>OX183134.1:14559399-14708395 GCA_945261195.1 Cryptosula pallasiana | reverse complement strand
ATTAATAATAATAATAATAATAATAATAATAATAATAATAATAATAATAATAATAATAATAATAATAATAATAATAATAATAATAATAATAATAATAATAATAATAATAATAATAATAATAATAATAATAATAATAATAATAATAATAATAATAATAATAATAATAATAATAATAATAATAATAATAATAATAATAATAATAATAATAATAAAATAATAATAATAATAATAATAATAATAATAATAATAATAATAATAATAATAATAATAATAATAATAATAATAATAATAATAATAATAATAATAATAATAATAATATAAGTTTATTGCTACTGCAGTTTAAGTAAATAAGTAATGAATAACAATTATACCAGGCCGTTATTATTAAATTATTATCATTATTATTCATAATAATGATCGACTCAATAGTATTATTATTATTTAATTAATCATAACAATTTCACAAGTGAAAATTTCTAAAGTTATTTTATATTTGTCACTGGTAGCTATTATTACTTATAATATTTAATACAATTATTCAATCCTTATTTTTTATCATTATCAAAAAACAAACTACTGCTATTGTTGCACTTTTTATTATTACAAGCTATAGGTTTTATATGAATGAAGTAAATAAATTATCATTATCGATTAGTCAGTTTTTTTTTTCAATGACAAAAAATAATAATTATTTTTATACTTATGTTACTAATACTACTACATTTTGATTTTACTTAAGGCTAATTGTCTCGGCCATGTTTAACTTTCCTGACCTTAACCCTGATCTTTTATGAAAAAGACACGAAACTTAGTCCCAGTCGTGGGTAAATCACAGAAGTGTATTTGGCAAACAACTTTCGCGGGACGCCGCGGCAACCTCGCAGGGAACCGGGTCACATCGCGGAATTACGGTTTCTATAAATCATAGATTGTGGCAGACTCGACTTGCAACAGCATGCGAGTGCTTGGGACATGCATGGAAACCAGGCTTTAGAGCCCACTCTGTTTCTTGTAGACATGGAATAATTTAGTTCTCCCCTTTACGTAATGTATTATATACAGAATAAATATGAAACTATCTGATAACATTCCGCTTAATGATAGATATGAAGGCGCTGATGATCGTTATAAAGAAACTAGCTGTGGTGGGGTCGCTTCTGGAGAGGTTGACTATCCCATACAACAGTTCATTAACTTTGATGATCTCATCAGCAACGCCAACAGCATTCTACTAAACACCGACACAATTATCTGAAACGAGGCCAGTGGTGAACTGGCCCAGTATTTTAAAAAAATTGCTAGCAGCCCCGATAGCCTCTAAAACACCTGCAAGCGAAGTGATGAAGGGTGTTGTAGGGTATGCTGAGAATGGCAGCAACTACGACAAGTACGTCAAATAAAATGGCATGTGTAAAACACGTGATAGACAATAGGCATTTTCGGATCAAGAACGTCCCTGCCTCGAAAAAATTGGTACGGGAAAGTGCTTCTGAATGCAATTTTGACGCTCGTTCTTGGCATAATTTCTGTGAGTTGAACGTTCAAAAATGCAAATTTACATATTAGGAGTTTTGTTCCCTTGTTGTCTACTAGTCGCAAAAATCCGGAAACAAATAAAAAGATGGCCGCCCCCGGAGTTTGTCAAGTTTTAGTTATTTAAAAATCATGATCGTTTTTTATCTATTTGCTAACTAACAACAGAAGATAGCAGTGATAAATAATTATTATGATAATTAACAACAACTATAATAATACTTCAATAAATAAAAAAATAATTTTTATCACCATCCATAATGATAAAAACAATAATTAATTATTATAGTTAATATATATATATGTGTTGCATCTAAGCAAAAATGGTTGCTTTCGTAAAAGGGCTCATGTTATGCAAAAATATTTATTATAGCAGAACTGTACCTATTCGGAGCAAGAACGTCGTATAGTGAACATCCCCCTGAACGGTAAAACCACCGTTCAGTATAGAGTTTCAAAAATCAGGTTTTGTACTCGCCAAAAAACGAAAAACTTGCCCGTTTTGGCATGAACGTTCTTGGTCCCAAAATGCTTAATGTTCAGCAAGCACTTGGGTATACACCCGGTAATGATAACGACACTGGAAACGAAATTGATGCACAGCTCCAGACAAGGACAATCTCTGACTGCGCTGAAACCCAACCGCTTACCGAACATGAGGAGTGCAGTGAGGAGAGTATGTCAACGCCTAAGACTGCTTGAGTCAGAATCACCAGTCCAGTTAATTTATGAAGAGGAGCCCCTGTCACCGGAGCCTTTGTTTTCCTTGAAAAGTTTGCCCTACCTCAGCTTTCTCACCCAACCACAGCCAGTGCGATACCACTCTTGCCAGTAAGCTGTTTTCCCGGAAATTCAGGCCAAACAACACTGAAACGTCTCCCCAATGGAGCGCATGACCACCCCGCCGATACAGTGAAGATTACTATCACCCAACAACTGAAAACGGTCTTTCATATAAAAAATAGTTCCTTGCCCTACCTGCACCACTTTAGTGAGTTTGCCAGTGCCTTCATACTCTTGTTTGCTTTACCCAGACCTGAAAAGTTGCTCTTGAGCTACTGGAAGCCATGAGGACTCCCTTTCTATGAAGGAAGCTTTACCACAATCACAAAAGTTTATTGTACTATCTAATTCCATGCAATAAATCATTCTGATTACAAGAGCTGCCAAAACACATATTTAGTCTTATTTTCTTTAATAATGATTTATTAAAAACAAAAATAATGTCCTAGATGGTGTAATGACCACCAAAGTCCTTTAAACCACTGCTGAGTGTCAAGTCAACCTTCCACTAATCTTTCACTGCCAGAAATCACTCTAGCAAGCAGGTATTTTCACTGCCGGTCCTGCAGTCAACCCTACGGGATCAACGGTCAACCGTACCAGCCCTGCAGTCAATCCTACTTGCCTTGAAGCTTACAGCTTCATAGTCAGCCCTGCTGGCCCTGCAACCACCTGACCGGCCCTGCAGTCAGCCTATACTGAGCCAGCAATAATCAATTTAGCCTGAAAGCCCAGAGTAGTCTCAGATGTTACCAAGCCTAATGCTATAGGGTAATTAATCGAAAATACCTGAAATGTTAGATCGAAAGCTAACCAAGCCCTAGGGACCCAGCGCAGGAGGTTGATGGTGGAATACCAACCATGTCTTCGCAGTATTGCTCGTAAACTCTACCTTCCACCTCTCAGTATTTAACCTATTTAATCTTGTTTACTTTATTTGCGGCCGGTTATATTTATTTGTGTTCATTTGACCATTCATGTTCCACTTCCTTATTGTTGGCTAAATGCGCTTTTACTTTGTGTGCATCTGCCTATAATAGGCGAAGCTTTTCACTGTATCAGAATTCTACATATGGATACGCCTGGAAAGCTAGATGCTGTAATGCTGTTACCTTTTACAAGTTACACAAGACAATAACTGCATTCCATTTCGAAGCAATGAGTTTTCATTCGGAGCCGTGGGCTTGTTGCAGTTGTGGAGTTTGAGCAGGACTCCTCCATAGCGCATTTATTTAACTACTCTCTGCAGGGAAAGAGGCTTTAATGATAAATTTTGATGGGTTTTCAACATTCCACTCCTCATGTAAAACAAGTTTCATAGAACATACTGGTTGCCCACTAAGTATGGTACATATAATACGAGATTAGAGTAGTGAAATTGCTCATTCCTGGACTAGAATAAACCTAGTTTTCAGGCAAATGGTGGTTGAACTTCGATTATTTGGTTGAGGTTCTTATTTAGTTGTAATTCGTTTTTTCATATCATAAGCTCTGTTCAGTCAAACCCTTGCACTTGTTTTTGATTTAGAGACATTTCTCGTTCTTATGTTTTATTAAATTGAATTGCATTTTATTTATCTAATTAAAATCTCATTTAGTTATTTCTCACTTTTTTCACTTTGGATGTTCCATGCTCCATGCACTAAATTAGCTGTCCAACTGTTCTAGTGAGAAAAATGGATCTAAATAACACAAAACATGAGCATTGTGCAGGAGAAAGTTCTGGTGACTCTCTCGTAGAAGGTTGGTACAACTTTTACTGATTATTGTGATATTTATAGTTATCAAAATATTTGATTCATGTACACCAGTCTTCCAGTTTCATTCTTGTAGTCATTTATGAAAATACTTCATTTCTAATACTTTTTATTGTAAGCAAGTTAGATGGTTACTGGAAGTTTTTAGGCATGAATAATATCATTCAAATGGTATGAGCTGAAAATCAATATCTTAGTGGGTTTTGATCTGGTTTCCACGAGATAACATTAGTTAAAAGAGTTTTTTTCTCTTCCGGGGGAAACCACTTGCACACTGGTGATAAAAATTCAACATTTATAATCAGTTATTGTGTTATAAAAAGAGCCTTTAGTTCAGACCAACTAGAGAGCATGCTAGTTTATTAATAACCTTTTTTGGTTTGAGTTCGACTCTAGGGAAGCAATAGAATGTAGAAAGACAAATGTAAGGACAATATACCTCGTGAATGCATGTAATGAATAATGAAACCTGCGGCCTTCATACAAGCTGAATGACAAGCATCGATTGACATAATAATGGTGTAGAGTAAGTAAGACATAGCACAAAGTAGGTTACAAAAAATATAACGATATGTAAATTTTAGCGAAGAAGGTACTAAGTTGTTAACAGACAGATTCAAGATCTGGCAGCCAATAGAAAGCTCCAATTGATCTCCGATGAGTCCTAAAATTCCATCTGTTCTGTGGTCTATAGTTTAATGCAGCACTGGGTGGGCAGCTCCTGTGTACAGGTTGGAGGGTTTCCTTAGCTGTTTGTAGGAACTTGGTCCAAGGCAGTCATTTTGTACTGACCCAGTATAGCGCGTACCAGCATGGTAGAGGTCATTTTTGACCCTCTAAGGGTCATTATTGACTAGTTAAGTTTCTATGCTATCCCTGCACTATATTTCTGTATGGGTTAGCAGTCTGAGCCCCTTTTCACACATGTTTACTGGCTCCTCCAAAACTGGGGAAGGATATAATTATTTTTGTGAGTACCATGGGCAAAAGTTTTTGCTTGGATGTAAAATACTTTGCTCCTGACATTTATGACACTGCTCACCAGGGCTGGGCAGTGAGGGGAAAATGAGTCACTGCTTCTGCAGCACCCTTTAGTTTGCTTTTGTGTTAGTTGCTTTCATTGCCACTGCTGGTAGCAGCTGTAGTGCGTTTGCAATTAAACCTAGTTTTCTGTACCTGATTTTCTGATGTTTTTGTTTCCTCAAACAGCCTGCATAGAAGTTGGTCACTTGCTGCACCTACGTAGAATTAGAACTTGACGTATCAAGTCTTTGATCAGTTTTGTGCGATAACAGTCTCTGGCTATATTATGAGGAGTTGTTGCGAACTGTTCATTTGTTTGGCAGCCTTGCTTTTCAGACAATAAATGATGACACTAGACAAATCGATTGACATGTGGTTTACAGAACTCATCAAGTTTGGCTATGAAATCAGCATATAGATCCTGTAATTTCCATCGGTTCTTTGCATATTTGCCGAATGGCAAATTAAAAAAATCATCATCCGCGTCTAATTTTCAGCCTTAATAAAAAGCTCACAAGTTTTTTTGATACTTCATCATAAATTAGATAAGTCTACACCATTTTGTATGGGTTTTGGTTTTAAAAACACCTTGTAAACCTTTTGTGTAGTATTTCTAATCCATGTGTAAGTTCAAAGAGTTACCATGTTCATACTTATCAGTTGGAAGATGGCACAAAACCCTGTCATGCTCCTTTTTGTTGGAAGTAACAAAAAGCTGGTCACAAACAACTGGCGCTGGCTATTGTTATGATCCAAAGTAATATAAATTGTCACAAATAGCATATAGGTAATTTTTTATGATCTATTAGTAAAGATGTGGTAACTTTTTTCTGAGCCAGTAGAGGTAACTGCCTTTTTCTGTTTTGTTTATTTACTGATCTAAATTTTTAGACCGTAATAATCAGAGCATCAAGCAAAATAACTCTATCTATATATGTTTGTAGTGATACTTTTTTATTGAAGTAATGCCAATATGAAGTTTGTTAACGCCTGGGTAGATAACTCTGATAGCATCATGGATAAGGTGTACTGAATTAGAAACAAAGGGTGACAGTGATTGTTAGAGTTCTTGTTTGGTGCAACTAAAACTTCCTTACTTTTTTCAGAAGTAATCCAGCCAGTCCTAATGGCAAACCGTGTGTATAGTCTATTAGTTATTGAATAGTTGTTTCGTGTAGTTTGATGGTTGACTTCGCCTCCCAGAAGGGAAGCCTCCATAGCTACCGAAAATGTCACAATTTGTTTCAACTATTTACATCTACATACACCCTTGTTGATGTTCTCCCCATCCCTCATGCAAATGACCCATATTTTTAATTGGGACATGTTACATTATTGAAATGACACATGTTATTGAAGTTGTGAGGAGCTGTGCTAACCATCCCTATGGGTGTTTCTTATTAGAAATATATTTATACTTTAGAATGCGACATGGTAAAGATGGAACCAGGAATCAGAAGTATTGGTGAAAGTTTTTATCCAAAAGGTAAGAAATCAAAACATTATGACTTGTAGTTTTATATGGCACTATAAATGAGTACCCAACTAAGAAGGTATCGTGAACTATTAGAAGTTGAATGCCATTTCATATATAGAGGTTCTGGTGGGAGCTGATAGAAAGACAGCAATTGAAGGTAAGAGACTGCTGTATTATATATGTATGTGCAAACTAAAAACTTAAGGATACATTTTGTTCGTGTTTTGACAATTTGTGGATATTGCCCTGTTTTGATTACAAACATCGAATGAAAGAAGTTATTTTTTGAAACAAGAACACACTCTTCATGCTATAGAATCTGAGGAGGTGAAATTGGAGCCAGTGGTCACAGATGAATGTCATTATCCAAGAGGTAGAGTAAACAACGCAGTAACTTTGTGAAGTACCTGTAACACTCTACTATTTACTAGGGATCCAGCGGTGCGATATTTTGCATCAGCGGAATCATTTCTTTTATAGATATAAAGGTTGAAGTCCATGATGACAAGAAGTCAGCTGTTGAAGGTAAGAGCTTATTTTACTAATAATGCTGCAAAGAAGAGAGCATTGGATATAATGGGACCCCGGCAGTGTAGTTTCACTTTAGCGATGCCACCGGAAGTAGCTATGTCGATTGTTGAACTTTTCATTGGTAATCACAACTTGACTGACTATTGTTCTGATTTGAGGGAGTTTGAGCAAATAACATGACAAAAATGATGTTGTTGAGGAACCTCGAAGTATCAAGAAAGCTTTTGGAAGTTATTTTTTGAAGATATTTTGGTTTATTGAGGTAAAAAAAATTTCACTATCATGTTCACGGGTAGAACCATAATTTCGTATTTCAGGTTTAATTGAGCTTACCAACGTAAAATAAAGAAAGCTCGCCTTTGAACGTTTACTGTGGTTGGCTGCCACAGTGCCGATGTACTGTTGCAATTTATGTTGACGGCACATTGTCAGTATTATATACCCCAAAACTTATCAGCTGCCGTGAATAAAAAATGTTCAGTTCTTTAGTATTCATTAAATTGAAGTTACATTCGCTTTAATAGTATTGCTGATGGAAAGCGGGCTTCTGGTTCATTTAATACTATAGTCACGCACGAGAAACTGCCGGGGGCCCCATTGTTTGAATGTTTTCATTAACTTCATCAGAATTAAGTTGAAAAGAAACATTTTACAAAAATTGTGGATGAAAAAACTTGTAGTGTAGTAGATTTACACCATCTACTACGGACATAATGACCCTCTCTCCACCTTTCGCCCTTGTGCACACTCGACCATTGTAATGATGTCTCATGAACATTCATGTAAAGTCAACTTATTGTTTTAAGCTAAAGGCTTTTTCCACTCGTTTCTTTCCCTTAGCTTTGTAACTACTTTTGTTTATGTTTTGTTTTTATATTAAGTTTTACATGACTACAACCATTGGCTATAAATGAAATACTTTTGCCCCAAGTAATCAGTATTTTCTGAGGTTATGAATAAACTTCTATTCAAACACTGTAACTGACTCATTGAATTCAGCAACAAAATTGAATTCACCCGCTTCTAGTGATTCAGTTATACTACAAAATAATCCATTGTTACTACTCATCACAGCTAGGAGCTCCAACACTGAGTGAAGCGATTGATAAACTTGTAGAACTGTTCACACATCAGCAACAAGAAAGACCACAAGAAAATCAGCAACAGCACGAATAAAGACAACGGGAATACCAGCAACAGCAACAGTTGATAAGTCTTTTACTTCAAGGAGTAAAATACAAGAACACAACAGTGATCGCTGTACCAAAATTTTATGAATTTGATCCAACATCAGATGTACTCACAAACGACATGGACAGATTCAATATCTTTTTTTCTGCGAACTCGATACCGGAGAAAAAAGGTTCCGTGAGTTTTTCTGAACACTCGACAACCAGCATTATACAAACAGCTAAGCAACATGGCAGCTCAGTTAACTGCAGCAATTCCCATTAATAACTTGACAATTGCTGAAATAGTCAGACTTTTTGAGGGAACAATATGACATAGCCCAGTTTATTGTGCGAGAACGATACAATTACTTGAGTGACATGCAGCGCAAACCAAAAAAGACAATTCAAGAATTTGCAGCAAGGATACGCCAAGATGCTAGAACATGTCCATTTACTGACATTCAAGACCCCCCTAGATGAAGCACTGAGGGTGCGATTCCTATGTTTTGTGAGCAATGAAGTTGTACTAAAATCACTTTTTGGTGTGAAGGGCGAAGAGCTTACTTTTATTAGAGCTATTGAAATTGCACAGGAGACTGAGGAAGCAGCTAAAGCTTCCAAAGAGACCTTTTATGGCACCCAGCCAAAGAACTAAAGTTTCACCTAAGAAAGACTTGAACTCCACTGCAGCACCATATACAAGATCCAGCCAAAGAACAATAGAAGAAGCCATGCTAGAGATGTGACAGAATGTGACATCAACCTGAAACTTGTTGTTTGAAGACAACTAGATGTAGTTTTTGCTCAGAACTTGGACAAATTGAGAGAGCTTGCATTAACAAGAGAATAACTCATTCCAAACCAGTAGAGAAGATTGTCACACAGCACGCCACATTGACTTCCACTAAATACATTCCAGGACAACATGAGGATATACAACTGCAAGAGCAAGATCTCACCCCTGAGCTTGACATTAGAGCGTGCCACAATTTTATATCCCAAAATACCTGAAAGCAATTAGGAAAGCCTGTTCTTCTACCTTCACATGTTGACTACAAATCAGCTTCAAGACATGTTATAGAGACTATTGGAAGATGTGGAATTAAAGCTAGACTACCTTTTATAGAGGACATGACGCCTCAGTTTGTAATAAGCACTGTCCGATGTCTCCACCTACTGGGACAATCACCTATTCAACAGCTAAAAAATTTCATTGGTGATAAATTACATGAGAAAACCATTTTAACCGTAACAAGCGACAAACCTGGTACAGCATTGCAGAAGGAATGCAGAAAATTATGTGGTAAATTTCCAGACTCGCTTAAAGATAAACTTGGGTGTCTCAATGAACACCAGCTGGAGATTAAGTTCAGATCTGATTCAGATTCAGACCTAGATTCTGCAGAGCCTGCCCAGTACCATTTGCACTACTCGATGACTAAGCAAATGCAGGAATTTTGAAAAATATTTGGGAACAAACAATTTTCAATGACTATGACACCCCAATAGTACTGGCGAGGGAGCTGAAGCAACCAGGAGAAGTGTCAGGAGACATCAGAGCATGTGGAAACTTTTCTGAGACAGTAAACGCGCAACTGAAAACTCACAAGCAGCTCATCCCACTTCATGAAAATTTTATCAGAAAACTAGGAACAGGACACTGCTGAATTACAATAGATCTAGCAGAGGCCAACAATCAAATACTCTTAACACCACAAAGCCTTGTCTACACACCAAGGATTCTCTCTACAGAGTAGATTAGCTTTGGAAATCGATTCAGAACCAGTTCATTTCCAGCAGATCATGGAACAGAAGAACACAAGACTTCCAGGAGTTGCAGTGTACTTTGATGATATTTTAGTGAGCGGAACAGATCGCAATGGCCACCCAACCTACCAATGAATCAATGCTATAAATTAATGATCTTACCAAAGTGATCGGGCAGTCTCAGAACCATTGCAAAAACTGACTTGGAAGGACAAACCATAGAGATGGGGTCCAGACAACAAACCAGTATCAACGGAATTGAAAAGATGTTGTCAACAGATTCAAGCATTGACTCATTTTGATGTTAAGTTGGAAATAGGAATCTCATATTATGTTTCAGATTCTGGAATATGAGTAGTACTTTTCCAGCTCGATGCAGGTTGAAAAGAAAGACCGATCTCCAGCAGATCAAAGTCCTAAGGAATTACACTGGAGAAATATAGCCAAATCAAAAAAGAAGCATTATCAATCACTTTCACACTAAATAAGTTCCACCAGTACTTGTATGGAATACAATTCATGTTGGTAACAGACCATAAACCACTTCTTGCACTGTTTGAACCTAACAAAAGCTCCCCAACGCTTGTTGCTAATGGACTAGTTAGATGGGCCTTATTACTCAGCCAATATAAATGCAGCATTGAATACAGATTGACCTAGCGACATCGGAATGCTGATGCTTTAAACGGATTACCGGCATAATCTGATGGAAGCTTTGGCAACATGGGGATGTAGAATATTCAGACAGTGTACGCACCCCTGACATCATTAGTCGTCCGCTCAGCCTAATAGATCCGTGTGTACGGACTGCCATCTTACTTTAGCAGCTGATATGCAATACACTACGGAAGGAAGTCCAAGTACTGAGGAAGTTACAGGAAAATTAAACCAAAAGTTGGCTGACTCGCTACCTGAGACAGAGCATTTTCTACTATATAGAAACAGAATGATCATTCAGCTGGGTCTCCAATGCAAAGTTCTTCAGCTTTTACATCTTGGACACTTTGGTATGGAGAGAATGACAAAACTAGCTTGTACAGCTATTTACTGGCCAAGACTTGACTCTGACATTGCGGAGACTTTCCAACAATATACATCATGTGCGGAGCACCAAATACTCCCACCGAAATATGCCAATCACCCATAGATGCTTCCTGAGCAACCTTGGAGCCAACAACATGTAGGCCATGCAGTTAATTTCATGGGCAGCAACTGGTGGGTTATGATTGATGCTTATTCCAAATATCCATCTATCAAAAAATCCTTGTCAACATCCACTCAGGTAACTACAAAAGTATCGGAGGAGGATTTTGCACACTTTTGTTATCCCCACACCATTGTTACTGACAACGCAGCTAGTTTTACGCCAGAAGAATTTTAAGTTTGGTGCAGAGAAAGAGGAATCGTGCACTTGATTGGAGCACCTTCTCATCAAGCAACCAATGAAATAACAAAAAGACGTGTTCAATCCTTCAAACAAGTTGTAATAAAGTCTGACCTACCACCAAAAGCTGCGGTCCAACAGTTCTTGATGCAGAACATGAGAACATCGTTACCAACGGGATACTCGCCAACCCAAGTGTTGAATGGAAGGCAAATCAGTTGCAAAATTGATACTTCACTTCCATCGCCGGCTCACATAACACAACAACACCAATCTAGTCAGAAGGTTTATGATATCACATAATCATTCATGTAAAACCAAAATCTTATTTTAAGTTGAAGGCTTTTTCTACTTGTTCCTTTCCGTTTGCTAGGTAACTACTTTTGTTTCTGTTATTTTCCATGTGAAACTAGACATAGCTACAAGCATGGAATATAAAAAAAGCCTTTGCCTGGAATGGTCAGTCTTTTCTAAAGTTACGAATAAACATTTTTCATACACTGGACCTGACTCACTAAATTCAGCATTAAAATTGAATTCCCCTACTTCTAGTTATACAGAAACATAACGACCAATCTCCTCTCATGCGGCCTACCCCATAAAAACTTCACCCGCTCTGACCGATGCCTTCCATCGATTCGACTCCGCATGGGGTTGCACGATCTCGCACTAACAACTGCAAAGTAGTCCTCGACCGAGAATAGCTATACATTAGTTTTGGATTATTACTTCATTTAATAGGATTTTTTTTAGCAACGAGACGATATCAGCGCAATAACCACAATACTTCTGTACAACACAAATTGAGTCTCTGCTTTTGTGCGAGAACATCAGAAAAGCTCATCCCCTTATTAGAGATGACTCAATTGCCTAAAACAACACATAA
Source organism: Cryptosula pallasiana (assembly GCA_945261195.1). Lineage (NCBI taxonomy): Eukaryota > Metazoa > Bryozoa > Gymnolaemata > Cheilostomatida > Cryptosulidae > Cryptosula > Cryptosula pallasiana. The sequence goes on along the minus strand of OX183134.1, from coordinate 14,696,082 downwards.
ACTACGCAAATAATCATATGCAGTATAGTGCACATAAACGCAGTTAACCAAGAGAATGCCAAGCACATGGTTATCGAGTTTGTGAGTCGTTTCCAACCAATCAGTGAAGCGTGTGAGCTTTTATCCCTTATGGGGCAGGCTGGCTTTCTTTTACTGAGCTTCAGCGCCTGCCGACCATACTCTCTGTGGTATATAGGTGAGTATTTCAGCTTTTGGTCTTTAGCCCTCCACCTACCTGGGTGCTTCGGCTAATTCTCAGGATCCTGGCCTGGGGTAGGCCATTTTTATCATATAATGGTGATCCAGGGTTAAGCATTGATTTGGTATAGCACTCTATACAGGGCCGATGTAGGTTGTATACGCTGAAGATGGGGGATACTGGGTCAGGTATAAGGCAAATTGGGGTTACTATTCAGTTATGCATCACAAATCTCCCAGAATAGCATGCAAAGTTGCTGAGTGGAAACTACCTGTTATTGCCCTGAAATTCTACTGGGCAATTATTATTAGTTTTCACTTTTAAATTAAATAAAGGCAGCCCATTCCAATGATAATAATCTATTTTAATGTTTTTAGACAGATTGTGGAATTTGTACCAGTAGATGACAATGCATTGAAGCGCTATTTTGATAGTACCAGAGAACACTTGATCGTTAAACTTTACCTTTTTCTCTTTGCCCATAGCGTCACTAAGACCTGAACTGTCCATTGTTGTGGCTCTTCACCTTCTATACCTTTTGCATGAAATAGAAAAAATTTTCACATTAAAACTAAAAGAAAAATCAGGAAATGCGGACTTTTTCACTCAAATCAGCTGATCAATTAGTGTTTTAGTACAAAAAAAAACAAACATTAATGACTGTGTGGTTTTCTGAACAGATACCAGTCTTGCAATAAGATGTTTTAGTAGTTTATGTACCTGATCTGGCTTATGAAAATAAAAATAATGAGTAATTTAAAACGACAGTGTGTCAGTACAACCTTGAAGTACCAAGCCGAGAACTTTACTACGCGCAAAAGATGAACAGCATCGTGAGAAAATGGTGTCTTTTTGTTACAAAGTACTTTGGCAGACATTTACGGATAGTGTACAAGCGTAACTCACATATCCTGCAAAAGTTATTCATTCATATCAGGCTTATAACTAAATACTGCTGCTTTTTGTTAATGCAAGGATACAATTAGTGAATAGTTTATCTCCAAAGTGTCATAGGTGAATGTATTTTATGTTTTAGCCACAGAGTTAAGCTCATCTCAATCTACAGCAGATACTCTAAGCCTGCTGAACTGTGAAACATGTGACTTGGTGTTTACCGATGATCAACAGCATTCTATACATCAACAGTCTCATTCGAACAAATCAAACAAGAAATTTATCTGTGATCGATGTGGCTACTGCGCCCCTTCTAACAGTCATTTAAAGAGTCATGTGAGAACACACACTAGAGAGAAACCATATGCCTGCACTCAATGTGATTATAGGGCTGCAGCTAGCGGTGTTCTACACTCTCATATGAGAACTCATACTGGAGAGAAACCATTTGCCTGCACTAAATGTGATTATAAGGCAGCACGTAACACTACTCTACTCAAGCATATGAGAACACACACTGGAGAGAAACCATATGCGTGCACTCAGTGTTCCTATAGGTCTGCTACCAAATATGTTCTACTGAAACACACAAGAACTCACACTGAAGGGAAAGCAACAGCCTGCACTCAATGTGACGACAAAGCCCCAAATAAGAGCTCTCTAAATAAACATACTTTTAGAGAACATCCAGCAAAGAAACCATATGCATGCACGCGATGTGACTTTCGGGCTACAACAGAGGGCATACTACAGAGGCATATGAAGTCTCACAATGGACAGAAACCGTTTGCCTGTAACCAGTGTCCCTATAGGTCTGCAACCAAACATGTTCTACTGAAACACACAAGAACTCACACCGGAGAGAAACCATATGCATGCACTCTATGTGACTATAAAGCTGCAGCTAAAAAGTCTCTGCAATTGCATTTGAGAACTCACACCGGAGAGAAACCATATGCATGCACCCAATGTGACTATAAGGCCGCGGCTTCTAGTACTCTATGCTCTCATCTGAGGACTCATACTGGAGAAAAGCCATATGAATGCACTTATTGTGATTATAGGGCCAAATGTAGTTCTCACCTACAATTACATTTGAGAACACACACTGGAGAGAAACCATATGCATGTACTCAATGTAAATATAAGGCTACATCTAGGGGTAACCTAAGCTCTCATATGAGGACTCATATTTGAAAAACAACCTTTTGAATGCACCTATTGCGATTATAAGGCTAAACGTCACGGTATCTACAAAAACATTTGAGAACTCACACTGATAAGGAACCATATCACACTGATGAGAAACCATACGCATGCACAAAGTGTGACTATAAGACTGTAACTAGAAGTGAATTACAAAGACATACTGTAAATTTTCACCCCTAAGAGAAACCATTTTTGTGCAACCATTGTGACTATCGAGCAACAGCTAACTGTGATCTACAGTCGAGTATGAGAACTCTCATTGGGGAGAATTCAAATGTACATGAGTAATACAATGAGGGTAGCTCGTCCAATTGTCTTTCAAGTTTTTGATTTTAGTGCCCCAGGTGATAAAATTTGTTTTTATATTCTGCTTTGTGTTAAGGTTTTAATATTGTTTTGATTGCTAACACATTTTGAAAAACAGATCTTGACGAGACCTATCATTTTTTAATGGATGCATGATGGTTTGCCAGTTGTAGGAATTTTATTTTGTTTAACATTTTTTATACGTGTTAGTTCTGTGTTTTGTTAGTTCATTTGTCTAGTGTGATGTTAATTATGTGTGATTTCTTAAAAATGAGCAAAATATAGCGCAAAAAATAAAAAGGTTTTATAAATGTTTGTAACAAGTAAAGTGTGTAATAGTTGTTGTATAAATGTGTATAGTAATGTCAATAAATAGGGATATTGATGTAACCTCGTGCAGTATGAGCAATATAAGCAGCATCATCAATGGTGATCACTCCTTCAAACTTTTCAAAGTTGCCACTCAACAAACAATCTTATGGTTTTTATACAGTTCTGTTGGTTCTCATTGTACAGCACTTGGTTTTTGATTTTATTGCAAGTCACCGGAGCCTGGAACGAGGAGGCTATATTGTGGCACCTATTTCCATTGGAATCTTTTTTTTCTTCTTGTTTCATCACACCCAGACTGCAATTGTTCACGTCTTTGTTGTATCTGTTTGGCAAGAGAAACCATCTGATCTCTCTTTATTCTGCTTCCTCTTCTCAAGACGTATTGTAGTGGAATTTTGGCTGAAACCCACAAACTAGTGTCGGTAGCAATCTGACAGGTAAGCTACCATCAGTTGTTGTTTAACCTGTGACAACAGCAGGTCGGTATGGTACCGAAAGATGTATGAAAGAGTATCTCCGACTCTACACCCAGTAAGGAGCCCTCGGCTCAGTCGCGTAACTCAGTGCTGTTGAGTAAATATACATTTATTCATCTCGACTAAAACAAGAAGTAAAAGCCAAATTACAACTGATCTCTTACACTGTTATTGAAAATGTGACTTATTTCAAAGGCAAAATGTGGTTTATGTAATGCAACTAAATAAGTCACCTTCCCACCGCAGATGTGACTGATGCAAAATTGTGGTTTATGGGAAAAGAGTGACTTTTGTAGTCTGGAGGTGGCTTATGTCAACAAATGTGGCTCATGTGGTTCTTTAGGTGACTAATGCAATAAATGTGGTTTCTGTCAATTTTAGGTGACTTACATGAAACTGAGGTGATTATTGCACATGAGGGGAATTGTGCTCCCCACCTAATGTTGGATTTTGGTACATTAAATTGATATTAATGTAACTGTGTATTAATATAAACTCATACATTGTAGACAACAATGCCTTCAAAATTTTATTCATGAAGTAACTGAAAAACATAAAAAAAGCTTAGATACACTGTATAAAGTAAAATAGCCAATAGCAAGCAGAAAGTAACTTTAATACATTGGTTGATAGTTGTCACAGATAAATAAACCATCTTATTGCCTTCCCGGGAGTTGTCACCCCTTGCTTTTGATAAAACAATGAGTGACAACTCCCGAGAAGACCAAAAGAAGCAGGTTGATGTTGGTAAATTGCAGTTAAAACCATTCCATCCTGATTAGGAGTTGCTTCTCTGAAATCCTTGAGCAAAATAAAACTCAACTATCTGTACCAGAAACAACCAAAATTTTGGCAAACATTTAGCAAAACTAGATTGCTGCAACTACGCTGAGACTATTACCATTATCGTTTGAGAAACTGAATTAAGCTTTGATACAAAAAAGTGTTTTGAAAAGTTTTAGCTGATACAAAATGTTTCATCAGCTACCCACTGAGATTTTCTGAAGACACAATACAAAACAACTCAAAGACAGGCAGCTCTGTCTAAAAAAACTTGTTCCTATGAATGGTGCAAGAATAGATAATTTATGTAAGAGAAGAAATATGCACAGAAAAATGAGACAAATATGTAAGTTTGCAAAACCTTTGGCGTTAAAACAAAAAAAAATGATCTATGACAACGATTAACGAGTTTGTAAAAGCAAATTTGAACACATCAAATCATTTTATATTTATGTGGAATTTTGTGAGCTTACATTTCATATATTTGAAAAAAGCTCCTTAGAGCCCCTTTGGACGTTTTTAAAGCATCAGGACATTGCAAACCAACAACAGTTTCCACTAGTTGGTAATATCTTGGTGAAGCGTATTGCAGATTGAGGATATAATGTAGTAGGAACTGAGCCACTATACCCTCCTCGAGACTGCCAAACTCTTTTACTTTACATCGCTTGAGGTAGAGTGTAACGCTTGATACTTTGAGCACCAATGACGCGGTGGAAAATTCTGAAATTAAATAAAAAAATTTCATAAATTTTAACATAGTTTAGACATTCCATATAAGTTGAGGCCGAGCAACAATTCTATTTATGATATGAGCCCTCGATTTAAAAAAAAACGCCACTACATTTGATCTACTGTGACAAAGACTTGCAAACTGTGACTCCTTACAAAAGTATTATATAATGTAATGTATGACCAGCATTTGTGGTAGCAGAACACAGCTTACAGAGTTAAACTACCTAATATCAAAGTCATTTCAGAAAATAACTACAACAAAATGTTTGCAAGGATAAAGATACATATAAGTACGTCCCTGGCGTTACAAGTGTCAGACTCATCGGCATTATGCTACTAAAATCACCGACTAATTTTCTAGCAATTTTAAAGTGAGCAAAAATTTATGTAGAGAAGACAGCACATGCGGCTATGAAAAGTTTTTTTTATAAGTGTGATACTATGCTGCGTTTTATTTTTAAACAGTCCTACCACAACTTACTATTGTTTCCATTTCATCTTCTATTTTGCTGAAAAAACTGAAAAAAGCCAACAAGATTTTGATGAAAGCCTCAGACTTCAGTCTGCAACAGCGGTAGGGAAAGTGGGGTAACTCCTACACTGACAAAGGAATTATGTTAATCTGCATACTAACTAGTGAACTGCACTCAATGTCGAAAACCATTTTTGGAGTTGTCTTCTTTTTGAATAGCGTAAAATTATAATATCCGGTTTTTTACAGCAGCATTGTCTTTTAAAACTCAAAATCAGCTTCAGATGGTAATAGTTTCTTGAAGTGTAGCTGATGAAAGTTTTGTGTCAAAATTTAAAGTGAAACAGTTGCAGTGTTTGATTTCGTTTAATTGTTTTTTGATAAAACTTTTCGAAATGAGTGCTAGAGAAAAAACAGTGACCAGCTTTCATAGTTTAGATGTCTATGCTCACTTCACTATTTATATTAACTCCATAGCCATAGTATAAGTACTAGAATGCTAATATTTGTTAATCAGTCAATAAATAAAACATACACAAGGCAACTGACGCCGATTGCCATGTTGCTAAAGTGTCTGTACATCTATAAATTCGCCTGCCTTACCATTAGGAGAGATTCCCTTGCAGCTGTTTATTTAGCTAAAGAACTACAAGCTTATTTATTGCGGCATTGTTAGACTTTGATTTACATCAAAAATTTTGCCGACTCAACTAATCATGTTTCAGAATTTCAGGCATAATCAACCTTCTTTTGAGTTCAGAGGCAACAAAAGTTGGTTTTATTTTGTGATGTGTACCTGCATTACAATTAAAAACAATGTTAGAACTATATGTTAAGAGCAGTTGCTACAAAATAATCTTGCAAGAGATATTTTGTAGAAGCCCTGATTCGATAAGGAAATTGGTAGATGTAAAAAGCCCATAAATTTTGCACTATTCTATCCCTACTATTGTATTGTATGTGCTGAACTATCAAATAATTTTTTGGTGCACATTTCCTGAGCTAAATCAAGTTATCTATAAGAGCATAATGAAATATATTATTCAACAATGTTGTAAGATTTAATTTCACTTCCAGTTAGGTTAATACTGTATTTTTTATAAAGAGACTGTTTAAAATAGAAGACAACTCCAAGTTTATTGCTTATTAACTACGATCAAGGTAGTAAAAAACATTCAACGCTGTTTTTCATAGCCCCAACGGCTTATATGACTTCGAAAGTGTTTATATATCATACATTCTGCCTCAATCATTGAGAAGCGCCTAAAACTACAGTTTTTATTTCATCTTCATTTTTACTGATGCGGCATCACACTAATGTTTAGTTTTATTACGCTTGTGGATAAAGTTTTAAAAGCTCTTTTCACTAAAACTAAACCATAGTAACTAGCTTGAACTAAAGAAATGTTGTTAGTAACTGTGATCTACTTTTGATTTATATTTAATGTTGTAAAGCATAGCTGGTCAAATGCCACATTGGAAAATTAAATAAAAACAGGCGCCACATTTAATTTTCTTTATTTTTTCTTAGCTTTTTTAAAACAGAGTTCGAAAATGAAAGTAATTGATGTTTGCAATTCAGGTATCTGTTTTTTGGCATTTTAGGGGTTATACTACATCTGTGATTTCTGGATAGACTACCCTCTTTGAACCAATGAACTAATCACTTTGATTTTTTTTCAAATCCCGAATGGCACCACAGAATTTTTATCATCTTATCACAGTTCATGTTTTTTTCTTTATCTCCTTTTAATAACTCATTTAGGCAGCATTTATATTCAGTAAGGGTAGTTGACCTAATTATTTTTTATGTATTTCAATCACTATTTGAAACCAAACAAAGTAAAATTTTTAGTCAACATAAATTCTTTTTGAATTTACGACCTTTCCAACTTTCAATTTTTACCTGCTGAGAAGTGAGGATATACAAGTTTTGTGGTTTTTCTTTCAGTGCCACCACCAGTAACATATAAGCTTTCAAGAGTTCTCATTCTAAAAAATACCATGAAAACTCACTGCACATTGAGATGGCACACCATCAAGCATTGACTGTTTTAAAAACCTTCAACAAAATATCCACCATTGAATATTGCGAAGTGCTAGTTCAAAAGTCAAGGTTCTTGCATTTACTGAATGACCGGGCAAGGAAGGAATATTTCACTAACCATCATTTTTAGGCTGTTGTTTTATGAACTTTTTTGCTTCCTTGGCATACTTGAACCGGGCTGTCCGTTTTTCCAGCTCTGATGCCCACTTGACGAGACCTTTTCTTATGGCCATACTGACATTGTCAACTGGTAATCCCAAAGAGCCGTAAAAAGAACGGATGACATCTCGCCACTCATTTATCATCTTCAAATATGAATTGCGAATAAATATTATGATTTCCGCTGTCCTTTGCATCATATATGTTTGAAGCGTTCTCTAAAGAATACTTTATAGTTGTACGAATTTTGTATCAGTTTAAAGGTGCTGTGTTGCAAATTTTTGACTGATTAAACTTAACTTGATTGTTTCAAGCTAGTATTCACACAGAAAAATTTTTTGCGGAGTTGTGCTCTCCCTAATTCTGTCCATAGCATAAAAAAAAATAATAGATGGTCACTCATACTCAACTTATATAAGGCCATAAAGTGGCGTTGCAAAAATTTGGCTTGTTGCATAGAAAGATGGCGTCCAATTAATAGTCATCGTGTAGAGACTTTCAAGAATATCAAAATATTATGCTTGCAGTTGTTTTCAGATTTTTCATTGTACGTTAATTAAGTCAGCATTGTAATTTATTGTAGGTAAATCTGTTATTATGTAAACACTGGTGTCCATGTAATAAACTACAAGAAATATTTCACTAATGCAATATTACAATAAAAAAATTATTTTCAAATCAAATAATAGCAATAGATTCAAATTATTATTATTCACAATTTCTTTGCGGAGAAAGAAAATACTAAATTTGCGTTTTCGGCATTGTTGCTGTTCAGCTAAAGTAATAATTCTCAAATCTGAATTATTTGATTGAAAATGTTAAAAAATATTATTTTTCCAATCCAATAAAAGAAAAGCATGAGCTAGTTTATGATTATTTTTAGAAACTTTGCTGTGACTATTTAATACTATATGACACTAAGTAAAGACAACTCCAACAGTTGAATTGCGTAAGTAATCTGCAGCAGTGCACCATTAAATCTCAAGCGAAAGGCTTGTTACTTATAAGCTACTAAAATAATTATGGTTCTCGTCACAGCAACTCCGAGACAAAATGTGTCATGATTTACTTACGTATCTCGTGTCTGTCAAAATTGGATAATTTTGGAATACTTTCTCTGCTTCCTCTCCATTCATTCGCTGGCTTCGTGATTTCTGCAATTCGTGTAACACAGCCTCGTCAGTTGGATTTGTTTCTTCTAAAAAACTGTTCATTTAAATTTCCATCTCCTCAACGTAATTTTCCAAACCCTGGATAATAAACATTCATAATACACAAACACATTACTAAATGGCATGCCCCTCTATCTATTCAGATGCGACGAAGTGAAGAGTCATTCAAGAGGTGCTAATGGTGGCTCATAGTTGCTTTGGAAAGCTGAAACATTTAGAAAGTTTTGAAATAGCATAGACAGTTTGTATAACTTCAGATTTATTGAAAAATTACCGCAGGCATGTAGTGTAATTCAGGCATAATTAGTATCACTGTTGGCTGATGAAAAATTTGGGCAATAGCATGAGCTTTCCATGCAACAACCACAGAAACTGTAAAACCATCTAGCTGTTTTGGAAAATATCTGTGGTTATTTAAATGTCTTTGACGATTTGCAAAACATCAGAGTGCTTAAGCTATTTTGAACTTGTATGAACTATTCACAAACCATGAGCTTTTGAACTATTTTGAAATAGTCCAAACTGTTTTGATTCTTTACAAACTACTTGCTAAAGATTTGAACAAGTGATTAAAGAATATGCTTTTCAAACAAAATCAGCTGGCCTCATTTTGTTTACCACCTCTTTGTAAAACAACTTTCACAGAAACACACATAACATGATAAGTTATATACTTCCCTATAAAAGATTGTCAAATATTATTGTCAATATTATCTTCCAAAGTAATAAAAAATTAGACAATAATATCAAATTATGTTTGGTCATTTTCTGTGACACTTGATCATTATTCAAAATCACAATGAAAAATATAAAACAAAACTTTTTTCCAGTGAAATACAACAGCCAAAAACAGACAAGTAATATGGTTTTGGTGCGCACAAACTTGCAAATCGTATAAACTTTTTTACAAAATATCTGGTGAGTTTGCATTGTATTCTGGTGGAATGTAACTTAAAGTGGCTAGAGGTATAAGAAGTGCAAAGTGCTAACCCTGCTAAGCCACTAGCTGCTGTGTATATGCACATTCAACCCATTATACAATACTGTATGAGCTATATGAACAAACAACAAAGTCAAGCTGTATGGACTAATTTTGCATACGGTGTGCACTCAGCTGTATGATCTATTTGTCAATAGATCACTAATCCAATCAAACTCGCTTGACTTTGTGATGTCAGCTCTAATTGGACAATAACTTTCCTTACAGAGCTGCTCTCTCCCGCATGAACATGGTTGTTCCATTGATATTTATTTTAATTTTTAATGGTGATATGAAAGCATCATTGCTGATGTTTCAATTTTTGGTCGACCTATTTTGGCTTTGCTTGAAACATTTTTTTGCTTTTGATCGAGAATAAGTTTTCTCGGGCGGTCTTAATCACATGATCCAAGAGTAGATAAACCCTAATATTAAACAAACAATGTTCAAAAAGTTTAATGATAATTGAGTTGATTGAGTTCTTTATTTACATTGCAATTAACTTCAAACAACTACATTAATGTTACCTCGACACTCTTTGTGGAATTTGAGTATTACTTGTTGCACTCACTCATTGCATTGGCTGGGTACATTTGCTACTTCAAAACAATTATGGCCAATAAAAAATAAAATCTGATAACAAGAAACTTTTACGGGAGTTGTGTTCTTGTTCTCTTCGCTCCCACAATGCACAGGATGTCAAGGTCGTTTTTGTGTGGATGAATCATGGATGAAATATAACAGGATTGCCAGAAACCCGAACGGGGTGTAGCCAATTTTGGCCAATGGGAAGTCATCCATGGCGCCCATATTGAACTGGTTGTTCGGAGCGGAAACATAAACTACTATAGCAGCTCGGAAAAATAATCGTAAATATTTGTATTAACGCGATGTTCTGATTTTCTAGTTTCGGAGCGAAAGCTGCATAAAGTTTGCCACATACCAAAGATTACATATATGTTATCGTTGGCATATACAGTTTTGTTCTCGGAGCGGATATGGTATTGTAAGTAAAAATAGTTGAATCGTCAAAACTAGCGCAGTATGCCCACGGCGTGAACTTAACGTGTAAAAACTCATAAGAAAACGATATTTATCACGAGATCCAAGTGGTCTTGAACATTTCGGAGCAGTATGGCGGTTCCCACAAACGGCTACATTTGGCTCGTCACAAAATTTCTATTACGCAGCCGCAGCTGGCAATCCTGTTATATTTCATCCATGGGATGAATGCTGGTTAGTTTTGGACGGAGTATTATTATTATTGTTTGTCGCCTTTGTTTGTTTGTTGTTGCGACCTTTATTCTTTTTTCCAATTTGTTATTTTCGTGTCAATATGGTATGTCATTCTTGTTTTCAGTGCTGTGCATTGGTATTGCTCCTTGAATTGGTTGTCACGACATTAATAGACTAATAGTAGTACGCATTAATTAATTAACCACACCACTTCTCATCTGTCTTCTACTACCAACCAACCATTCATTCATTCATAATCATTATTATTATTAATTATTATTATTAATTATTATTATTTATTATTATTATAATTATTAGCATCAGACTCAGTGTCTACTATCTCTCTCACTGATAATAATTAATAATAATAACAATTTATATATATATATAATAGTAATAATATTATTATTATTTATTATTATTATTATATTTATAATAATATATATATTATAATATTATATATTTGTGTATGTACGTGTATCGATACAATCAATGTAATGTGTATGTATATGTAATTTTTCTATCAATAATAATTATTATTATTATTATTAGCATTGTTTTTAGTATTATTATCTTTATTTAATTAATAATAATTTATGTTATATATAATATAGTAATGTGTTATTGTGAGGGACGCCAGTACTTGCGAACGCTTATTATTATTTACTCCTACTTAGTCTGAGCCCTTGACTCAATATTATCTCACCCTTTGTTCTCTTTGTCTACGCAACTGTCTGAGATATGAACTCACTGTCTAATTACGATCTCAATATGTACTCACTTATGTTTGTCTATGCTTGTCTCAGTTCTATGCTACGGTGTCTATCTAGAGCAGTTATATGATGTACCCAAATAATAATTATTTACTATTTTCTGTTATACTTTTTTCACGAAATAATTATATAAATGCATTTTGGTACTAATGTAAGGGCAAGGCGTGGCTTGCACCAATATTTTCACTAGGTGTGGTTAAGTAACTTGTACCCGCCTTCCCTGTATAAATATCTGTGTTGAGATAATAAAAGGCAGAGTTAGCCTGACTCTCAGAAGAATTTCTCTCTCTTGAAGCAAGCACTACTAGGAGCAACAAAACTACCAGCGCTGGACAAGTCGACTATTAGCAAGCTCGACGCTAAGGTGGAAAGTGAGAACGGTACGCCCTATCACTGTGTATACCCTTGCCTGAGGCAAGGATTACAACACAAGGCCTAGTGCACTAATAGTTCGGCATATCAAATTCGGATTCGGGGAATCCAACAAGCTAGTCAAACAATAATTGCAAGAAGTTATTGTCGATCTCGGCTGAGCCCAGATTCGGCTACAAACTCCAGCATAATTATTGTCAGAGCACAGTTCGGAACAAACTATAAACTAGACAAGTAATTCCTGAGGAATTAATGTCAGAGCACAGTTCGAAACAAACTATAAACTAGACAATAATTTACAATTATTGTCGGACCTTGTAAGGGTTCGGACGCAGCCAATAATTACCAGATAATTATTGCACTCACTCTACACCAGATTCGGCCGCAACCGAAACTGCACCAGCCAATGTACGCACTGTAAACAATAATAGCACATTATTGAGCGCTGACTTAGGGTCGAGCAGAGCATATCGGGAGAGTGTACAGGTGGCTACCACCCAGACACGAAATCCTGCACATTGGTGGCAGCAGTGGGATTGACACTACCCACAGAGAATACGACCTCCCGAACCAAGACCTAAGCAGCAGGCATGACATACAGACGCAGAGCAGTCAGCTCCGATCGTGAGGGTTCCTCCATGCAGATCATGGGGACACTCACCGACATTCTGGAGAGAATGACGACGTCAACCGCAAGGGGCAAATTCAAGGCGCCCTGTTTTGATGGCGAGGGTGATGTACACTACTTCATCCAGCGCTTCGAGGAAGTGGCTGGGATGAACCGATGGACCCCAGAGGAGGCCACAGTCTACCTCCGCCACGCCTTAACCGGCAAAGCAGCACAATGCGGGCGCGGCCCCACACAACCGGCCATAAAAGAAGCATTGCGAGCCAGTTTCGGGCTCACCAGGACAGAGGCCCAGAACAAGCTGACAGGGTACAGAAATCACCCAAAGGATACGCTACGGGAGCACGCCATCAACATAGAGAAGCTGGTGGAAGCCGCTTATGAAGAACTACCCCAGGAGAACCGAACCGAGTTAACACTCCAGACGTTCCAGACTACGTTAGGCCACGCATACCTGCAACGACACTTGCTGGCCATCCGGCCCACTAACCTAGAAGAGGCCATCAGAGCGGGTAATGAATACCTACAAATTCAGCATAACCCACTTCCACATTCCAACGTTCGGACGGTCCACGAAGGACCCCCCGACCCCACCATAGATCCACCCACCGGCGAGATCTCCTGCCAAGAGGTGGAGGACCCCCTGGCCAAACTACTAAAGACAGTGGAGGCCCTCAGTAAGGACGTAGCCGGCCTAAAGCAAACACCCCAAGGAGGACCCCCCAAGCGCTGCTGGGGCTGCCAGCGTACCGGCCACCTCCGCAGTCAGTGCAAAACTGCCCCCTGGACTGCCCGACAGGGAAACGGGCTCGGCCCGCAGTAGTAGGGTCACCTACTGACTGCACAAGGGCAACCCACCAACATCGAGCTCCTTATACTGACTATCGCAGCCAGAGAACTACCCAGCCGGAAGGACCACCCCCAATCGAGTTGACAAACCGGTTCACCCCCTTAAGTGACACCGAGGGAGAAGAAGAGACACAGTCCATAGACCCCGAAGATAGCAGGGACCCTCCAAGGCAAAGGACATTCCCGTGGAGCCAACCAGAAACAAGCCACCCCCAGACCATTCACCTCAACCAGATCGAGAGACCATACCGATCTAGCTACTATCTGCCCGGAAAGGTGGAAGGTCGGGCAGTCACCTACCTCATTGACACGGGGTGTAATACCAATTTATTGGCCAAAAGGGTCTACGACCAGCTCTCCCCCCGCATCCAGCAGTACCTACAACAGTACGACTCCCACGGACTGATGGCAGACGGGACACGCCTACCGTTCTACGGACTAATCACCCTCTCGGGACGAATTAGACACATCCGATACGAAGAGACCTTCGTAGTTAGCCAAATTAACGAGGATGTGATCCTCGGCATGCCGTTCCTCGCAAACCAGAGCTGCCAAATGGGATTCGACCGGCCAATCCTGACCATCCACGGCAAGGAGCTCACCTGTACCGACCGGCACGGCCGGGACTTGGTATCAAAAGTACAGGTGCAAAAGGACACATACTTGCCACCCCAAACCGAAACCACACTCCTATGCCACCTCACCAGTAAGGAGCCATGTCCACAAGGGATCATAGAAAGTGTCGAAGGCGGACTACTCCTCGCCACAAGTGTAAACGCCCCAGACCACCAAGGAAGGGTCCTCGTAAGGTGCCTCAACCCCTCCCCCGAGAGCATCCGTGTTCCAGCCGGCGAGGTAATCGGGTCCTTCACTGGAATAGGCCCCGAAGAGATTCAGTCGACTCCATTCGCTCCGGCTACACGACTCCAGGGAGACCTAGACCTGCCCCCACACTTACAGGACCTGTACTCTCAGGCGAGACAAAGCTGTCAGACCGGCCAAGAGGAACGACAACTCCACGAGTTACTGGTCAAGTACCAAACAGTGTTTAGTAAGAACGATGGAGACATCGGACGCACCCAGTGGGCAGAACACTCCATCCCCGTGGCCCCAGGAACAAGACCCATACGCTGCCCGCCACACCGCCTAGGAGCAGAGAAAGAGGCGGAGGCGGAACGCCAGGTCAAGGAGCTCCTCGAGAAGGATCTGATCGAGCCGGCAGACAGCGCCTGGAGCTCACCCGTCGTCCTGGTACAAAAAAAGGACTCATCCTGGAGATTTTGCGTAGATTACCGCAAACTAAATGATGTCACCCGCCAGGACGCATACCCTATCCCCCGGATAGATGATTCACTCGATGCCTTGGCCGGCAGCCGCTACTTTTCCACCCTGGATCTCACCAGCGGATATTGGCAAGTGCCGCTCGATGCCGACGCTCAACAGAAGTCCACTTTCATCACCAGGAGCGGACTATGGAGGTGGAAAGTCCTCCCCTTCGGACTTACCTCAGCACCCGCCACATTCCAACGGTTGATGGAACGTGTATTAAAAGGCCTGCACTGGAAAACACTCCTGCTGTACTTATACGACGTAATCATCATTGCACCGGATTTCCGGACCCACCTGCACAGACTCGGAGAGGTACTGGACCGGCTCCAACAAGCCGACCTAAAAGTCAAGCCATCGAAGTGCGAGTTGTTGAGCCAGAGAGTACGCTACTTGGGCCACATCGTGAGCGCCGAGGGAGTAGCCACAGATCCCGGAAAGGTGGAGGCTGTCCAGAAGTGGGAAGACCCCAGGAATGTGAAGGCCCTCCAGGCGTTCCTCGGCACTGCCGGCTACTATCGCCAATATATCATGGAATACGCCACCATCGCCAAACCGCTGACTGTGCTGACTGGCAAAGGAGCCCCCTGGAAGTGGGAAGAGGAGGAGCGCCAAGCCTTTCAGGACCTCAAGTCGAGACTAAGCCGGGCCTCCATCCTGGGTTACCCCGACCCCTCTGTTACCTACATCCTGGACACAGATGCTAGCGCCGTGGGGCTGGGCGCAGTGCTCTCCCAAGAACAAGAGGGCAAGGAGCGGGTGATTGCATACTATAGCAAGACCCTGGCACCAGCGGAGCGAAACTACTGTGTGACCCGAAGGGAGCTCCTGGCCGTGGTGAAAGCCGTGAAACATTTCCGGCCCTACCTGTACGGCAGAAAGTTTCGACTAAGGACGGACCATGCCTCCCTCCGATGGCTATGCCGCCGAAAGGAGCCCTCTCACCAGATTGCACGCTGGCTAGAAATATTGGCTGAGTTTACTTACCAGTTAGAGCACCGAGCAGGACCACACCATGCCAACGCCGATGGGCTCAGCAGACAGGACCAGTGCGTGGATTGCAAACAATGCAACACCATCGAGCGGCGCGACGGAGGACCCTCCCACGCCGACCTCGCCACCGAGAAAGAACCCCCGCTGGTTCGCCTCACGGTAACCGACCCCGCTCGTAACACTAAAGAACTAGCCCAAGCCCAGCAAGAAGGCGACCACCCAGTGTCCCGCATATACAGAGCAATCCGAGAGCAAGAGCCTATTCCCCGACAGGAGTTGGAAGAAGGCAGCACAGAGCTGCGGGTCCTGCACGACAGAAAGGAGCGCCTGCGTATAAGGCCCGACGGAGTGCTTACCATCCACCTGGAACACCAAAGCCGGAACAAGCACTGCACCGTCTGCTCCCCTTCCTGGCGTGAGAACACAGTGTGGGAGACCCACAAACTAGCCCACGCCGGCATTAATAGGACAAGGAACCGCGTAATGCTCGATTGGTATTGGCCGGGCATGTCTGCCATGATACGCCGACTGGTGAGGAACTGTGAGGTCTGCCAAGTGGCAAAGAAAAGCAGACACCTTGGCGCCCCTGAGGGCCAGCGGCTCTATGCCGGGAGACCCTTTCAGAAGCTGGCAGTAGATTTGGTCGGGCCTCTGCCCCTCACCCGCCGAAAGAACCGATGGATTCTCGTCCTCACGGACCATTTCACCCGCTGGCAAGATGCCATTGCTATACCAGACGCCACAGCTCCCACAGTGGCCGCCACCTTAGACGAAAGGGTCTTCAGCTATTGGGGGCTGCCCGAGCAACTCCGCACAGATCAGGGCGCACAGTTCGAATCGACACTGTTGGAAGAACTGTGCACCCTTTGGAGCGTGAAGAAGACGCGCGCCACCCCCTACCACCCCCAGGGGAACGGGATGGTAGAGCGCCAAAATAGAACACTGGGCGATGCCCTCCGATCCTTGATCCTCACCAGAGGACAGGACGAGTGGGACGGATTGCTGCCTCAGATAATGCGGGCCTGCCGCGCAACCCCCAACTCCACCACAGGAGAGACGCCGAACCTCCTTATGATGGGAAGAGAGGTACGCCTCCCAGATCAGCTCTCGGGCCACGCCCCCACTCTAGACAGGACCACAATCACGGAACACACTCTACAGACCCAGGAGAACATGGCAATAGCCCATGAATACGTCAGAGACCTACAATACCAGGTGCGGCAGGAAGACGGAGACGAACCCCTGAGGTTTACAGAGGGCGACTTGGTCGTCATAGAGAATAAGCGTCGTACGAAGGGGAGTAACCCCAAGCTCCAACCGAGCTATGTGGGGCCATACACCATTACCCAAGCGTACCCAAACCACACCTACCGCTTAGAGAAAGACGGACAGGGATTCACGCAAAATGGTAGACGTTTGAAGCACTATAGGTCATGTCAGGAGGCGATCGGCCGAGCACCCCCCAGCAGGGAGCAGGCCGTCCGCCCAAACATGAGGGGAGCCTACTTGGGACGCACAGCACCAAGAAACAACACAGAGGGGGAACAACTACCACCCCCCGACCTCCCAAGGAGGACCGGAGAAGAGCCAGGAGAGGTAATTACACCCACACCTCTAGCACCCCTAGAAGAACGGACACCTACAGAAACACCCACAGAGCCGCCGCCACCAGAAAGCCGAAACTCAACACCCGCAGGGTATACGCCTTCAGCACCAAACACAGAGGGACAAGAACTAGATGTAAACGAGTGGCCACCCCTACCACCCAGACCAGAAACCACCACTGCCTATGATAGACCCAGAAGGGAGCCAAATAAACCGGTAAAATTCACTGATTACCAGTGCTACAGGGCACAAGAAGCAAGGGAAGGAGACAAGGACAGCGAAAAAACGAAGAAATTCGAAGAAATAGCTCTCATACCGTGGCAAAACGAAATAAAAACTAAAAAAACATTAAAACTACCCAGAGAAGATAACTCCGAAATGAACATACCACCGGGAAAACCACGTACTCAAATAGAGGAGAAAACTCCCAACTCTGTGTCCGAAAACGCCCCCTCGCTGGGCGGCTACACCCACCAGAACACGTGGCCAGACAGAACAATAGAAAAGGCGGTGTCAACAACTAAAAAGGGAATGTCTAACCAGGCACGCAATGTAAATAAAAACAACAAACAGTTCATGAGCTCAACACAATACAGAACACAGTGCCTGCAGAACATTACAAGACTACTAGCAGAGATGGAGAACGATGGAGCAATATCTACCGAAGAGGACCCGACTTTTGCTGCAGCACTACTCGCCGGAGCACACACCAGTCGACCCAGAAAGAGGAATAATTCGGCACCCACGAAAGTAAACAACATTAAATTAACTGACGATAGTGCAGCAAGATGTCGGGTAAGATCATCAACAACAACAACTCCTCCATCGACACCACACACCAAAGAAATTTGGAAATCAGACGAAACATCACAGGCGATCAAGAGAGCTATTTACCAAGTGCAGGGGGAGACATGGAGCTGCAAGATATGTAGCCTACAGCTGAACAAAAAGAGGATTATGTACCATGTGCACCAGCACTTTACCTACTTCTTCTGTACATGCGGTAAGAAGAGTAGCTCTCGAGACACTATATTAAAGCATATCAGAGGTCGAGAAGGAGGACTCGCACATGGAGGGGAAGCTCGACCTCTCTACGAGGTAGATGAACACTCATACGCAGAGTTCTGCAGAACAATGAAATGGCACAACCCAGCACCATTTGGCACCCCGACGCCGATCAAAGAAGTAGAAAAGCTACCAATAAAAAAGAGGTTGGGTGACCGAACGCCAGGTACTCCACCCAAGATAGCCAGGATCGATGTAGTCGATGTCAACAGAGAGAAAAGGATACCTAGGATGCCCCTAGGAGGTAAAGAAGCAGCCTTCAAGCGACACCTCGCCCAGAAAGAGAATAGACCACGGACACCAAGTGTAGAGAGAAGGCAAAGGGAATGGGCAGAGGAGGAAAGGAGAGAGGACCGTTATGGACGCATCAAACGCTTAGAGGACGAACTATACCAGGCCACCCGTGAGGCATATAAACAGCTACAAAGAGTGGAAGAAATAAAGACAACGATCCAGAGGGAGCGAGGACTGTTGTAAAGACATAAATTGGGCAAGTGGACATTACATCTTTTTACACACTATTGCGTCCCTTCTTATTTTTATTGACGTTACAGTTGTCAATGGAGGGGAGTGTGTGAGGGACGCCAGTACTTGCGAACGCTTATTATTATTTACTCCTACTTAGTCTGAGCCCTTGACTCAATATTATCTCACCCTTTGTTCTCTTTGTCTACGCAACTGTCTGAGATATGAACTCACTGTCTAATTACGATCTCAATATGTACTCACTTATGTTTGTCTATGCTTGTCTCAGTTCTATGCTACGGTGTCTATCTAGAGCAGTTCTATGATGTACCCAAATAATAATTATTTACTATTTTCTGTTATACTTTTTTCACGAAATAATTATATAAATGCATTTTGGTACTAATGTAAGGGCAAGGCGTGGCTTGCACCAATATTTTCACTAGGTGTGGTTAAGTAACTTGTACCCGCCTTCCCTGTATGAATATCTGTGTTGAGATAATAAAAAGCAGAGTTAGCCTGACTCTCAGAAGAATTTCTCTCTCTTGAAGCAAGCACTACTAGGAGCAACAAAACTACCAGCGCTGGACAAGTCGACTATTAGCAAGCACGACGCTAAGGTGGAAAGTGAGAACGGTAGGCCCTATCACTGTGTATACCCTTGCCTGAGGCAAGGATTACAACACAAGGCCTAGTGCACTAATAGTTCGGCATATCAAATTCGGATTCGGGGAATCCAACAAGCTAGTCAAACAATAATTGCAAGAAGTTATTGTCGATCTCGGCTGAGCCCAGATTCGGCTACAAACTCCAGCATAATTATTGTCAGAGCACAGTTCGGAACAAACTATAAACTAGACAAGTAATTCCTGAGGAATTAATGTCAGAGCCCAGTTCGAAACAAACTATAAACTAGACAATAATTTACAATTATTGTCGGACCTTGTAAGGGTTCGGACGCAGCCAATAATTATTGCACTCACTCTACACCAGATTCGGCCGCAACCGAAACTGCACCAGCCAATGTACGCACTGTAAACAATAATAGCACATTATTGAGCGCTGACTTAGGGTCGAGCAGAGCATATCGGGAGAGTGTACAGGTGGCTACCACCCAGACACGAAATCCTGTACATTATTATTGTTCATTGTTATTATCAATAATAATAATTTAATAATAATAATGAATATTATTAATTATTTTTGTTATTGTTGTTGTTGTTATTACTTATTATTATTATTATTATTATTATTATTATTATTATTATTATTATTATTATTATTATTATTATTATTATTATTATTATTATTATTATTATTATTATTATTATTATTATTATTATTATTATTATTATTATTATTATTATTATTATTATTATTATTATTATTATTATTATTATTATTATTATTATTATTATTATTATTATTATTATTATTATTATTATTATTATTATTATTATTATTATTATTATTATTATTATTATTATTATTATTATTATTATTATTATTATTATTATTATTATTATTATTATTATTATTATTATTATTATTATTATTATTATTATTATTATTATTATTATTATTATTATTATTATTATTATTATTATTATTATCATTCTTCATTATTATTATTGCAGTATTATTTTATTACTTATAGTCACAGTGAGCCATGTATGATTGGTAACAAACTGGAGTGGTAATGAAAAAATAGTTTGAGAAAAGTTTTTCACAATAATATATATAATAATACTGAAAGTGTGAACACTTTGTTCGCATTTCATAACGGCACTCTCTCAATAAATGTCGCAGATGTCTTGCCAAACATTGTGAATCACTCACCTTTTGCCAATTTTCTGAGAAAGGTCACTTTCAGCCAACTACTGGTGCATAAGAATTTGCACTTTGGTCTATTTTTACCAGTAATTTTTGATAAAGTTTTTAATTTCATACCCAATCTTTTGGTAATGGTAAATGGCTCAGATGGCATGTGATATCCGCCTAAAATACTCAGCTGCTATTGGCCTAATGAAAGTTTTCGCTACAATTTTTACAATAATAATACTACAATGTTGTACAGAATTAGATTGTGCATCAACAACATGTCTCTATAGCTCAATGG
Organism: Cryptosula pallasiana; assembly: GCA_945261195.1. Lineage (NCBI taxonomy): Eukaryota > Metazoa > Bryozoa > Gymnolaemata > Cheilostomatida > Cryptosulidae > Cryptosula > Cryptosula pallasiana. The sequence continues at coordinate 14,674,887 of OX183134.1, read as the reverse complement.
CTTAGGGTGTCCCCTGCTGTTGCAAGGGTCTAGGTACGATTCCCAGTGGTGGATATCTGTTTTTTTTCTAGCAAGTGCAAACATACCAAAATATACTCTGAACAACACTATCCTGGAACACACAAACCGCAGTAAGTACCTTGGCGTAACCCCACAGTCTAATCTGAAATTTTATATACACATAGCTGAGAAGATCTGCAAGGCCAAGAAACAGATCGGAATGATCTGTCGTGCTCTGTACTGGGCCCATGAGAATTCAAAACTCACAGCTTACAAATCATTCTCTACCTCATCTTGAGTATGCCTGTTGTGCATGGGATCTCTACTCCACCAAAGACATTGAAGCACTTGAGCTAGTACAGAACCGCGGTGTACGAATGATATGCGATATCAAAGGAAGAACAGGAGTAACTGAGGCAAAGGAGAAGCTTAAGTTGCAACCACTCCAGGAAAGAAGGAGGATGTGTCGTATCAGACTACTGCACAAAGTCCTGTCCAGAGAAGAGGCTCATCCCGCCCTTTGTAAATCATACGACGAGCTAATGACTCAGTCAGAATCTACAGCCAAAACGAGAGCACAATCCCGCGGAGATCCTCGATCTATCCAAGCAAGTGGCAACTCCTTCCACAACAGTTTCATTCCCCGCACTATACGGGACCTCAGGAATCATGATGTGCCAAAAGAGGCCGGCTTCGGCCTAGTTATTCCATATGGATGGATACAATGTATCCACACTGTCCTTAAAATGGCTAGCCCTGGTTCCAAACCCCGAAGAGAAAGTACCCAAACCCTGTTATCATATGGGAAAAAAAATGAGGCACGCCCCTTCTGCCCCCCCCCCCAGGCGGTCTGGCGTGTTGCAGATATTGATGTAAGTTGATGTAAGTATCTATTATTATATATGTAATATGATTGTGAAAAAAATATTGTTCAGTCATTTTTAATACAATTCCTGTTTTTTACCAATCATACATGGCTCACTGTTGTCTTATTAAAATAATAAAAAGTAATAATTATTATTATTTCTTTTTATTATCTTACTTATAATCAGAGGTGGGAGTAAGTCGGACTAAGTCAAGTCATCTTAGAGTCAAGTCAAGTCATAGGTCATAACTTGACTTGACTTAGTTGAGCAGTGACTTGACTTGACTCTGACTTGATGCCTCATCTGACTCGACTCGACTTGACTCGAAAAGTTTCATGACTTGACTTGACTCGACTTCATAATACAGATGACTTTATTACAGTCATCATCAAGTCATTTGGAGTCAATCTCGCAGAGTTGTCTGCTCCTACCACAATTTCCTAAATTAACAGAATACCCGTGTGTCATTGCTGTTTGTATTTCCTGTTTGGTTATCGGAACCAGAGGTGTTGTTTAGTGCACAATGCAGCTAATACTTAGCCAACTGTATGCTTGCTGGAGTATGGTGATCAGAAAATTACATTAGTTAGGCCTTCCATTCAAATGTTTTCTACCAGAAAAAAAGATAGAATAATTGAAGATTTTCTACCGTTTAAAAATATAAGAAGACAAGAAGAAGGTGCATATGCAGAATACTGTTTGTTTTGTCAACTAGAAATGTACTAAAAATAATTTGTGCACTCTGATTACGAAAGTTTGTGAAATGGGGAAGACTTTTTTTTCAGTAGGGTTGTTGTTTTTAATGCGACTTCTAGTCAACTGCATGTAGGTCAAATATCCTGCTGGAAAAAAAAGTTGATTGCAACTTGTAAAATTCCTAATGTTTTTTGACTTTATTAAACATGTGTTTCAAAATTTATTGCACAACTTTACTGCAGAGATTTTTTTGACAGAAAATGAAAAAGAACAAGTAATTTTATGAAATTAAGTTACTAAAATAAAACGGTGACCTTTTTTTCAAGTAGGGATTGAGGAAGAACACTGCCATGCAAGGAATAGGGTTAAACCATTTAACTCACTGTGAAGTGTCTACTGCTTGAACTGTGAACAGAATATTTTATTGGCTGCAACATTCCACTGGTTCTGGCTTTCCATAAGTACAAATGCTATACTGTCAGACTATTGTTCTGAACCACTGATTTATCATTGCCAATATTTTTGTCATCTGTTGCTGTTAGGGAAATCTTTCAATAAAAATTGTCTGATTTCTGTGAAAGTTTTGTATTAGTCATCTATTGGACATCTAAATTACCCCCTCTGAAATCTGCTGATCATGATGATGTCTTTGATAATGCTATACGACCAATCGACTCTGAGATATTCAAGTGACTTGATATTTGACTTGTAAGTCATTTGAGTCAGACTTGACTTGACTTAAAGTTTTTCAATACTCAACTCGACTTGACTTAACAATGTTTGTGACTTTACTTGACTTGACTCAGCTGAACCTCAGAATGGCTGCGACTTGACTTGACTCGACTCACAAAGTTCATGACTTGACTTGACTTGACTTTAAAGTCATTTTCTCCCACCCCTGCTTATAATACTTATAATAATACTACTTACTATTATAATACTACAATTATAATGATGATTGCCTTAGGTCAGTGTTTTTATTACTATAATAAAAATAATAACCTAAGGCTAATCATTGCCTGTAGCTTATAGTAAAAAAACCTAATGTCGTGGCAACATACAGATTGGATAGCACACCATTATTAATTCAAGTATCAGAGTTTAAATATCAGAGTGTCAATATATGCAACAATTTCCACTGGGATTCACACATATACATGGTTACTAGTAAGGCCTCCCAAAAATTGGGAATGATCAAGAGAGCCCTCCATGACGCTCCTATGAAAATGAGACTTGCGGCATACCTCTCCTTTTGTCATTTAGGTGCAGAACTGGCGATTTATTGCGATAATACTCTTGGGGACAAAAGGTAGACGATTTTTGTTACTTAGATAGGAAAATAGCATGGGCTATGCCGCAAAATAGGCAGTTATGCACCTACCTCCCTTTTGTCTGCCACTTCTTGGCTATACTTCGGAGACTTGGGATCCCTACTTGGTTAAGCATGTGGAACAGCTGGAGAGAGTGCAGAGGCAGGCAGTCCGATTCATATGTGGCTTAAGCGGAGTCGTTAGTGTCACAAAGGCTAGACTAACTCTCGGGTTTCCCTCATTGGAAGAGAGATGGAGAGATGCCCGTCACAAATTGTTTAGTAAGGTTGTTGGTGACAAACATTATTCTTTTCTTAGGGCTGAATTTGAAAACCACCAGAGTTCTTCCCAACCCACTCATCTTACTAGATCAGTGGTTAGGTCAATGCCTCCGGTACAAGTTTGCAATACAAGTTCCATGCACCAGGGCTTTTTCTGCCGCACTTCGAGAGAGTTGAGAGCTCAGCCCAAAAGACAGTGGTGCTGTATGTTGAGCTTTTAGTTCTCTTACGATTTTAGTTTTGATAACTAACACGACGTTTCCCCCTTCCCCACACTTAGGGGTCTAGGAGATCTACGCAAACATAACATAACATTGGCCTTTGGTTATTATTTTTATTATTGCTTTTTGCTATACTAATAAAAATAACAATTATAATAAATGATATTAAATTGCAATAATAATGAACAATATTTTTTTTATTAATTATTATTAATCATAATAATGATGATTAGCCAAATGATGATGATATGATATAATAATAAATAAATATATCACCAAATTTGATACTTTTGAAATGAGCATGCTCCGTGGAGAGGTGAGACAAGTCTTAACTGGATCTCAACCAAGGGCAGACAACTCTCTACTTTGGTAGAGCAGGGTAACCACTTATCCTCTAAAAATTATTATTATTAATATCGTTATTGTACATACTAATATTGTTGTTAATTTATTGATGATTTTATTAATAAAACAATGTTATATTTGATTTCTGAACGTCTTTGCTGAGATAATTATTAAGCAATAATTATAATTATGGTGAAATGTTTTCGATGATAATAGTAATTACAATATTTACCATTATTAGCTTTACCAACGTCATGTGATATAGTCATATAACAGGTTACAGCAAACCATGAATTGACTTGAAGATTTTTCGCAATTTTTTTTCTCTTTCTCGCTTTGGGTCGTCAATTCAGGTTGAACCTTGAATATTGGAATGAACATAGACACGGATGAATGTTGACCGGAGCAAATACGAGCATAGTTGGGCTGAACATAAACACCTCCTTAAATTAACCTCCATTCACCTGGAATGAATGTCAATTATGCTAAGCAGAAGAATTTTTCGGTGTTAATTTCCTGAAATGTCTCCATTCATTCCTGGCAACATATAAACTACGGTTTTGGCGTTTGTTCCAGGAATGTAAAATTATACTGTTTTCCCAAACCTAACTAGACAACTCCTGGAATGAAACTCAAAATTATGTTCTGTATATTGCTGAGAACGAATATAGACATTTCCGAGAATGAACACTGAACAGCTTTTCTTTATGCAGCAGTCGTCATTCATTCCAGGTCTGTTGATGTTCATTGCCGGAAGATTTTACGTTGATTTCAGCTATGTCTGCATTCATACCTGTCGACATTCATTCATGTCCACACTGCTCCACTCCCCTGAAAATTAGTTTTTATCAATTTGGTTAAATGATGAAGACACTTTGAACTGTTCGTAATATAAATTATTGACATCAAAGATCTGCTACCATCATGTTCAAGTGATTACTGTGTATTTTAATTGTGTTTTTACAAGCAGTGAATATCTCAAGTAGTTCTTAGAAGTATATTTTAGTGCAAAAGTTTAGGTATAGTTCTAGTGATTTTTGTACAGGTATTTATCATGAACATTGATACGCAAATAAGAAACATCATGGGAGATCTCAGCTCTTCACACAAACCCAAGAAATGTAAGTAGTTGGCCACTTCCTGTTAGCAACAGTGTTCATTTTTTAATAATATCTTCATTAATTTATCTACCAGTCAAATGTATTTTCAATAGGCCGAAATAGTGACACCTCCTCCATGATCAAGCAGTTGGAAAGAGACCTTGGCACTATGAGACCTCGGAAGCGTCGAGAAGTACATTGTGAAAGTGGGATGCATAAACACTATCCTAGCAGAGTGAGAAAAGAAACTAAAGGTCTTTTCTATTGAATTATTTGCGTTGTATCTTTGGTAAATCTTTTTAGCTATCCATTTACGTTACTTGCATTCATGTGTTTCTGTGTCCATGTTTTTATCTAGCAAAATTGCCTTTTTTTGCCGCAAAAAAAAATGACGTATAAAAAGGGATATCACTCCCACCCCACTGATATGTAGTCTGATCAGTTATAGCGCATTTTCAGTGTAGAGCAACTAAAATATCTATTATATAATTAATTAGTTTTCTTCACATCAATTTTTTTGTCTGTTTTTTTTCCAGCTGCTACTCCAAAGACTTCCTCTCACGTGGCCAATGCAGATAATCAGTTAGAAACTGAGCTGAATAATGAGCCCTACAGTTCTCTGCTAGAATTAGGTAACACCTGGTGAAAAGCGTTTCTAAACATCTCAATGGCTGTATTAGATTTAAATGACGATCTAACTGCCAATGCGTGTAATTTTTTTCAGAAATTCCTCACTGTTCACGAAAAGCAGTATACGAAATTAGTGAAATTGAATGGAGTAAAGTGCGGGATGCTCTATTTCCATCGTTTAGTAAGCAGTACCACAACTTGAATAACACTCCTGTTAAAAGTAAGTCAAAAGTTTATGCGCCTGAAAGCATTACCCATTGATTGTTACACCCTCTCCTCGTCCATACATTTATACATGTGGTTGAGGCTCTCAATAATTTTGCTCTACTTGCTCATTTGTTTTCACCTAGACATTATGGTTTAATTTAAATCTTAGCCTTGTATGGAGAGGAACTACTACCTTGTACACACTGTATGACAAGCACCATAGAACAGATGCCCGCTCTTGTTTACAGCACTGAAGGTAATCATCAAGTAATTATATTTGGTAATACATTTGGTACAATCTATTACTTCTATGTAACTTCAAGTTATGCATACGATATATGTTGCTTTCAAAATTTAATTATTCAACTCTTTTTGCGTGCACTAGAATAATTGAGAAACGTTTAAAAAATGATCAGTTGAAAAAAAACCAGAAAAATTCCTTGCCTTTGGCCGGTTTTGCTTTAAGCATAAAAAGGTTTTTGAATTTTCATTTTTTAGGTGCACGTCTGACTGATTCTTTCACAATATTACCAGTATTCTAGACCTGAACACAGTTTTTGGATTTGTTTATTTATTTGACCTGTTACATTCTAGGAGGATACGACACCGCAGTTTTCTGTCGCAAATCGTGCTCTTGTGGAGTGGTTGAGGAAGCTAAGTTATGTATTGAAGAAGGCCTATGGCCTCTGTCCTTAAAGACGAATGTTTATTTAACTTTTGGTTTGATGGACATGATGAGCCAGTTGATGTACACCTCACCAGCTCTGTCGTATCATGCAGTGTGCAATGCTGTGAACAACTTAGTGCAGAGAAAGTCCCCTAAGGTAACTGCGAAATAAAATTTTCACCTTTGTATAAGCAAACTCAGCAGTAACTAACCTATAAACAAATGCTTTTTATCTGGTATCCTTGTTCCTCGTGCAAAACATTTTTAGAAAGCTTATGTCATTAAAGATTTCCGGTGTCTCATTGGACTTGTTGTTAACACAGGCTGAAATTCAGGATATCTGGCATTTAATAAAATATATAACTTGTGTGAAGCTGCATTACCTGTAAAAACAATATGTAATGACAACATCACTTTCACCTGCAGCAAAGAAAGTAAAAAATTCTATTGTATTGGCCATTACTTTGACATAAGGTGCTACTTAATAATTACCTGTTTGTGGTATTATTGTTCCTTTTACTGACTTTTATTATTGTTAAGAAATGTTGTGTCATCACGGGTATGGGCAAGTTGTCAACAGTAATGATAAAGCTTGGAATATTTATGATAATTGAAAAAATAGCGGGATCTTTATATTTTTTGTTCACAGTGCATTCATACTTGTTTGCATAGCCAAGCTTTCAGTTGATTAGGTGATTAAGAGATACTTACCTAATGATTATTTATCAAAAAAGAACCATGTAGAATGTGTTGTGCTTTTTTTTTTTTTTTACAAATTGCTACCTAAGGACATTGTACTTTTTTGTCTACAAGCGTAATTTTTATTGACACATTTCAATTATTCATCATTGCAGGTAAAAAAGTTGCACTCCAGCTCTTTTGCCTGCTCTTTGAGAGAGTTTCAAAGAATGGAGTTCAGGAGCTTGTCAGAGGTGTACCCTCCATTTACCTGCCCCTGCTGCAGAGACCATCCATTTGCAGTTCACCTCGATGGTAATGCAAAATTGTACCGTTACAAAAGTGCTGGTGAGAGGTGAGGGGGTAGCTTGTACATTTTTGTTGTGGAGTTTATGGAAATTTTGCCACAAACAAATGAAGAAAATTAAACTTGTAATGAAACAAATTATTTCGCTACATTGACAGTGTTGTGTTCTCATAGAATGTGTATTTTCTAACCTGAGTTTACAATACAATGAAATGGTCAAAGATATCCCACTTATATATATGCAGAGAGCTGGTATAGCCAAAGTATAATCCATAGCTATCACAATAAGCAATATGTAACATTTCCATAAAGCATAGCCATGTGATAATATGTTAATAGCACATAACAAATAATGTATACATGTGTAGTAATTGTCATGTCCTAACACCTCCCTGCTAGCTTGAAGTTATCCTTATTACTTCAGCGATTAGTATTTCTCTTTGAGCGTCTGGGATTATCCCTGTTGTATTCATTGCCATCAGGTAATCTAGGATTTTGACGTTTTGTTGGTGGTCGTGGTTCATGTGCTGTAGGTAATAGTTGTGGTTGTGGGTTTTGTGATGTAGTGGATATTTCATCCGGTGGTTCGTCATCTTCAGGAGAAGTATGCCTAGGACAGAGTTGATCCAAGTGTCTCTTCCAGGTTGGTCCTCTGGGCTGTACTCTGACATTAACACTTCTGCTTCCGAACACCTTCACTACAACAGCTGCCACCCATTTAGGCTGTTTATCTCTTCTTGGTCCACAGTATAGAGCATAGCATGGTGTTCCTACTGTGTAATGATGTACTGTCTTGGTAGATCGATTCTCCTGCATCTGTTTACCTTGAGCTAATTGAGCAAGTGATGGCAGTAATGTGTCGATCTTTGTTCTGATCTGTCTTCCATTCAACAGTTCACTAGGTGAGTAGCCATAAGACAGTGGTGTCCTTCGATACTGCATCAAGAACTCTTGTAATGCCGGTTTGGCTGAAAGAGTAGACTTCTTGAGAGCTTGTTTGAATGATTGAACCAGCCTTTCTGCAGCTCCGTTTGTGGCTGGATGGTATGGTGCACCAGTAAGATGAATGATTCCTCGGTTTCTGCACCAATCCTAAAATTCCTCGGAAGTAAAAGTTGCTCCGTTATCTGAAACTATAGTATGAGGGTATCCAAAATGAGCAAAATCCTCCTCGAGTAATTCGGTTGTTACTTTGGTTGATATAGAAGTGGTAGGATGTATACAGGGGTACTTAGTGTATGCATCTACTAACACCAACCAATTGGTTCCCATGAAGTTAATCGCATGGTCAATGTGTACTCTGCTCCATGGCTTCTCGGGCATCATCCAAGGGTGATTTGGTAACCGATCCGGCTTGTTTTGATGCTCATTGCAGGAAGTACACTTGTAAGCAGTGTCCGTGATGTCTTGATCCATCCTGGGCCAGTAGACTGCAGTTCTTGCGAGTTGCTTCATTCTCTGCATGCCAAAATGTCCAAGATGTAAAAGTTGAAGAACTTGTCTCTGAAGAGAGAGAGGAATGACTACTCTCGTTCCATAAAGTAGACATCCGCTTTCTGCTGACAATGACATCTCCAGTTTCCTAAAATCTTGTATTGAATAGCCATCAGTCACAGTTCCAGCTTCATTGCTGTCATTTCCTTTTGGCCATCCATCCTTCAGGTATCTCATCACGGTACTAAGTACAGGATCCTTTGACGTTTCTTTCTTTAGAATCCCAGGATCTGTTGGTTTCAGTTGACTTCCAATGTGTTTGATTGTACAGACGGTATCAACATCTTCACCTTCTTCCTCCCCATCAAACTTGTCATCAGATCCAATGGGTAAGCGGCTGAGTGCGTCTGCATTTCCATGATTAGATGTTTTCCTATACTCAATGGTATAGTCATATTGATTTAGAGTAAGTGCCCATCTTGCTAGTCTGTTTGCTGCTAGTGCTGGAGTAGCTCTATTAGGTCCAAACAGTGCTAGTAGTGGTTTGTGATCCGTTACCAAGATGAACTTCCTCCCATAGATAAATTGATGGAACTTGTTGAGTGCATATATAATTGCTAGAGCTTCTTTCTGTATTTGACTGTATCTTCCCTGAGCACTGGTCAGTGTCTTGCTAGCATGAGAGACAGGTCTTTCACTTCCATCCTTGTATCTGTGAAACAGAACAGCTCCAACACCCACCTCCGATGCATCACAAGAGATCCCAATATCCAGAGAAGGGTCGAAGTGCGCCAATACTGTCTCCTCACATAGCATTTCCTTTAGCTTTGAATATGATGTTTGTTGTTCCTTTTTCCAGTGCCACAATTCTCCTTTCTTCAGCAATTGTTGTAGTGGCACTGTTATTGTAGAAAGATCTGGAAGAAATTTGTGATAAAACTGTATGGATCCCAGAAATGATTTGAGTGTAGCTACATTTGTCGGTGCCGGCATTTTCTTCAATGCTTCTACTCCAGCTCCTTTCGCTATTCCTTGGTTAGATAATCGATGTCCCAAGTAATCCACCGTTTCTTGAGCAAATGAACATTTTTCCAGTCTACATCGTAGTCCTTTTTCTTGAAGTCGTTGTAGAATTCCACGAAGATTCCTCAGGTGATCTTCAGCTGTGTCTCCGCTTACAAGAATATCATCAAGATAAACAGCTACTCCTGGAAGATCCTGAGTAAGTTGTTCCATAATTTGTTGGAAATATCCTGGTGCAGAGCTAATCCCAAATGGTAATCTTTTCTGCAGTAGAACTCCTCTGTGTGTGCTGAGAGCTAATCTCCTCTGACTTTCTGGAGCCAAAGTAATCTGATTATATGCATCTGCTAAGTCAATTTTGGTGAAGCCATGTCCTCCTCCCAATTTCCTCATCAAATCTTTTGGTAATGGAATAGGTTGTCTGTGTGTTTCCAGTTGAGGGTTGACTGTTACAGAGTAATCTCCACATACACGAAGTTTCCTTTTCGTTTGTCCTGGCAGCAGTGCTTTTCGAATAGGTACAACTGGTGTCCCATATGTGTTGAACTGAACTGGTTCCCATATTCCTTTTGCAATTCCAGCATCATATGCTTGTGCTAGATCCTCTTGAATGGCAAAAGGTACCGGTCTGGCTTTGCAGAATACAGGTGTGGCCTCGTCTTTGAAGCGTATTTCCAGCTCAAAATCCTTCAGACATCCTAATTCTGGTTTAAAGAGATCAGGAAATTCTGAAGTAAGTCTTTTACATGCTGCTTGTAGATTCCTATCAAGTTTAATTTGATTGATCGGTTGCATTTGTTTTCCATGTACTAATCCGTCAACAGATATGCCAAGTTGCCGTATACCCTCCCTTCCAAGAAGGTTAAGATTAGGTACTTTGCTCACGACAAATTGTAATTGTTGCTTATGTTGACGTGAATCCTGATGTGTGTTGATAAGACAAACTCCTAGGATGTTAATCCGATCTTTGGTTGCTGATTCATAGCATACTTGTGTCATTGTTAGTGCTGGACTGCCAATTTTCTTCCAGTTGTCCATAGATAGGAAGTTGTCTCCTGCTCCTGTGTCTACTTCCAAGGTAATTGGATGACCTTGTAAATTGACATCAACTTGAAGTTGTGGATTTGTGCCGACTGTTTGGACTGCCTTGACCAACTTCAAAGTTTTAGCACCTTTCTGCTTTCTTCGGCAGACGACTTCCAGGTGTCCTGTAAGTTTACAGTAATTGCAAACCGAATTCCTGTACCTACATTTGACAGCTTTGTGGTTATCTTTCCCACATCTGTAGCAGCTCTGCCGAGTAGAATTAGTTGCAGGCTTTGGATTTGTCTTCTTTTTGTTTACTATTTGTACAGGATTTGCTGCCCCATGTACAGTTTCTTTTGCTACCTTTGCCGCTTCTTCCATCTCTATGGCGATGTCAATAGTTCTGGCAAAAGTGAGTTCTTCATCTTTAATTTTGAAGAGTGTTTTCAAAATTGCTTCATTCCCGACCGAGCAGATAAATCTAGTGCGTAAAGCTTCATCCTGGGCGTCGGTAATAGATGCAAAGTCACAAGTTGTAGCATCATGCCTGATTCTTGCTGCCAACTCTTGAATTGTTTCTCCTGGATTTCTTTTCATATTGCTCCAGTAACGATATCTTTCTCTGATGATGAAAGTTCTTGGGTTATATTGAGTCATCATGTAATCCTCAATTTCCTCCATTGTTAGCTTGTTGACTTCTTTCTTAGGAGTTTGCTGATCTGACCAATCTGTTAACTGTTTGTAGATAACTTTCGATTGATTGGTTAGAAAAATCTGCGGTATTCTTTCTTCAGTAATATTAAATTGTTTGAATATCCATCCCCTATGTCCCATGAAATATAGATTTTTCAAGACTTTCTTGAAACATCATCACTACTCAGTGTTGGCTGTGCTGAAATAATATAAAATTTTTGGGGACAAATGTATACATTAAATATGGACATGTCATCATATTTCTCCTATTTCATATGCCTATATTTTTGGTTGCCACCTAATGATGTTTCCACGGACAGACAATGAATCTGGTGTTATCTGAATTTTTTATGGGGTTGTCATTGTGTGTATTGTAGCTCAAACATAGAAGCCATCTCCACAGGGTTTCTGGATTGCAACGAAAGCGTTGAACGGTTTGTAGACTACGTTCGTGCAGGCAGTTTGAATAAGGTGATGCTCCTGACAAAATTTGGTTCTTCTATAAACTACTTTTATGTATAGCTGCTTTGCTTACATGAATGCTGTCTTATTTCATGATAAATATCTCAGATAATCTTGCGTTGTTATTCATCGTACTAATTGGAAGAAACGCTCATGTATGACTATGTTTTGCATTCGGGCTTTTTTATGAGTGATAATTATTTTTATAAACTTCAAATGAACACAGTATTGACATTTTTTTTTCTTATTTCGCATCAATCTGCTTATTAGCTTTTTGAGTACTTTGTTGATTATTTCTTGTGAATTTTTATACATTATGTCTATAGACACAAAAGACATGCGGAGACACTAAATGGAAGGCGGCTAGTGCCAGTAAAAAAGGAAAGTCCAGTAAAATCGATCAAACTGGACTAGAGGTTGCGACGTGCCGGCATGTTTTCCTTCTCAAAGCCATTAACATGTCCCAGGGTGAAATATTTGCTTATCCCTACTATCTTCAGGTAGGTGTTTCACTAGTTTTACTTTACGATGCATCTAAAATTAATTTGCTCCAATTTTGTAATGTTGAGAAAAATATAAAAGACAAACTAACCCATCTATATCTTTGTAGTATTTCGTTTTTACGTATTTGAATAAATTTTAGTTCAAGTTTTTAAGGTAGCTTTAAAGTTTTGTGTGCGTTACTAAGTCGTTGGTGGCAAAGAGATGCAAAGCTTTTTTTAGTGAGCTATTTCTGCGTAGGCTTTTATCATTACGTACCTAAACTGAACTCCTCGCAACCTTCAATATGAGTTAATGTTTTGGGGATAGAATTATGGCTGAAATAGGTAACTGAATGCTTAGCTAAATGATTACTATGTAGTGTTTTATCTTTAGATGCAATTCCCGGGAGCAAAGTTTGTGTGCATGGATGTGATGTGTAGGTACTGGCCATGGCTGCGCAAGCAGAACCTATCGTTATCTAAAAAGCAGCAGCCACTGCTATCTGTCATGCATGCAAAAGCTCATGAATTCAAGTGTCAGGTACTGCTAATAGCACTGCTAATAGTACTGGGTAGTCCAGCACTGTATGCTGTATTTTTTCGCACCAAACCTCGGAAGATTTCTCATGGTTTTTGCTATTTTAGGTTACCTGGAATGGACGCTGGAGGGATGGTGCTGGGCTCTCTACAGGGGAGACAACGGAGCTAGCCAATGCCTACATAAGCCGTCTAGCCTCTACTACTAAGCACATGCACACTGCAAGTGAGTATCACCTGTGCTGATTTGTGAGACATATGTCATCTTGTTTGATTGTTTTTACTATATTATGATTGTTGCAAGCATATATTATATTAGCTAGCTACTTGTCGTAGACTTTGACATACAACAGCGACATCATCATGAATTTTTTTAGACTTTCGTGATTAAAGTAATAATAATTATTTCCGCCTTGCGGGCAAACTTATCATGTGCAGATGTGAGCTTGATCTCGTATTATGTCTAAAATCCATTAAATTCCAATCAAAACCTAATACATGTATCTTAACACTTCATTAATTAATTGTACTTTTTGAAAAACCCATTTCATCAGTTATTTAAACCGCTTCTTTTCTTGCAGTGAGGGAAGAGCGCATAACTCATGCATCGGCTTATTGGAATAGAAGGAAACTGTTGGCGCTTCCTGAGACCTTGAGCAAATTGTTCAATAGAACTTTAGCTTGCCACAAGAAAGCCTACTTTCTACTTGTTGAGCAACTGGGTCGTGTGACAGAACAAAACATTCATTGCTGACATTCAAGGCGGTGGATTAGGTATTAAAATGATTTATTCAACAGCTATGTGGCTATTCTGCATCTATCACTTACCATGTTGCACTAACATATATTTGGTTTTAGATGACATTGCTAACTCTCTAGAGCAACAAATGTCAACAGAGTCGTGCCTTCGTCAAAGATTGATTGCCCAGTTGGCTAATTGTAGTAAGTAAATCATAGTTCTAATATTTTATTCCTTCGCATATGTCAAAAAAGACGGCTCTCAAGTTTCAATCAAGTTTTCCTTTCTCGCCATGACATTCACTTGAAAGAATTTTGCAAAGCCACTGTGTAAAGTAATCCAGATATTTTCTCACCACAAATAGAATTGCTCATTGTCATGGGAGTGACTTCACACAAATTCTACCCGTAAGTGCCGTGTGCTTATCTAGTGTCAGGCAGGAAAGTCATTTAGCACAAAGCTGGGCGAAATAACCATAATAGTTTTTGTTACACGTTTACACTTGTACATTGGTTTTTACCGCACTCTCATACCCGTCTGTTTAGGAGAACATTTTGTTAGAATCAACTGTTACTGTAATGGAATGCTGTAGAGTCTTCCAAGCAAAAGCCGAAGATTACTAAGAAACTACAAAAGTCTAAAAATAAACTGAAGGAATATGTCAACAGGTATGAGCAAGAGAATGAAGTAGAAGGAGAGACGCTGCTTACCGCTTTGTTAAATAATCAATCACATCTGTTTCCTTGGACACAGCAGCAACTCTTAGGTATGTGTGCTGCAATTTCTACACAACTTTTGGTGCATAGATTTAGTACACTTGGCTATTTGGTAATTATCAAATACTGCTAACCAATATTTCATTTTAAGGTGTGACAGCAGCTAAATTTACCTACTTGCTTGATGTGGCTGAGAATTATCACCTTGTCCAACGCTGTAAGGAAGAGCTGGCTATCCTTCAGAAGGAAGCTTCAAATTTCAGCAACACTATTGGTAATTATTTATGTTAAATTCCTTTAGTTCGTGTTTATTGTTGTCATTTATGCGCAGCCGCACTTTTGTGTTCTTAAAGGTCTTAGGGCGCGTACTTTTGATAGGGTTTCATTTATTTAAAAATTTTCAGCTTGAAATGTGTTAAATACCTTTGTCGGGAGTTGCCCTGTCGACAGTGAGGTGCTTCTTTTAAATGCAGTCAGCACTCACCGAGAAGCAATTTTTTTCGCAAAGACGTAACAAATTACATAGAGCTATAAAGCGAGTTTTGAAAATTTTGGCGTGCTTGTTTGGAAATGGGCCTTCCAAATATTGGTATTGTGCGGAGACTTTTGTGATTGCAACTATTTTTATTTCTTTGGAGCTATTTGTCTCAACTTAGCAAATTTTTTTCATCTCGCGTAACATTGCTAATATGCACACACTGGCCCTCACGTGACAATTCAAAAAAATAGTTGAACAAATCTCTTAAGAAAAATTATTTTTAGATTAAAAAATAAGTAAACAATATTACTAGTTGGTTTTATAGTATTTTGAGATAAAAAACTTACATTGCCAAAATTATATTTGCGGCGTTGTTTTTTATAACCATGATAATAAATAATTTAACCTGAATACTTTTTGTCTTCTCGAGAACAAAAGTTTGAAAGCATTAAATAATAATAATAAACAGTTTTATAAGTTAATATCAAACTGAAAGCTCATTGAAAATGCTTAAAATTACTTGCTCAAATGTCTTATGTAATATCATGATGGAACTGCCTCTCACAGATAGCCCCTTCTGTCGAGCATGCAGTCAAATAACTCCATAGACTTATTAGACTATTGTTGCTGCATGTTGAATTTTTTTCACATTTTTACAATGCTCGATCAAAAAACAGCTACACCCAACATGCATCTAACAAAGCCCGACCTATGCCTTTTAAATAGTCTCCAAAATTCTGACCAGCATTTTATTTTTCTGGCAATAATATCATCTCTCGGAGAGTTTGACTCTTGAGAATATTTTTACAATTTATTTGTATTGTATGAGTTTTATATTCATGTATTTTGATGTAGATGAACAGATATCGCTCTCTGAACATGGCTCAGGAAAGTTTCACACTTTTGCCAGTTTGAAAAAACGGATGGCCTTGACATTGATGGAGCTTAACCTCGTAAGTTGCTATTGAAACAAAGTTTTGATAGCTTTTAGACAGAGATTATTATATTGTAATATAAAGCAATACATTTTACACTTCTTCAAGACTATCAAAAAATTTGTTTTAGACTGAAAGCAGTGGCTCCTATGACAGCAGCTCCAGTGAATCAGTGTCCTCCAGTGACAGTAGTAGCAGTAGCGAAGAAGATTACGAGCCAAACTGAGGCAGCTTTTTTCTCTGAAATACAATTTCAAAATTACGTGAACAACACTTGACACAGTATTACATCAATAGTCAGTTGAAATCATCAATTTTTTGCGCAAGTTTTATATTATATCACCTTCATATATTTTTTATATATAGGATTAGCTACGAGATTCTTTTTTGGCTCCCAGGTGTTTTCACTGTGAAAATAAAGAAATAGACGCATGCATATCCATTTTGTTTCAACAAGTAGAATGCTGTGTAAGTAACTGCATCTTTCTTACCTTGAATCAAAGTCTCTCCACTTCACTAAGAAGTATAGTTTACCTTTAATCTGCAACAGGTCATGCTTGTTTGTAAAGATGCTGCTCTAGCCATGGTGAGACACAAGTTAATGATGTGAGATGTTATCTATGGTTAAGTTATTACTACTCCACTGACAATATTTTTACAAAGCAAGCAGCAGAAATGTTCAAGTTTAATTAGCAATACTTACTTTCTTTTCTCCAACAATTTGCTCAACATAATATGGGGGTCCTTTCAGAGGTGTTCCATCTGAATCTGCAGAGTGGGATAAATGTCGATTTGGTAAAGCAGTGGGCAGCTGGAGCGTAGTTGATGGTGGCTGGAATGAAGTGGTGGGTGGCTGGAATGAAGTGGTGGGTGGCTGGAATGAAGTGGTAGGTGGCTGGAATGAAGTAGTGGGTGGTTGGGATGAAGTGGTGGGTGGCTGGAATGAAGTGGTGGGTGGCTGGAATGAAGTGGTGGGTGGCTGGAATGAAGTAGTGGGTGGTTGGGATGAAGTGGTGGGTGGCTGGAATGAAGTGGTGGGTGGTTGGAATGAAGTGGTGGGTGGCTGGAATGAAGTGGTGTGTGACTGGAGCGAAGTGATGGGTGGTTGGAATGAAGTGGTGGGTGGTTGGAATGAAGTAGTGGGTGGCTGGAATGAAGTGGTGGGTGGCTCGAGTGAAGTGGTGGGTGGCTGGAATGAAGAGGTGGGCGATTGGAGTGATGTAGTTGCCTTGGGTGCCGTCTGCAACTGACTTGTTACTGTTTCTGAAATAGAGGAAAGCGGTTTATGATGGATGCTCATATGTCCTTCAAAGTCTGCCTCAACGTAGATAGTTAAAACAATTTCCACATTTGTTTTTAGCTTAGCTGTTTGCGTGATGCAGTTATTAGCCACATAGCCAATAACAGTAAAATCTTATAGCAACTAGTCAACAAGAAGCTTCTTGTCATAAGTCCATTTTGTAAGGCACTTGAAGTGCATTACTCGAGTTCGACAGTCAATAGATGGCGCTGTTATGAGCAAAGTAAGTAATTATGTGGGTGTGTAGTTAGGATAAGGCAACCCAATCCAAATTCATGACTGACTTCGTGATCTCTACAATTTCAGTGTAATTACGCCATTATAACGTTTCCATTGATAACAAGTTTGGTAGTAACTTGACAGCATTGAATTTTTTTGCAACGTTTCAATTGCTCAGTGATTCAGGTATTACTTCCATAAAAAACCATTAACCAAGTTTCTTGATTCCATGTTGATTAAGCAAATAGTTAAATTACCTTCTTTGAATATGCCTTTCATTAATTTGGTAATTTTTGTTTTCACAATGGCATTAGGCTCTGTCGTCCACCCCACATAAGTGTAACTGTTAGCAGGGTTACGAAGAAAATAGAAGCTTTGCAGCCCCGCTCCTCTGCTCTTTGCAATCTATAACCAGTAATTTAAAACCAACTTTTACGTGTTACCAACAATAAAAAACGTAAATCACATGAAGTGCTGCTGAAATAGCAATATCTTTGGTTATGGATGGATACTTACCAACCCTTCCAGCTGATCAGCCAGATAACCGGCCTTCATATTCTTTCCTTTTTCTTCCTTTTTTAAAAGAGTTTCTCTTTTTCTCTCCTTTACGGGCTTCTGCATAGCTCCTGAATATACCAATTCAATATCTGATTTTTATATGTGATACGTGTAGGACCACCAAGTCTAATACATTCCATCCCTATTTTTCAATTTTTGCCATCAAGTGTGATAAAATACAATTATTTTCATCATTGCGATTTTAAACTCACCACATAGGTCACAAATTGTTTTGCGAATATGCATTGGAGCACCGCATACACATTTCTTCCTTGGCACCTAAAACATACCATGAGAAAAACTTTATATGCCTATCTTTTTAACTTCTTTGCTTCACAAACTAACTTCACCTAGAATTTTTGGAGATTAAGTGCCCTTTTTGTTTGAAATGCATTGAAAGGGTATTAGTAAGTGTATTTGTGCTGTCAACAGGCGACAATTTTCAGTCAGATTGTTCTGTAGTGTAAATGTTTTAATCCTTAGTTAAAGGGCCTATGACGCCTAATTTGAAGAGGACTTGATTTAATTTAAACTTTCTGAGGTTGAAATGTGTTCAGAAAAATTATCTGGAGTTGCCCTCTCACCAGTAAGACGATTCCTATAGACGCAGTCAGCACTTGCCAAGACGCCTTTTTTTCTCGAAGACGCACCAACTTATATAGAGCTATAAAGCGAGTTTTCAAAAATTTGGCTTTTTCGCATAGAAATAGGGCGTACTAGATATTAGTTTTGTGCAGAGACTCTTTTGATTGCAAAAAAATGATATTGCAACAAATTTTAATTTTTTTGGAGCTGTTTTTCTCAAGTCAGCAATTTATTTTATCTTTGGTAAGCTCGGTATTATGTATACACTGGCGTTCACGTGATAGTGTTTTTCATCAAAATCAAAAGAAATAATGAATTTTTTTTATCAAAATAATAATTTTCATGTGAATAATTAGTCAAACAATAACATTAGTATACTTTCATGATAATACTAGGTGAAAAAAAAACATTGCCGAAATTGTATTTCCGGCGTTGTTTTTTTTACAACAACGATAATAATTAAATCTGAAATACCGGCCATCTTTCCAAAAAAAAAATTCAAAAGCACTAAATAATAATAATCAAGATTTTTGAAGAGTAGTTTAGAACCTAAAAAGCAACAAAAATGGTACAAACTACTTGCTGTAATTTACTATATAATATCATCATGCAGATAGTCCCTTCTGCCGAACGGATTGTCATAGACCTCCATAGACCTCTACATGATACCTATTGGTGTTTTGTTGACCCGAGTGAGTTTTCTCAACAGTTTTACAATGCTTGATGAGAAAACAACTCTACACACAAAGTGCGTCTTGAAAAGCCCGTCCTAAGCCCTTTAACAGGTTAATTTTTCTTTGGTTTAACGTTGTCTATTATTCACCCATGTCACACTCTTACATACATTCAGTTTTGAAAATCACTGGTCAATTGAAAGTACAGGCCTAACTTTTTAATAATAGCTAAATGTTTTTGTGCGGTGATTGTATATGAGCAAAATATTGCAAATAGAATACGTCACACAGTTTTCTCTTATAAAAAAGTTTTGCGTAGCAATGTCCATGACTTTTTTGCGAATGTTTCATTTTTGGGGGAGCTAAAATTATTATGACAGTATTCTTCATATAAACCAACAAGCCAAAATCTATTATTCATAATTATAGGAACTATAAAAAAAGCTATTTTTGAAATGTGAAAGATTTTTTATACAAAGTCTCATAAAATATTTTTGATCGTAAATCGATCATCTTTAATCTTCGAATAGCTAGATTTATAGAAAATACTGAAGTATATACATAATAATCAATTATGATATTCATGACTGGCTGCTACACACAGTTTGTTTCATTTAATAAATATTCACAGTTGAAACTGAAAAATACACTGTTAATGGTTCATATTGTTAATCAATAATAATCATCGTAATAGTTTATTTATTAATACAATAATGCGGACAGTACAAACACATAAATTGTTCTAGGATGGCTGTTTATTGGCTCAGTTGTATAAATCACAAAACTGTTATCTTGTAAAGTAGTAATTAACTAGTTACCCATTATTTCAATTTCTAGAGTGATTATTTTACTACACACATTTCATTCTAGCCTGCATGGGCCTGGTCAGGAGTAGTAGTACATTGCAGTATTTAATTTGCTACACGATGATGATGACAATAAAAAATATTTTTATTTAACACCAATCATCATCATTCATAACTAACTCTTATCATCAAATAACAGTCGCTAAAAAATCCCTTACTAAGCCTTGTAAACTATAGCTGTATAATCTGATTATCATAAAGCTTAGCAGGATTAGAACTTTATGCATCACTACTAATAGAGAGAAATGAAATTGCTGATAATACATCACTACTAATAGAGAGAAATGAAATTGCTGATAATACATACACTAACTGCTGACATCTTTGAGACTCTTTGATGAGGTACTGCCATGTGCTGCCTCTGATTCAAACTCAACACTTTCTTTTATTTCTTTTGTTGTAAGAGGTGATTTAATTGGCCTAGGCTTGTTTAAGTGAATGCATGAAAAGGGGTAAGGACTTAATAGTAAAACCCTTAAAACCACAAAAATCTTTCGCAAACGCTTTTGTTGGATAAAGTATTGTGATAATAGCACTTTCAAATAATTACAAAATCAAAACTGTGTGGTATGATGTTTATTTAAGTAAAATACCTTGGCAAGGTTTTTCACTACACTCCTTGCTGCATAACATGTACCTAATGCAGTGGTTACTGACCACAATAAGGTGTATGGGCTAATCACTCATACAGCGCTGTATGAGATAATCACCTTTACAGCAATGACCTCACTGTATGAGCTTATCTCACATACAGGCAAGCATTTGGGTATTGAACAATGATTCATACAGCTATGTAGAATATATTGACCAATCATACATACAAGACATATACTGGGTAAATGGGTTATTGCTATTTGGTTTATATCCGCTTGTGATTGCTTTTGCTTATTATACCTTTAATAAAATGCTAGTCTAGAAACAGGCAAACTCCTTGATTAACCTTAAGAATAATCTCACTATAGTAATGGCTGTGCACTTGGGAAGCACAACAAAAGACAGATTGAATGTCGTAATGCATAACTATGGATTCCAAATGAGTACTTTGTTTATAACCAGGATGGCTTGAAAGTCACTGAATAGCTTGTTTTCGATATTTAGTTTAAATAAAGAAAAATGAAGAAATTCAACTGTTGCCGAATTTGCGACGTTGCCGTGAAGTATACAAATTAAAAATGGCACCATTAAAAAAACAATGTAACTTGGCTCTAGTTACATCAAGTGCCTAATTTCCAGTTTTCAACCAATAAATAAGAAATATATCCTGATTAGGGTAACTTAGTCACTGTTTTTTTCTTCTAATCCAAATGTTGGATGAAATAAAACAGTTTCGTAAAATCCTTCTTATATGCTTCAGGAGCATGCAAGAAGAAATTTGTGTAGCTTGTTTTGAAACAAAAAAAATGAATAACACATTTAAGATAGATAAATAGGCAATGCATTTCATGAAAAGATTATCAAATGACAAAAATCTTCATTCAAGTTATCATTATCTTAGCAATTCAAAGCAAGGAATAGCTGGTCTATCAATACTTAAGGCATTTTTATTCCAATGAAGAGAAAAAATCTATACTGACAATTTATATGTTAGAGTTAAATTAGCAATGCTGCAGGTTATCATCATAAAATACAGTGGCTCAAAGTTTAGCATTAAATATAGTATGGAAAAATAGCTTTAGAATTGTCTGAAAGCTTGAATGCTGTGGTGGAGTTCGCCATCCACACAACAGAACACCTAACTGTTCTCCAACAGCTGAATACCAGCAGACACTCATCTGCCAGCACAGGAACTGATCAGCTTCGACAAACCTAACAACCACTATCTCCACTCACCAGAGATGATCCCGGGCCGGAATGCATCCAGGAAACTGTTCTGGAGGAGTATTTCAACCCAACAACTAATGGTGGCTCTCTGCTCTCACGCAAAACCAGGTGCATTCAAGTCTATACAACTATTGTCTCACACAATTCCAGTATAAGAGTGATGGTGGCAGTGGGAACAACTGGCAAAGGTAACAGCATTTGGCAAGTGACAATAAACACAGGAAAGCTTGGCCTTTTAGAAGTCTAGCCAAAGGAAGAGCACATAAAGTAGTAGGCCTACACAATGAATGGATTGATGATGCATAGCACACATATATAGGTAAGCAAATATACAAATGTTATTTACATATGCCAGTAGAGTAACAGGCATGAAATAAGTTAAACACAGTGCCCAGAAGTGGGAGACAGAGCTAAGAGTTCCATAGCCCATGTAACTTGTCACTAGATGTATCTTTGTCTTTGAGTTAGGTCCTAAGTCTTTAAGGAGCCTTTAGTCTTGAAATATAGACATCTGGAGCCGTCTAAGGTGTGGATAGGTGGTTCTGGAATCCTTAAGCTATGTTTCACTCCTCTGGCTACGGCAGCCATCGTGTTGCTGACTTGGGATACTCTCCTAGGGCAGGTACTGAGCCGGTATTGTGTCGGTACTCCGCCAGTATATGTTTATACACTTTGTATTTGGTGGCAACTCTGCTGGTCCGTTCCGTAACTGGTCTGTTTGATGCCAAAGGGTTATCAGAGGCACCTCTCTGATGCACTGACCATCACAGAGCTCCACCAAAGTCTGCCCCACCACAATGGTATAAGATAAATGAATTGTACTTGTACCCAGGTGTAAAAATTGAGTAAATGAGTTTTGGTTCAGTGATAAAAGCTTGCCGTGGAGCTAGGTTAAAATTTTTGGTTTTTTATGGAAATTATGAAAATTATGGAAATGAAATATAACTATTTTGTTGGAAAATATTGAAGTGTGGTAAATCAAAAGTCCAAAAGTTGAAATTTGTGTCTCTCCAAACAGCGCAGTTTGAACGAATGAAAATCAAACCAAACTGCAACAAGTGGAGGCTTCCGATTTCATCAACAATCGAATTTTGTTAAAACGCAAACATATTACATTAAATTTTCCCAAGTTGAAACAGCAAACAAATTTATATGTACCTGTACGAATGCAAACCATACACTAGGTATTCTTGTGAGACTCCATAATCAGACAAACAGGTGATGAATAACCTGAAAACCAGCTGCACACCCACCATCATAGACTGCAAATGCATCAGAACATAAACATCTTTAAGGCCTCTTCATACGCAATGATTTTTGTTACGGAATAAAAAATGCAGTTGTACGTTTTAGCATGAATTAATCTTTTTTTCCCTGTTTGCTTTGATTGTTGAATATCAAGCATGTTTGATATAAGCCATCGACTTCACCAATGGTGATTCCTCCCTCGGTGCTGATTGACCAATGCGGGTCTGTTGCTATACTCTCCCTCCCCACATGAATTTCTCACACTGTGATTGCCAAAGCCTACAATAAAAGCTGTTAATAAGCATTGTCATGTGCATAACTGCCATTTGTAGTGCGCTGTGACAGACCAGGGGTGGAAAGATCCCCTCAATGTGCTACATCTATATTTAGCTGCATCCCACAGCAACAAAAGTTATACATGCAGCAAGTTTGTTAGAGGTTTTGTTTTAATAAGAGAGCCAAACTTCACACAATTACTAGTCTACTAGCATTTTATAAATGGATTGATGATTGATACATCAAAGTTGATTAATCAAAAGACATTAGACCGGCACGGTAAATCAATAATAATCGATATTACCGACAGTTGCATTTTAAATTACAGCGGTTATTATTTCACAATGCAACGATATCAACCGAATACCCGGTAAATTATGAGAAAATCAGAACCGGCATCATATGAATAATCGATATTTACGTGTAATGTGATAACTACCGAAAATGTTACTATTCTCCTTTGCAGACGCTTCTGCTTCTTTTTTATATGTTTTATTTCTTCATCAAAAAAATGGAGAGCGACAACGTCGTAATTATGATTGGCAGTGATGGTGGTAATGATCACACCATCACATTTACAGATAAAACAATGCAGTGATCGTTTATAATTTTCTTTAAATTTTTCCTGTTCAAGTATGGTGGACCGTGGTACTAATAGGGATAGCTGATAATACTTTAATATTAATAAATTGAGTGAGTAGTAGTAGGAGGTAGAGATAGGTAGTGATAAACAAATGATATTGATATTTATGATTATTAAATAAATTATTATAACCAACTATTGTTAATAATAATTTTACCATAACATTCATCAATAAATTAATATAATACCAATATTAATTAATATCCAAAATAAGAACAACAACAATTATTATTATATCATTATTAATCTATAGAAGAGTAATTTGATTATAACTTTTTCTTCATCATTATACTTATTAACAACAACCTGTTATAATGATTAAAATACGAATAATTTATTTTTGAATGAGAAGAATTGATAATAATTAATTAGGAACAATCAAAAATATATTTTTATATTCATGATTGCATCATCAATGGGGTGTTCGTTTTTTTCTGTTTCAATTAGCACTGCGAGTTCTGTTGGCAGTCAGAAGAAAGGAAGAATTCAGTCGTCCTCGAAATGATCGCCTGTGTGGGCTTATTTTACCCTTGAAGATGCTCAACAAAAAGATTAGTGACCTGTGACACAACAAAACCATCAAAACTACTCACTCTTCCACTAGTAATCTCTATTGTCATCTTTCACTGCACCATCAGAAAGAATATGTAACAACTGCTTCCAAGGGTTGTACTGGCATTTCTAACGTCGGCCAATGCAGCCATCAGTCGATAACAGTTGAAGAGCTGCATGTAGCTGTTGAAGACGACCTGGCTAAAGATTTCCTCTCAGGCATATCAAGCCATATGCTGAGAACGTATTTAAATTAATTTATACTTCATTTGATGGATTTGGTTGGACTGAAATGGCAGGCTATATATCATCGTATTCATTAGTGGTTTCATTTTATACTGTGATTTGTCTTCCCTGGGGAAACTTGGTGCTTGCAGACGCTTCAATCAGTGGCCAAGTGGCTTCAGCCAAAGTATTGATTCTTTTCTCTGGATGTTTTATTAGGTTTCAAGACAATCCAGATCTCGCAATGCATTCTACACTCTGCTGCGGATTGGATCCGCGATATGATGTAGAGGGCCACCTCCAGCCACTTGAGCTCACTTTTGACTTGGTCAAAGAGCGCCTGCTCCAGAGTGAAGTTGCTGAGCATATTCGGACATCAGCTGAAGGACAGGAAATGGCATCAGGTAAACTACTGTCCTGCTTAGATATATTCATTGATAGTCATCTTCTGTTAACAATTTCCCAATGCATGATACATTTATTTTATATTATTTAGATACTCAAGAGCAACCTCAGGCTGCCAGCGCAACTCTTGTTGGTGTGCTAAACAAAAAGCACAAAATCCACAGTAAGCCGCTGGCTCTGCATGATCGGGCTAGTAAAGAAGCAAGTTGTAATAACAAACATCTACACAGATTACTCAGTTTTATTTTTTATGTGCAATAAATTATTCACCTTTCCTATGTTTTTAGTTACAGCTTCATCTACAACATTGTTGTGAAGCGGATGAGGATGTGCTCGTGTGGTGGGAAGGCCATGCTTATCAACTTCCACTCCGGTTGCAGCTAGCTAAAAAAGCATTTTACACCTGTACAACATATGCGTCATCAGAGAGGCTCTTTAGTCTGGCTGGCAGTTATATATAGTGTCTAAAAGACGAACTGCTTTGCGGCCCGACATGATCAACATGTTGTTAACTTTAGCATTTAATTTGAAGCCTGAGTAGTAGTTTGTTGCGTCATGCTGCTAATGTTTGCTGTGTCACCTAATCAGATTTGTGCCCTCTCTTTGAGTATATGAATACATGCATATACACATATATTTTTTATGTAATTGTTGTATATGTTTATGCATATATGTATGCATCAAATATGTAGCATTTATTATATTATCCTGTTTGTTGTGTCTCATCATACTTTTTTTCTATCGTAAGACAATACTCATATCTGTATGCTCTGTTCTGGTACTTACTAGTGTATATAAACATGTAGATAGCTATTGAAGTCCTATTATTGTACGTACAGCGCATTCATACGGGTCTGCTTGATAGCATTTATTTTATTATCATGTTTCTTGTTTCATTATGTTTCTTTATTTTAATTGCAAAACACTTTAAAATACTCATGGATGCAGGAGATGAGGGAAACACAAAGTAGTTGTGGTGTGTAGTTTATTATAGATCAAAAACAAAAGCCAACAATTCTGTTACAAACAAGCATGAAGGTAACTTCCATGGCTGTTTTCTTGGCCACATTGATAAGGGACCCACATGTTTTGGAGTTTCCCTCTCTCGGTGAAATCAGTATGTTAGTATTTATTTCGTGTTGTT
Organism: Cryptosula pallasiana; assembly: GCA_945261195.1. Lineage (NCBI taxonomy): Eukaryota > Metazoa > Bryozoa > Gymnolaemata > Cheilostomatida > Cryptosulidae > Cryptosula > Cryptosula pallasiana. Next base: position 14,648,538 of record OX183134.1, on the reverse strand, counting down.
TACCTCGGTATATTGTAGAAGCTGCTCAATAAACTAGCATTAACTGAAGAGACAAAATGTCTGATACAAGATGGTCGGTAAAATCGGAACATGCCACTTGGTTATACAAACTACCAAACCGTAGTGCCTGAACAATATCGTGTAGCCCTACAAAACATTGTCTTGCAGTAAATAACGCGTTGAAGTTTCTTTACAAAACCAATAACATGTCGAAACAAAAACAAAGTAACCTGACACTGCCAGATTATGTCAAAAAATCAGTCAGCATACTACAGGTGAGCTCAAGTGTTGTTAGGTAGCTTACATCAGCTGTCGGTTGGGGTTAGGTGACTTGGATATCAAGTGACAAACATAGATATTGATTGTGTATTCAGGTTACTTATCAACTGCCTTTGATATTAGTCAGGTCACTCTTATTTGATTGAACAAACTCGAAATTTGGAGGATTCATGTTGAAAAGTGCAAAACAAACGCCCTTGAACGAGAAACCAAATTGTGCCAAAATGTTATTTTTATGCGCAACATTGCCATTCCATCTATTCACCACCCCAATACAGTTTAATCAAACAGCTATAAGAGTGATGAAAAGCTATACATTATTATACAGCTCTGTATGATGGTGTATTTCTTCCTTCTCAGGAGCGCATGTGCTGAAGTCTACAACCATACATCTCACTCACTGTGCACTGCACAGAAGGTGTTTTCTCTTCAAATAAAAGTCACCTCTTGTAGTAACAGTTGCTAGTGAAACAGTTTGTTGTGCATCAAGTTTTCTTTACTATATTATTAATTAATAGTATATCCGTCTGTCTATAGGCCTATAGGAGTCCAAACATTACAGTCACTAGGCTAGCCGTACAAATTTGCCACCTCTATACCAGCAGTGTAGTCGAAGTTAAACTCACCAGTGGTGTAGCTAGATATTCACCCCTATAAAGAAGTTCTATTCGTTAAATCCTTTTTTAGGGTTAAAATAATTGGCAGATGTTCTAGTTATACTCAAATTACCTCATGTGGTAGTGCTATCATTTTTAGGGAGATACCACATCACAATGGTTTAAGGTTTCAATGATAATGCTCAAACTTTAATCCACTTGTTGTTCATTATCTAGGCATTAGCCGATGCTTATTAATACTCAGCCAACCAATCACTAACAAGCATATTTTGGGTGAGACAAAATGTAAATCTGCTCAATATACAGTATCAGATGCCAGTGACTCATAGAGTTGCATTCCTCTTGACTTATCTTACCCTGTAGTTCACTCCTCCGGTTACTTACTGAGGGAGATGATTCTAGAACACAGACACTGTTTTGGTGCAACAAGTACAGACTTAGTTGAAACTCAGGCTGCGATGATGATGCAAGCAAAGCTAACTAACTCAGTCACTAAGTTAAAATATTTACATTAACACTTGGATTGTTTTTGATGTCAGCTTCATTTGTACCTACTCAGCGCAACTTTTGGTCTGATGACTTTGCAATAATTTCCGTGAAAACAAGCAAGCAATTACATGTGAAAAGAGTAGAGAATGCGTGAATAGAAGCGACGATGCATTTATAATACAAACAAATGTATAATCTAAAATAAACATAACAGCCCATTGGGAAACATGCATTGGAACATTTTTAAAATGGGGACTGTAGCATTCGTTCTCAAGCATCACTTAATCCTGGAAACAGTTTGTGAAACTTGGTAGCCTATTAGATATATATAGAAATTTGATTACATTTTATTTTAATATATAGCAATATTTGTTATAGAAACATTTAAAAACAGATTATTGAAAGGAAAGTCGAAAACTCATCTCAAAATTCCAAGAGCAACTTTTTGTTACAGAGAGGAGAACTATCCAAGTACAATCTCAAAAGTTCTTATTAGTTTGCATTCCTTTATCAGAAACACACGTGCATGCTACAATTATGATGGAAAGAACTATTATAGCGGAGTTGTCTTCTTTTGGGGAAACAACTGCATTGTTTAGGTCATTGGTTCTGAAAACACTAGCGATTCGTTGCGTATATAATACTAACAGCGCAGACTTTATTCCAATTGTGTAAACTTCAGTATTTCAAACCCATGAAGGAAACGTTAAAATTTTATACTCCCGTTATGGATCATTTTTAGCAAATAGATCTTTTGAGTACACAAGTGAGCAAAATATCTGAGCCAAAAATGTTTAACGTTTCTCATTTGAAAAGATTTTCACCATTCAGAGTTCATTTTTTAAGGCAAAAGCACCGAAATTTTTGAAGCTGTAGAAAGTGTGACATATAGACCTAATCTTATGTAAAATGTGTTACAGTGCAGCCTTTGACAGCTAAGCTTTTAGTTTTACTCAAAGTGTATTTTTATTTTATAATTATTTTGTAAATATTGATCCAGTTTTTATGTAAAATAACATAAAACTGGCATCCGCAAACGATGCTAAAATTTTTTCTAAATTTTTACACTTGGAGCAGATCATGCTTCTACTGCAATGAGTTATTGATCAATTTAAACAAATTTCAGAAGTAAATATTTCAAAAAAGTGCCAAAGATGTAGCAGAAGTGTTTTTTCACGGAGCAGAATAATATTAGTTTTATGATAAATGACCTATAAGGCAAAATCACACACTCCGTATCAGTTAAACGCAATACATCTTTTACTTGACATTCATGTTGTATTGAGCAAGGAGTTGTCTTTTTTAGGGCTGACAACTCCAGTTTTATCAGTCATGATAAGCAATAGTCTTAGTTTACTGGATTGGTTCGTCATTGTTATGAAGCTAGTCTCATTCATTTCAAAACCAAATCTTTTATTGAATGAACTTGACAATAAAGTTGATAAACTAATACCAAGTTTGATTGGCACTCCTCTCGTTCAAAAAACTTTCCTACTAGCAATGTAGTAGTTAAGTCTAGACTCTCTTACCGTATACTATGGCAATAGAATCAAATTAATTTGATAGTTTTGACCTAGGTTAAGTTGTAAAAAAAAATCTCTAGTTTTGTATTTTACAAACCAAAAACCACAAACTTTCTAAAACACACAAAACTTAAAATATTACCTTCGCCTGCTATGTTTCTGGTGATTTTTCTCTCAAGGTTTTTTATATTTGTTCGAAACGCTTTAGCACACTTTGAAAAGAATGAGAACTTCAACCGTTAATGCTCTCAAGTCCAAAGGAAAAAACCCCTGTTTGATTACCTTATGATCAGTACTTGCTGTAAAAGGAGTTTCTAAAAAAATTCACTTATTACAAGATTAATCTTCATATTTAGAGTAAAACCAGCGTATAAATCAAATGATATGTTGTTTTCAATTGGTCGTTCTATTGAAAGCATACCTGGGCACATATGGGTTAGTAAAAGAGAAAGAAATTGAAAGATATGCATTTCAGTAGAGCGAAATAAACATGGATGACAGTTAAGATCGATTATGAAACAGTGTAAGTAAACTCAACCAGCTTGTTGCCTATTTAGTCTTCTAAAATTTACCATTGATAAAATTCAATGTCTTTCACTAAAAATGAACTTTCCACTTGTACATAAAGGTGAAAAAAATCAGGTTAAGGCTAGGCTGGTTTGTTTATTTAAAAAATACCTTTGAGAAAGACAGACGTACATTTTACATTATGTTGCCATGCTAAAGATGTCAGTAATATGATGAGTATAGATGTTGGTAGCTCTCCACAACAATAGCAGCATGATGCAAGTTGCGGCCATTGCACAAGTTTTGGCAGTTATGAAAAATATCTCATCCATAATATATCTAAACACAAACAAAAAATCTGTCAGACACAACAAAATTTTACACCAGACCTGACTTCAGTCAGATGAGCGAGTCGAACACACCACAGTAAATAATTTAATTCCCATACAGTTTATCATTGACCAGGTCGCTGACTGGTTGGCTGTCATCAATTACTTTTCAGTTACCCACTACAACGTGTTTTAGCCTATTTCAGCTAATCACTGTTCACTGAAGACCAGACTTGTATAACATGACTAGATCACTCAGTCTAGCTCAAAGGATTGCCACCTGACTCAATTGAGCACTCGGAGTTGTCCGTTTGGCTTGAAATTCTGCTGTATGTAAGCCAGCCAGGAAATAGTCAAGTGCATGTTACCTAAAAGTCAAACTGGAGTTTTTGTGTAATTCATCAGACAGTGAAATGGGGGTCTATTGGCCTAGTGTACATATAACTGCCATTGCCTATTCACATAACAGAGGAATGGTCACCACAAGTATGCCCTTGACACCCACACATAACGAGCTTGTAAATATCCAAAGCTAAATATAAAGTATTAATCTTTTTGCACCCATTTACTATGAATAAAGTAACAGCATTTGGTAACCAAAGAATAAAGAGGTAGAGATTTTAATGATACGAAAAATTCTCAATTCCAAAAATAAATTTATGTTTTCGCGATGCATTTAATCAAATATAATATTTTTTATTGAAATAAAGTGTTTAGTGTAAACCCTGAGCGGTGTTGCGATCATTGATCAAGTAAATTTTACATTTTAACGCTAAAATAGATATTATGATGCAGCAAAAATTTTACTTCATAAGTATAAAGTTGATTCATGAAAGAAATGAGGAAGCATAGATGTATTTTTATATGCGGTCAGACTGTCCATTAGTTGCAACGGATCTAACGGAGAGTTTGATAATACTGAATTTCGGCAGATATTGCAAGTTATCACAGTTGATCTAGTTGAGATAAAGTGATAGAAGTTTTAAATAATCTGAAAACAAAACAGTTTACATCAGTTATTTTCATAGAAATTGTTTAGGATGCACCAAACAACTGTGAACAGAGGATCATGCCAATGGAAAATGGCTACATAAAAAATATCTAATATTTAATATAAAATAGGTCGTCTTTTTGTTGTTGTGATTTTTGAAGTATTCACAAATTAGAATGGCGCAAGAATATTAGGAGCTGGGTATGCATTAAAATAATTTTAGATATTATGAAACAATGTTGTCAAACGAAACAAAAACTTTTTTATTGGAAATTGTTGCTAAACCATTACTTGTGGTAGAAAGCATTATTTTCTCATAGTTAGTCAGTAGCACAATATAGTTGTGAGCTATGATACGAGTTCCTACTGCGATTATGCAACTTTTTTATTTTGTCACACCGTGCCTCTTAAGCAAACTAAAATGCAAATACATTAGCTATAAACATGCTCCAGTCGTTTTTTACCTTTGCTTTTTGACCTGTACTCAACTGGCAAACTTTCTGCAAATGTCTGATTGTTTTTCCTGTTCAGTATCGAACACAATCTATAGCAGCTACTCGATGTAATTAACTCAAAAAAGTCAGTGTTTTGTGGGATGATTGAAGCAACAGATCGTAGCAAGGCTAGGACAGCATTTGATTGCACTGGGAACAGGTGTGTGTAGTCAACCACAGTAGATTAATTTGCTATGACGCTATCATTGACAAACAGTTGCGATTGAACCTTATTACATGTTGGTCTGCAGTTTATGTCAGTGAACAAAGGTTGGGGCTATGATGGCCTCAAAGGCCTCAATCTACACTTCTGATTCTTTATGTCGTAAATAATCTTCAGCAGCTGGCAGCTTACAAATAGTCAGCCATGTGAGAGAGCATCATTTTTCTAGTCATAAGCTACATAGAAAGATCTATCTAATTTATCTTTCAAAGACCATTTTCAATTTTTGGGATCATTTGTGATCAATATATCATGCAGAAAGTATTTTGCATTGATAAATATAGTATTGATGAAATGGTAAAAACTCAACATAAAACCAAGCATGTTACAGTAAGTTATAGTTAATTTTTAGAAGGCTTGAGACAGATTAAAAAGATTACGTTACTTCGCAATCAATATTTTCCTAAAGATGAAAAAAATCACAATGGTGCTGTAATTTTTATGTGCCAGTTGAAAACAGCCTGAATAAGAATGTCCTTGACACTTGCACCTGTTAGTAATGGGTGAATGGTCAACCTGTTAGCATTTACATGATCTGTTTAGTTTGAACAAGTAGTGGGTAGGCTTCTAATACAGACTATTACATAACACTTTCTTCCTAGTGATATTAAGCTATATGAAATTTAGATGTGGACTGCTGAACTGTGAGCCTGAGGCTGACCAGTACACAAACAGTGGCTAAGCATTCATTGAACATTGCTCAAGTGAATGCAATAAAGCAACTGCTTTCGTTTTATACTCATAACTTTATGACAGGGAAATGTTTCAGTTTAGACCTTGGAAAGCTTGCAGAAAAAAAACTGGTATCGGGGGGGGGGGGGGGGAGGGGGGGGGGGGCTCAGGTTGAACTATCGTGTTATGCCAAAAATTAATCATCATTTTAGCAACTTTGCAACTTCAATACTACTGAAAGCTGACCCCAGTGCTGTACTTGTTTTCACAAAATTTTCTGTTCATTTCAAGCTGTGCTTGCCTAGTTATCAGTTTAATAATCTGTGGAATCAATGTACGCTGGCTGCTGTTATTGAGATGGAAACATTGCATAAGCAGCAATTATATGAAACCTATATTATACACAATCCTTGACTGCATCAACGATTATCTAAGGGAAGGTGGATACTGGTTATATAGTATAATGGTGACCCAATATAACTAATATATTATGCAGGGAGACAACTAAATGTTATATAAGTTATAATCAGTCACCATTATACTATATAACCGTTATCCATCTTCCTTATGATAGTTGACTGCATACTGAAAAAATATCTCCCGAGCCATTGTAAACAGATTGGGCATCGCATGCAAAACTGTAAGTCCATCAATGACTGTGATAAGCCTCATGTATTAAACAGTATGCTGCAGAGAGCTTGATAATTCATATCATTGATGAGCTAGATGGGCATATTCGAATTTAATGGCTTCAAACAAATTTAGGCTTTTATGTTTATGTCAATAGATAAACAAAGCAAACATCAAAATGAACACAATGTTTTTTTTTTAATGAATTATGACTGGGATAAAATATTGTTTTGGACTGTAACCACATGTGTTTGTTGTTTGAAAGCTTGATAAAATAGACGATAGATAGTGAAATGTGACAGACAATCAGGTGTTGTAATGCATAATCACGATATTATTCCAGTTACGGTGAACAAATACTTTGATTTGTACCTTGCTGATTTAGATTTTTATTCCATTAAGGCCTCAAGCAACCTGACAAGTTTTTGCCGTCTATCAATATTATCAAACCTCTGCAGTACACAGAAATCGGGTAGCAAGTAATGTACATTTTCCATTACAATAAAAAGAAATGGCTGACTAGACACAATGTTTGGCTAACTTGTAACTGCTCCGACAAAAATTACGGTCAATGCTCACGGTTACACTGATAAAAATACAACTGCAAGAAGCTGAATTCAATTTTACGATGATGAATGAACCAAGGTAGCTTGAGGAAAAATACTTTGTTTGCAGAGTTGCCTCATACAGAAAGACAACTCCCACAAACACAAATAAAGCAGTTATCAAATGTCATTCTAGCGGAAAAAATAAAATTCAGGAAGAATTTTAATAACAGTAAGGTGTAAATTTATACCCTGTAACAAAGATTTGTTAGTTCTTTGAGGCACGTTAGCGGCTTTTTTTCAATGTTTTATTGAACAGACTAAAACACAAATTCGTTTCTCATAATAAGATTAAATCAGATGTTATACATATTCAATTACTCTATCCAGTCTCCAAGCCAATTTCACGATCAAATTGATTTTGAAGCAGATGATTGCAGTACCCATGCGCTCTAGGTGCGGCAATTGCTCTAATTTGAAAAATTACAAAATAAAATGAAAATGTCGAAAAAAATAATAGATAGCAAACATTGAACAGGCTGAAAAATGAAACAACAAATACAACTACAATGTGCAGCAAATAGTTGATGTGATTGAGGACAGCATTATCCACTAGTGACTTGAGTGGGAAACTGTCTCAAATGTATCAAAATTAACTGTGTCCACACAGAAACTTCTTCGTTAGGGAGTCAGCTTTGCTGCTGTCGTCATCATAGGCACCAGGGTCGCTGTCATCATCATCGTCGTCGTCGCCGTCATTGTCGTCATCACCATCCTCATAGTTAAAACAGAATTCAGATCAATGCACAGGCCTGTTCTGCAAAAAACAAATTGTTTCACATTAAAGCGCATGCGATAAGCTATGGTGAATGGTTATGTCTAGTAACTATATACTTAATTAGATTGGAATAATTTGGCATCATCAATTAGCTTCAGTCAGCAATAATAAATTATACAAACACAAAAGCCAACAATGAAATAGCAAAATAAGCTAACTTGTTCCAAAAAACTAATTTGCATTCAAGAAAAACCAACCTGAATGCATGTGAATTGCTCAGCAAAAGTAAATTTAAAAGAAAATGTCCATTACAATAAAAATTGTTACTTTTGGCTGATCATAGCTGTAAAAAAGGAAAAGAAATAACTAAAGAAACTTGAGCTTTTAGTTTAAGAAATCCATTGAGCATAGAAAAAATATTTGCTACCAAATCTTCAAAACGCCTTGAGATTTGACTTAATGAATACTTACACGCTGAGCATGAAATCTTTTACTTTGTTTTATCCATACTCTTTAAATCAAAATAAGTAAGTAAATCCATGATACTTGAAGCGGTTGCAGAGGAAGATGATACTACAACTATAAGAAAGCACAACAAGAACTAAAAAAATTGAAGATAAAAGTTGTTAAAAATGAGGTGCATACCAATATTATATATAGTGTATAGTAGTTAGTAGAACTAGCAGAGCCATTGCAACAAAGCCAAAATTGTTGGTAGTATAAATAAATCGGCCTCCCACTTTTTGTTGGGAAACAACGTCAAATGAATACCAATGGGAACATGATGGCAGCTTATTGAGCGAAAAAAAACCGCTGACTTTGCATAGACCGCTCTAGAAAAACGAAAACCCAAAACTTGGTTGGGGGATGCAGTTTATTGCAGTCACAAATATATAAACGTAAATGGGGTCTACTTTCCATCAAAAATGGCAAATTTTCACTGTTTCTTCTATCATGTAAAAACTTTTAAAATATCACCTCCGAACCCAATGGTGACATTTATTTTAAAGATGGCACAGAGAGTAGTTCAAATAAGCTACCGTTATTGGCATTGGTGCTACAATCAGACAACTATAGATAATTATCAAAGTCTATGGCTGCAGTATCTGAGGATATGAGTTTCTTTTTTTTAACACATTGTTCACTCCATGCTTCCTGTGGTTTTTGTGGTTTTTGTGGTTTATTGCATTTTTTCACTATTTTCTAGAGACTAAATCAATGCAGCTAGAGTAATGCAACAAATACCAGAATAAAGATAAGATATTGCTAAGGGCATTGTCATAGAAACAGCAAAAATCAGAAAAATCACCTCCATCGTCACTTTTACGCTCCAATTGCGACATGGCCGAAGACCACGAAATGAAGGCGAAGCATGGATTCATATTTTACAGTTAAGGCTGCTCCACACGGCAACGAAACGAGGACGAAACGAACTGGCCGAAACGAAAAGTTTTTCGTTTCGGTGCATTGTTAACGAAATTTGCTTCACACGCGAATGAAACTGCATGTAGCCGATCAACGACAAACAACTGCCAGCCAATGACAATACACGAATTGTAATAACAACTGCCGCCAATCATAATAATAGTAGTATTCAATACTAGTAGTTCTTCTACTAGTTCTTCTGTACGGACAGCTTCCAGATATTCGCATATATTTAATTTATCGGTGAGTAAACTTAATTATTTATCAACTGGTTATCATTATTACTCACTCACTAGACTAGTAATTTTATAAGTGCTAGGCTCCTTTTAATTCCTTCTAATAATAATAAATAATGATGATGATGATGAATCATTTGTTATTTTGTAGCAGTAGGCCCAATTTTTATTAAAAAAATAATTAACTGTTCTGTAATAATAATTACTTTAATAATTCTAATAATTTTTATTATAATAATAACATGATTAGGCAAATTTAATAACAATAATAATAAACAACTGCCAGCCAATGGTAGTATTTAATATAATACTACTAGTAGTAGTAATAATAATTATTAAAATTATTATAATAATAAATTTTAGAAACATGTGATGTGTTTAGCGCCACTAACGCAACATGGACCAATTAAGTTATGCCTTGTGTGGCCAATAGCAAAATGCAGAAAAGACTTTTGACCAATGATCGACTAACGAAAAAATGCCAACCAAGCACTGCTAGGTCTGGACGAAACGTCACCGTAACGCTACCGAAGTGACGGTAGGGCTTTCGTTGGGCAAATTTATATTCGTTACGAAATTAATTTGTCGTTTCGTCCTCGTTTTGTTGCCGTGTGGAGCAGCCTTTATATTCTTCTGAGACACAAAAAAATGCTGGAATGAATGATGGCAAAATATTGGTCAAAAATGTTAGTTATTCTCCAGGTTTTGCTTTAAAAAACTAAACCACAAAACCTCAATCAAAAGCCACAATAATGCCATTGCGCAACACCAGTAGTGGCTAACTAACTAATTTTTATGCCCTGGAGAAAAAATTACTTAAAAGGCTTGAATTTCAACAAAAAACTGCCAAGGTAATGTTTTTGTGGTTCTGCTATTTTAAACGTTTTAAATACTGTAATTAATTGCCCCAAATTTGTGTTGCTGCTAATAATAACAAAAAGCATTGGTGATTATTGATAAATAATTAACAATGTTATACTAGATTGATAATCACAAAAACTAGAGTCAAAGACCAACAAACAATGGGAATTCTGAAAACCCAATTTATTTAAACAGCCGTGGCTGCTTTGACTGAAAAAACTTAACCCTGAAAATATTTCTGATTTCGGTAATAATTATTATAAATAATCAAAAATTGAAAGAATTCATAAGTAAACCTAAACTCTTCCAATCTTTTTAAAACTTGGTGAATATCAGCGCTAGGCCACGTTTTATCTTTAGTTTGAAAAGAAATTGTGCTAAAACTCTGTAATAAAAACAAAGTTTTATTAAAAAAAGGACAATTTCGGTAACAATAAGTGATTAATAATCATTACTATAATGCATGAGTAACTACACATACCGTGCTCGAAATTTCACTAAAACTGGTCACTATGCATAAAACATGACGTTTTCATCGTTTTCAAACTCAATTTGCTCAAGATTTGTCAATAATAAAAAAGTTCAGATAGAAAAGAAGCAACCGCATCCACTGAACGCCCATGCGCTATTGCTGGTTGCTAAGAGAAAAAAAAAAAATTAAAAAACTGAAAAAGATAAAACTAGCCTTAGGTCATAAATTGGTGATAATTTAGAACGATAGAGTACACTATTCTTAATAGAATAATACCAAACTGGAAGACCTTACTCTTTCAAGCTACCAAGGAAACTATGAAAAACATTTACTGGTATAGTGCGCACAACCTGAGCCTGCTCGGATCATGTAAGCAATGTGTAAAAAATAGAAAAACCATTGCCGCTTTTTTATGTGTCCGAATCGCAAATTTGAACCCTTTAACAGGAAGTTTTTTCTTCTGAATGCATATTGAAACTGATAAGCAAGGATATGAGAACAAAATAAAGTAACAAACCTGGATAACCCTTGTTATAACTCAATCTGGTCGTAAAATCTTCTGGTAATCAAACTGGTTGAGATAAACTGTCACTATTCCCGTTTCATCTACATTCTTGTCTCTCTAAAGAGAGGGCAACTCCTCACAGATTTATGAGCTATTAAAACACAAAACAGGTTAAAATTAGTCTCCTATAATTTCGTTGCGTAAATCTTTGAAAATCACTCATCAATTATAAACAGTTTAGCTATGTTGCTTTTCATTAAGGGAACGAAACCGTAAAAGGGTGTAACGAAACCGTATCTTAAATATACATGAACTACTGCGTAAGGTTCTCTGCGCCAGTATCGACTTTTGTTCACCTTAGAAAACGATGTCATAGATACTTAATTAGCAAAAACAAAATGTCAACATTTGATTGGATCAAGAGCTGTAGCCAACTATCGTTGGAACAGCCTGAGAAGTAGTGGTTGTGGTCGTAACTGTGCTGGTAGTAGCAGCAGTAGTAATAGTACCAGTAGTAATAGTAGCAGCAGTAATAGTAGCAGCTGTAATAGTAGCAGCAGTAATAGTAGCAGTAGTAATAGTAGCAGTAGTAATAGTAGTAGTAATAGTAGCAGTAGTAATAGTAGCAGTAGTAATAGTAGCAGCAGTAATAGTAGCAGTAGTAATAGTCGCCGTAGTAATAGTAGCAGTAGCAATAGTAGCAGTAGTAATAGTAGCAGTAGTAATAGTAGCAGTAGTAATAGTAGCAGTAGTAATAGCAGCAGTAGTAATAGTAGCCGTAGTAATAGTAGCAGTAGTAATAGTAGCAGTAGTAATAGGAGCAGTAGTAATAGTAGCAGAAGTAATAGTAGCAGCAGTAATAGTAGCAGTAGCAATAGTAGCAGTAGTAATAGTAGCAGCAGTAATAGTAGTAGCAGTAATAGTAGCAGTGGTAATAGTAGCGGTTGTAATAGTAGCAGTAGTAATAGTAGCAATGGTAATAGTAGCAGTAGTAATAGTAGCAGTAGTGATAGTAGCAGTAGTAATAGTAGAAGTAGTAATAATAGCAGTAGTAATAGTAGCAGTAGTAATAGTAGCAGTGGTAATAGTAGCAGCAGTAATAGTAGCAGCAGTGATAGTAGCAGTAGTAATAGTAGCAGTGGTAATAGTAGCAGTGGTAATAGTAGCAGTAGTGATAGTAGCAGTAGTAATAGTAGCAGTAGTAATAGTAGCAGTGGTAATAGTAGCAGTAGTAATAGTAGCAGTAGTAATAGTAGCAGTAGTGATAGTAGCAGTAGTAATAGTAGCAGTAGTAATAGGAGCAGTAGTAATAGGAGCAGTAGCAATAGTAGAAGTAGTAATAGTAGCAGTAGTAATAGTAGCAGTAGTAATGGTAGCCGTAGTAATAGTAGCAGAAGTAATAGTAGCCGTAGTAATAGTAGCAGTAGTAATAGTAGCAGTAGTAATAGTAGCAGTAGTAATAGTAGCAGTAGTAATAGTAGCAGCACTAATAGTAGCAGTAGTAATAGTAGCGGAAGCATCAGTAACAATAGCAGCAGTGGCGGCGGCAGCAGTAGCGGTGGTAACGTCGTAGTAGTGGGAGTAGTAGTGGTAGTAGTAGTGGTGGTAGTAGTAGTAGTGGGAGTAGTAGTGGTAGTAGTAGTGGTGGTAGCAGTGGTAATAGTAGTAGTGTTAGTATTAGCGGTATTCAGAGTAGAGGTGGCATTAATGACAATAGCACTAATAGTGATAAAATTAACAGAATTAGTAGAGGGAGTAGAGTAGTGACAGCAATGCAAGTAGTGTTATATGAGCAGTTCAAGCCACCTGGGTCCCCCGGGGATTTAATTGGGAGTGTGAGTTGTGGGTGTGAGTTGTGGATGTGAGTTGTGGTTTTAATCATGAGATGTATTCATAGGTGTGAGCCAGTGTTTTTTTTGTGGTGTTTATTCCTGTTTTTATGCAATGTGTTATGGCATTGATTAGAGCAGTGGTTTTATGGCATTTAATTTTTGAATTTTGTTTTACATAATTTTGTTCTGTTATGGCATCTTGAGTGTAAATATTTTTTTTTAGTTTGCTCATATTCATGCATATATGTACAACTACGTATTTATTTATGCTTACATTTATATCCATTTTTATTCTATAAATATTACTTTTACTAATGAATATAATAATGAGCTAAAATATGTATACAGTAAAAATGTAAAAAGAAATTGTTTAAGATATACAATTGGTTTCTATTTTACTAAGCACTAGTAGGTTCTGTTGACACTCCATCTGAACATACTCATCTTTTAGCATAAAAATATGTGAGTCCTCGTTTGATTTGTCTGTAGGTTAACATTTTTCCATCTTTCATTATGAAACCTCGATTGGTTCCTTTGAAAGACTTTCTTGTCCTCAATACATTCAGATAACTGTGTTTGTTTAAATCATTACTTCGCTTGTTTAAACCTTTGGAACTAAACTTGTTTCCTTTTTCTCCCCAACAGTAGTAGGATTTAGAGTTGAGCGCAACAATTCCATCTCCAGTAAACTCCTCTTTGAACAACCCAGGTGTTCTTTTTCCATGTTTTAGCACTTTTTCACAACAGTCACGTATGTTCCATTCAGCACCCATTATTTTAACTTTCAAAAACTCATCCATATGTGTATCGCAGTATGGACGTGGAAACCAGTTGGCATAATCAACATAAAACTCTTTTTTCATGTCTGCTTTCACCAATGTTTCTAACGATCCGCTCAAAGCCATGTACGCGCTATCTGTATCCATTTCTACATACTGGAAATCATGTCTATCGATGTATCTATAATTAAAAAATAGGTGACTGTTTTATTTAGGGTTATGACTATTGTTTAATTTACCTGTTAGGTTAATGAGGAAAACTATGAGTGACTTACTTGTCCATAAAGTCATAGTAAAACTGCAACGTTCTCAGCTTGGCATATTGTAGTATGGATTAATGCGATGAACTTGAAGAAAGCAACAGTTTTTTTGTATTGGCTTTAATTAAAGTTTAAAACGTACCATTTTTTTAGCACTTATTATTTCGTAAAAATCCTCTGATATCTCCTCCATAGCAACAAATTTGTTTCCTCTGATATGGAATGAAGCTTTTCTGGAACCATCAATGTACTTGACCATTGAATGTTTTTCCTTGTCCGTGATTGTTTTTCCATAGGCAGCATTTCCCACTAATTTACTGGTGTTGGCAAGCAACTCTTGACTAGGATCCCTATTTCCCATTCTCCTAGCATCCGAAACCGATGTTCCAAAAGCCTCAAAAGCATTTCTAGGGATGTATTCTATGAGCTGATAGACTTTGGTGATTTTTAATCCCTGTTTCAAGTACCACTTTAACAACGGACTCATTAACAATATCTTTTCTCCAAATAAGCTTCCAACTAGCGAACGTTGTGGGGTATTGAGGAATCCTTCGGTTTCTGCAAAGTTTCTCATCTCATTACTCAAGTGCTCTCTGCTCAACATTGTGTTTTTAAAAATTGGAGACATTTCGGAAAATTTATCTTTTAGATCCTCAGGGACTTCAATGTCGCATTCAACAAATCCAAAAAATTCCTCTGATTGAACTCTCTCCAACACTTCTTCTTGATTCAGCTTTCTTTCAAGTATTTTAGGATAGAAAGAGTCGTAAAAAGTGTCGACAAAATTTTGTAAATTTGTATGAGTTTTTACACGTTTCATCCACTCACACTCCCAAATCGAGATGACTGTATAACCAAGAGTTCGGAGATACTCTTCATTTTTCATTGTGTCTCTATACAATTGAGCCGTTGATTTTTGCCTAGTAGGATGAAGCTCCTGATGTCTAGCGTTGTTGAAAGCGCAGTTGTGACCGTGCCAAAAACAACCATGGAATTGAAAGACATCTCGAGTTTCAACGCAAAATCCATCGACGCGGAGACTCCGTTGTCCGAGAGCGACTTCTCCTCCGTTGAGCTGATGTCTGATATTGATTTTTTTTGAAAACATTTGGAACTGTAACCAGCTATGAGCTACCTTGCCAAATTTTACTGGTTCAGCAACAAAGGAATTTTCGATTTTTCTTCTACGAGGATAACCAGTAGGCATTGATTGCATCATACACCATAAATAGAGCGCATTTGCATCAACTCCATAGATTCTATCACAAATTTTTGATTTTTTTCCAAGCCAATGTTCTCTAATTCTCGTCAGTCCCTTTTCGTGATATCTGTGCATCACCAGACTGGGACCTCCACCGATGTTTTTCTTTATCAAGTAATACAGATCCGTATTGCATTTGTCAATCAGGCAGATTGGGAGAGTCTGTCGAAATGAATTACCAAGTTCTCGAAAATCTAAATAAGAAGAAAGTTGCGGAGGAGATGGTTGGGGAGCTTTGTTAAACATCCACCGAAGTGCCAATCCTGGTAAAGATATACCGTCTTTCAACATGTCGATCCCGTGTTCTCTGTAGATAGCTCTTTGCCTTTCCAAAGCTTGAACGAATGGGGTTACATCCAAGTTGTTGTACCACTTTAAAAAATCTCTCATGGTGCTCATGTTATTATCTTTCCATGCTTTCTGACAAATAGCATACTCTTCTTCACTGATGCTTTTCTGCTTCAACGAGCTGTAGAAAGCTTTTCTCGGAGGTAGATATTTTTGTTGCAGTTGATTCAAGTCTTTCATCCATTCGTAAGGAAAAAATCCTTTTGCAACTTCGCATTTGTATGCTTTGAGATACATTTCGTAACTGTATCCAGGAGCGATAAAGTTTGTGCAATCCAGAAACAAAAACGATCCTATGCTGATTACAGGCATCTTGGTTCCTTTTTTGACAACAAAATCAAAATCTTTACCTGAGATGTCTTTCAATTGTTCTAGCAAAATTCCTTTCATCACGTTGATGTCATAGCTCTGCGAATTGAATCCTAGAACAGGAAGCTTTTCCATGTACTTTTCCAGTTCAACCAGAACTCTGGAGACTCCTAGTTTTCGTCTAAACGGTTTTTGTTCAAGCGGTGATTGATCAAGGAGTTTTTGTTCAGCTTTTTCCAATCGTTGTATCTCATCTGTTACTCGTTCTATAATTCGGGAAAAGTTTTTTCTCACTCGGATATACGATTCTTCCGCGATGTTTTCCAAATGTAGGATAAATTTTTCAACACACTTCCTCTTATCACCGTTGTTGATAATACATCGAGGCATCTCAAAACCAGGTACGTTTGAACAAATGGAAATGCTCAAGAGTTTATGTTCACTAGTGTAGAAAGTGGTGTCCGTATCTTTATTCTCATCGCATTCAGGAAGCATACATTCAATATCATATGTGGCAAAATATGGATAATATCTCAAAGGATCATCCGTGCTGATGTTTATTCCAAATTGTTCTCTCAACTTGTTGAAAATTGTGGCGGGAGGTTTATATTCTCCCCCAGGAAAAACCATGTCTGTTGCATCTGAGGTTGAACATCTGTGTCTTTTCAGATTACCAAATCTGTCAAAGCAAGTGGAACATGTTGGACACTTGTATGCTCTGGCATATCCTTCCAAGTTTGTGATGAGACTAAAATGTCTGTCTTGCAGATCAAGATACAATTTATTTTCATGTTTTGAGTTCGAACACCAAATAACCGTAGATGTTTTGTTTTCATGTAGTGTGAACACCGTTATCTTTACATCAAATTCGTCTTCCAAATCCAACAAATTCATTTCATCCACTCCTTCTTCCAAACCTGTTCTCACCGAATCCTCCATTAAAAATCCATCGCAGTCTTTACTCTGTAGATTTAAATAACGCTCGTAAAGCTTCTGTACAACTTTTGCATCTGGTCGAGTTGATCGAGTATTGTTATCCTTTTCAAGCATCATTTGCATTGTTAAGCATCTGAAGAAACACAAATTATCATTATATGGCACACCATGACTATTACATACCATGGTACGAATATGTCGATTGAGGTAAACATAAGGAGGAACCGTGTTCGAAGTATCAGTCTTTTTACGTCCTCCAACTTTTCCCATTCCGAGTAGTTTGTAGAAATAAAACGAGATGTTTGTAATCAACATCAATCTCCAAGCCGTATTTGGCCTCTGTCTCAAGCTATTAGTACGATGATCAGTCTCCATAACATCAACAAAAAAGTCATCAAGCTGTTCTTCAGTTTCAATCAATTTAGCTTTCGGATATACAGTAGCATTGTTTGATGATGAGTGAAAGTATCGAAGTTCACCATCATTTTTATTTTCTAGTATACAACCTATGCTACAGTTGACTTTTGCTCTCGAGCTCAATTGTCTCCAAACCTTTTTCAGCAATTCCAACACTCCTGAATCATGATAGTTATTTTGGTAGGTATCAGCTTGATCTCTTGGAATCCCATCCCAAAGTCTTACATTTAAAAGTTCGATCACTTTTCCAACTCTGTGTTTGGTTTTCATAGCACCCCAATATCTGGCAATCAGATTGTCCCATTCTTCATCATGAAAAGATGGAGATACACTATTGTCAATAATACCTAGAGTGGATGCTGTAGTAGATTTTTCAAAATCTGAATCATTCGTTTCTTGTAGTTCTTCTTGCACTACTTCTTCAGCATCATTACCTTCTCCTTCTTCATTTTCCACCATTGATTCATTTTCATTTTCTTCAACTACAACTTCCGCAATTGGTTCCATATCTTTGACTATCATGCTAGCATCAGATGCGCGATCTTCTACACCGAAACCTAACTGATTAGCTGTTTCATCAGGTAAACGAAAACAAATGAGATTTTCTTCGAGCCATTTCCAATTAGGACAAATTCCTGGAGTTTCTTCTACATTTGTCTCCTGATAATTTGAATCTTGTCTACAATAGAGATGTTAATACATATTACTTCTGCTATAGCACATGTATTCTGTACAAAATGTATCAAAAAAAACGACTCAAAGAATATTATTAATTAGTTTTTTTTGAAAACTTACTGTGTGTTATGAGTTCGATTCCCCACTCTCTCTTTTACATTTATCTCCTGACATTCTGACTCTTGACTACAATAGAGATGTATTCGTAATATTTCTACTTTGAATCATGGAATGTATATAGAAAATAAGCAAAAAAAATTACTCTACTACTATTATTAATTTATGATTCACAAACTTACTGATTACTGAGAGTTATAGTATTTTCAGTAGATGATGAATCTTGAAAAGATGAGGAATTTTCTTGACAAGAACTTTCAAGTTCAATCTCCATTTCATCTTTGTATTTACCAATGTATTCATCATCTATGTATTCATCATCAGCATCTGGAAGTCTGATAACATGATGATTTTTCATGAGCCATTCCCAATCTTCCTGTATTTTTACATCACTTCCCTCCTCCATCTCCATACTTCCTGCTAAAATAACAACATTAGTAGTAATATATGAGCAGATCTCCCTACCAAGTGTTTTTTTGTGGGGTCATAATCTGGGGTGATGCAATGGGTTACGGCGTTGAATGAATTCGCCGAGTTTATATTGTGTTTTATTTGAGGGGTACTTGAGTGGCATTTGAGTGGCATTTAAGTGGCATTCGAGTTTTGATTATTATTTTACTTAATTTGAACTTATATGGTATATAGATTTTGAATGTATGGCATTTAAGTTTTGATAATTTCTTTTCATAACTCGAGCTCATATGGCATCTTGAGAGAAAGGAGAGAGGAAAAGAGGAGAGAGAGGAGAGAGGAGATACATCTACCTTGAATAAATTCATTGATTAAAAGCGAATCAATGTATGGCTATATACATTTATTACATAATAAGTAGGGGTAAAATCTCCTCATATAATATAGCTAGATACATAATTCGAACTCATATATACATTGAATGCTATAAAATATATCAGATGATAAAGTTAAATATTCATCTATTCTTTATCGATATTTATAAGGATGATGAAAGATTTTTTGTATTTTATATACATATATAGTTATAGTAACTGTGGTAAAAGAAGTCTATTATGAAGGTTTTTATTTAAGCCAAAGTAGGCTAGGTAGATACTCCATCAGAACACACTCGTCTTTTAGCATAAAAATATGTGAGACCTCGTTTTATTTGGTTGTATGTCAACATTTTTTGATCCTTTACTACAAATCCTCGATTTTTACCCATAAACGATTTTTTTGTGTTCAATACATTTAGATAACTGTCTTTGTTCAATTGATTAATTCGTTTGTTCAAACCTTTTGAGCTAAACTTGTTTCCTTTTTCTCCCCAGCAGTAATAGGATTTAGAGTTAAGTGCAACAATTCCATCTCCGGTAAATTCCTCTTTAAACAGCCCAGGTGTTCTTTTTCCGTGTTTTAGTACTTTTTCACAACAGTCTTGCGTACTCCATTCTAAACCCATTGTTTTGGTTCTTAAAAACTCATCCCTATGTTTGTCACAGTATGGGCGTGGAAACCAATCACCATATTCATTGTAAAACTCTTTTTTCATACTTGGTTTTACCAGTGTTTCTAATGTTCCGCTCAACGCCATGTATGCGCTATCTGTATCCATTTCAACATATTGGAAATCACTTCTGTCAATATATCTATAAATAAAAAGTTTGTTTCGATTTCAATTATTTGGAAGTTTCACTTACTTACACATAATAATGGTAGGGAATTAGGTTTCACTTACTTATCCATAAAGTCGTAGTAAAACTGTAGCATTCTCAGTTTAGCATACTGTAGCACGGAGAAACCCAAGTGTACTGGAACATTCATAGTTAGCTGAAATGATGGTGATACTGATTAGCAAAGTAAACTTGTGGAATATAAATTTTGAATTGCAAAATAATTGTTTTAAAACTTACTAGTTGTTTACAGGTTACGATTTCATAAAAATCATCTGCTATCTCTTCCATGGAGATAAATTTGTTTCCTCTGATACGAAATGAAGCTTTTCTGGCGCCTTCGATGAACTTGATGGTGGTATGTTTTTCTTTATCAGTGATTGTTTTTCCATAAGCAGCATTTCCTACCAACTTGCTAGTAGTAGCGAGTAATTCTTGACTAGGGTCTGCATCTCCCATTCTCCTAGCGTCTGAAACCGATGTTCCAAAAGCTTCAAAAGCTTTTCTAGGAATATATTCTATTAGCTGATAAACTTTGGTGACTTTCAATCCTTGTTTCAAGTACCATTTCAACAAAGGACTCATTAGCAATATCTTATCTCCGTACATACTTCCAACTAATGAGCGTTGAGGAGTCTTTAAAAACCCTTCGGCTTCAGCAAAGACTTTCATTTCATCGCTCAAGTGTTCTCTGGTTAACATCGTATTTTTAAAAATCGGAGGTATTTCGGAGAACTTTTCTTCCTCTTCCTCAGGAACTTCGATGTCACGTTCAACAAATCCGAAGAATTCTTCTGATTGAACTCTCTCCAACACTTCTTCTTGATTCAGCTTTTTTTCAAGTATTTTAGGGTAGAAAGAATTGTAAAACGTGTTGACAAATTTTTGTAAATTTGTATGAGTTTTTACACGCTTCATCCAGTCACACTCCCAAATCGAGATTACAGTGTAACCTAATGCTTGAAGATATTCTTCATTTTCCATCGTAGTTTTAAACAGATTTGCTTTTGATTTTCTTCCAGTAGCTTGAAGCTCTTGTTCTTTAGCGTTGTTATAAGAGCAGCCGTGTCCATGCCAAAAACATCCGTGGAATTGAAAGACATGACGATTTTCAACACAGAAACCATCAACTGGTAATCCTCGCTGTCCGAGAGTAACTTCTCCTCCATTGAGCTGATGTCTGATATTGATTTTTTTTGAGAACATTTGGAACTGTAACCAGCTATGAGCTATCTTGCTAAATCTTACTGGTTCAGCGACAAAGGAGTTTTCGATTTTTCTTCTTCGAGGATAGCCAGTAGGCATTGATTGCATCATACACCATAAATAGAGCGCATTTGCATCAACTCCATAGATTCTATCACAAATCTTTGCTTCTTTTCCCAACCAATGTTCTCTAATTTTAGTTATACCTTTTTCGTGATATCTATGCATCACTAGACTTGGTCCACCAACTATATTTTTCTTTATTAGAGGATAAAGTTCTGCATTGCAGTTGTCAAGCAGACAAATTGGGAGAGTCTGACGAAACGAGTTACCAAGTTCATCAAAATTCAAGTATGTAGAGAGGTATGGAGGGGGTGGTTGAGGTGCTTTGTTAAACATCCATCGAATCGCTAATCCTGGTAAAGATATACCATCTTTTAACATATCAATCCCATGCTCTCTGTAGATTGATCTTTGTCTTTCCAACGCTTGAACAAATGGTTTTACATCCAAGTTGTTGTACCATTTTAAAAAATCCCTCATTGTCTTCATGTCGTTATTTTTCCATGCTTCTTGACAAATTATGTACTCTTCTTCACTGATATTCTTTTGTTTTAAAGAACTGTAAAAAGCTTCTCTTGGAGGTAGATGTTCTTGATTAAGTTGTTCCAAGTCTTTCATCCATTCATAAGGAAAAAATCCTTTTCCGGCTTCACATTTGTATGCTTTGAGATACATTTCATAGCTATATCCAGGAGCGATGAAGTTTGTGCAATCTAAAAACAAAAAAGATCCTATTCCGATAACAGGCATCTTGGTTCCTTTTTTTATAACAAAATCAAAATCTGTGTCGGAGACATCTTTCAATTTTTGAAGCAGTTTTCCTTTCATCACATTGACATCATAAGTCTGTGAATTGAAACCTAGAATAGGGAGTTTTTTCATATAGCTGTACAAATCATCCAGAACTTCTTCAGCTCCTGTTCTACGTCTGAAACGATTTTTTTCAAAATCACTACGAAACTTTTCTTCAGCTTCTTCCAGTCGTTGTAATTCACCTTCTATCTGTTTTATGATTCGCGAAAACTGTTTTTCCAATCGGCTATATGATTCTTCACTAATATCATCCAAGTATTCAATGAACTTTCCAACGCATTCATCATCATCCCCATTATTGACAATACAACGCGGGTTGTTGAAGCCTGGTACGTTTGAACAAATTGAAATACTTAAAAGTTTATGCTCATTCGTGTAAATGGTTGTGTCTGTATCTCGATCTTTTTCGCAATTAGGTAACAAACACTCTATGTCAAATGTTGCAAAAAACGGATAGTATCTCAAGGAATCATCTGACCCGATATCTATCCCGAATTGAACCTTCAGTTTGTCGAATATTGTAGCAGTAGGACTGTATTGCCCTCCAGAAAACTGCATAGTTGTTGCCTCTGAGATTGAACATCTGTGTCTTTTCAGATTCCCCAATCTATCATAACAAGTAGAACAGGTTGGACATCTGTAGGCTTTGACATATCCTTCCAAGTTTGTAATAAGACTGAAGTGATTGATATAAAGATCCAAATATAGATTCTCCTTATAACTGGAGTTTGAATTCCAAATAACTGTTGAAGTCATATCATCATTTAAAGAAAACACTGTTATCTTCAGTTGAAATGCTCGCTCCAAAAGCACTAAATCAGCTTCTGTCACTCCTTTCCCATCACACCTTTTACCACTATCACCATAGATGAAACTATGATATTGTTGTTGGTACTCCTTCACCTCCTTAATTATCGGATCTTTTGCAATTCCACCGTTTTTTTGTAGTTCTTTGTGTAATGCTAGACATCTAAAAAAACAAAGATTGTCGGTAATTCGTTTTCCTTTTGTGTTTTTTAACATGGTTCGTATGTGTCTGTTGTTAAGGAGGTGAGAGGGTAAATGCTCTGGTGGTGATCCAACTTTTCCCATTCCGAGTAGTTTGTAGAAATAAAACGAAATGTTTGTGATCAACATCAATCTCCAAGTCGTATTTGGTCTCCGTCTCAAGCTATTTGTACGATGATCAGTCTCCATAACATCAACAAAGAAGTCATCAAGATCTCCTTCAGTTTCAATCAGTTTAGCTTTCGGATATACAGTAGCATTGTTTGATGATGAGTGAAAGTATCGGAGTTCACCATCATTTTTATTTTCTAGTATACAACCTACGCTACAGTTGACTTTTGCTCTCGAGCTCAATCGTCTCCAAACTTTTTTCAGCAATTCTAACACTCTTGAATCATGATAGTCATTTTGGTAGGTATCAGCTTGGTCTCTTGGAATCCCATCCCAAAGTCTTACATTTAAAAGTTCTATGACTTTTCCAGCTCTATGTTTCGTTTTCATAGCTCCCCAATATCTAGCTATCAAATCATCCCATTCTTCATCTTGAAAAGTTGGAGCTGTGCTATCATCAACAATACCTAGGGTTGATGCTCGGGTAGGTCTTTCAAAATTTAAATCTTCCATTTCTTCTTCTTGTTCTTCCTCTTGTGCTTCTTCCTCTTCTTCTTCTTCTTCTTCTTCTTCTTCTTCTTCTTCTTCTTCTTCTTCTTCTTCTTCTTCTTCTTCTTCTTCATTTTCTATCATTGGATCATTCTCATTTTCTTCAACTATCTCCTCCACAACCGGCTCTATATCTTGAGCTATTATGCTAGTCTTTGGTGGTGAAGGCTCAGCACCAAATCCTATTTGATTGATTGTTTCATCGGGTAAACGAAAACAAATGAGATTTTCTTCTAACCATTTCCAATTGGGGGAAATTTCAGGGTTTTTTTCTTCTACATTCTCCTCCTGATAATTTAAACTTTGTCTACAATAGAAATGTTAACACATAATAGTTGTTCTATAAAACATTCACATACATTTTACATAAAATGTAACAGAAGAAAAAAATGACTTAAACACCATTATCAATTAATTTTTAAAATGGAATTAGGAAAAAAGACTCAAACATTATTATTAGTTAAGTTTTTAAAAACTTACTGTGTACTATGACATGAATTCCCAACTCCCTCTTTTACATTAATTCTCTGATATTCTGAGTCCAGTCTACAATAAAGAGATAACGCATTATTTTTGCTGATTCATGAGATGAGTATAAGAAAAAAGCAAAAAAATTACTCTACTAATGTTATTAATTTATGATTTTAAAAACTTACTGCTTATCAAAGGCTATTGTATTTACAGTAGTTGCTGAAACTTGAAAAGTCGAAGGTTTGTCTTGAAAAGCATTTTCAAGTTCCATCTCCATTTCATTTTCATATTCAGCATTGCTTTCATCATTCATGTATTCATTATCAGCGTTTGAAAAACCGATATCACTTTGATTTTTCATGAGCCATTCCCATTCCTTATGTATGTCTACATCAGTATCATCCTCTTCTGTTTCCATAGCACTATAATAACAATAAAATCATTACTTTTTAATAGAAGTGACAATAGCACATAAAAAGGTAAGTTAAATGTCTCAGCTAATAAATTTTACCTTGTGAATAAAACTCCTAGTAGTCAGTTGGTATATTATATAGTAGATGTTGAGGCTTCAGTTACTGTTGTTAGAACGAGTGATTTATTATGTGAAAGCATTACTTTTTAAGTAGACAAAAACTTAAGTGAGATAATTAAGGCGGATAATTAAGTCTTAGCTTCAATGAAAATTTTCAAATTCACACAGAAAAACTTTTAATAGTCAGTGGATGTAGTAGTAGATGTTGCTCCTCCGATCACTGTTGTAGAACTGGATGCTTTCTGTGTGAAAACAGTGGCTCTTAAATAGGTAAAGTTGCACTGGTTGAACTCTATGAATACCAACCTTCTTTATAATATAACTATGAATCAGAATTTTGTCCACGCGAAAACCAATGCTTTCGCGGGAATAAATACTTTATTTTCACGCGAATAGAAACTGTTGCTTTCGCGGGAATACAAATTTTATTTTCACGCGGATACAAACCAATGCTTTCGCGGGAATAAAAACTTTATTTTCACGCGAATGGAAACAGTTGTTTTCGCGGGAATAAATACTTTATTTTCACGCGAATGGAAACTGTTGCTTTCGCGGGAATAAATCATTTATTTTCACGCGAATAGAAACTGTTGCTTTCGCGGGATTACAAATTTTATTTTCACGCGGATACAAACCAATGTTTTCGCGGGAATAAAGACTTTATTTTCACGCGAATGGAAATAGTTGTTTTCGCGGGAATAAATAATTTATTTTCACGCGAATAGAAACTGTTTCTTTCGCGGGAATACAAATTTTATTTTCACGCGGATACAAACCAATGCTTTCGCGGGAATAAATACTTTATTTTCACGCGAATGGAAACTGTTGTTTTCGCGGGAATAAATACTTTCTTGCAAAAGCATTGGTTTGTATCCGGGTGAAAATAAAACTTGTATTCCCGCGAAAGCAACAGTTTGTATTCGCGTGAAAATAAATTATTTATTCCCGCGAAAACAACTGTTTCCATTCGCGTGAAAATAGAGTCTTTATTCCCGCGAAAGCATTGGTTTGTATCCGCGTGAAAATAAAACTTGTATTCCCGCGAAAGCAACAGTTTCTATTCGCGTGAAAATAAATTATTTATTCCCGCGAAAGCATTGGTTTGTATCCGCGTGAAAATAAAATTTGTATTCCCGCGAAAGCAACAGTTTCTATTCGCGTGAAAATAAATGACTTATTCCCGCGAAAGCAACAGTTTCCATTCGCGTGAAAATAAAGTATTTATTCCCGCGAAAACAACTATTTCCATTCGCGTGAAAATAAAGTCTTTATTCCCGCGAAAACATTGGTTTGTATCCGCGTGAAAATAAAATTTGTATTCCCGCGAAAGCAACAGTTTGTATTCCCGTGAAAATAAATTATTTATTCCCGCGAAAACAACTGATTCCATTCGCGTGAAAATAAAGTCTTTATTCCCGCGAAAGCATTGGATTGTATCCGCGTGAAAATAAAATTTGTATTCCCGCGAAAGCAACAGTTTCTATTCGCGTGAAAATAAAGTCTTTATTCCCGCGAAAGCATTGGTTTGTATCCGCGTGAAAATAAAATTTGTATTCCCGCGAAAGCAACAGTTTCTATTTGCGTGAAAATAAATTATTTATTCCCGCGAAAACAACTATTTCCATTCGCGTGAAAATAAAGTTTTTATTCCCGCGAAAGCATTGGTTTGTATCCGCGTGAAAATAAATTTTGTATTCCCGCGAAAGCAACAGTTTCTATTCGCGTGAAAATAAATTATTTATTCCCGCGAAAGCATTGGTTTTCGCGTGGACAAAATTCTGATTCATAGTTATATTATAAAGAAGGTTGGTATTCATAGAGTTCAACCAGTGCAACTTTAGCTATTTAAGAGCCACTGTTTTCACACAGAAAGCATCCAGTTCTACAACAGTGATCAGAGGAGCAACATCTACTACACTTTCCATTGCAACTACTAGAAACTTTCTCTTTATAAAAGGTAAAATTTAAAACTTATTATTCCCTACCTAACAAAGAGCAAAATTAGTTTAGCTATAATGTAAAGTATGAAATAAATAATCTTTTAGTTCCACATGAAAAGCTGAAGTATATGTTATTTCTTTCTTTTTTAGAACACTATGGAGAATTTTTCTGCTTCTTACACGGATTTAAAGTCAATCGAAAACAAACAAAAAACGTTCAAAACACCCAAAAGAAAAAACTCTAACTCTGTCACAAAAGAAGCAGCGATAAAGAAACGAGCTCTTCCAAAACTGGTTCTACCCACAACATCAAACAATATGGAACAAAAAGAATTGCTCACTGATGCTGACAGAGCTCTCCAGATGGCCAAATCTCTCCAAAAATGGAAGGCATGTGATTTGAAAAAGATTGGAGTGTTTCTTACACTAGCATCACTTCCTGTTCCATCAGTTTTGCAAATCGTTTCTATTGAGCAGAGTACTGGTGCATACGGAAACTACTACATTCTCACTTATCTTGATAATTCAACTGGAGCGAATTTTCAGAAAGTCGTTTGTCCAAGTAGAGTAGTTGAAAGCTTCAATGTTGATAACTACCCATTACCTTTCAACATTTTGTACTTGGGTGAGATGGAAAACTCAAAAAAACCAGAGACTACTTACTACAATGTCAAACGTATCAGTACAAAACGATTAACCACAATGGAAGCTACTGCTGAAGCTGAAAAACTGAGAAAAATGAGTGAAGAAGAACTCAAACTCGCTTACGACATCGAGTATCTCAGTAATTTCAAAGATTGTTCCATTTTTGCTTACATCGAAGTTGTAGAAAGATTCATTCCTTTCCGATTCAATGGAGAAGAATCCATTGTAAATTGCATTCGCTATGTCACTGAAAAGAATGGAAAAAGAGAGACGAGAACGCTTTTACTACCAATCAGATATAACGAGGAAGCTAAAAGATGTGCACCTGGTGTGATGATTTACAAAGGAAAAAAACAGAGTAAGAATGGAAATCCTATTCCATACCACAATGTTGTTTTCGTTTCTTCAACCAACGCTAGTGATTGGGAGCAATATTGCACACAAACAAGTTCCAATGAGGTGCTAACAAAAACGAATAATGAGGATGAAGTTCTTAAGGAATTCCTAGAAAACGAATAACAAGATTTTGATGAACCACTTGGTGTTGATGGTATGTAAACTCAACATCAAATGCTGACAACAGGTAGTCTCAAGCGGATAATGAATGAATAAAAAAAAAGCCTGTGTATTCATTGTCATTACAAGTTGTACTGTTTTGTATTACTTACTATTTACCGACTCTAACTATATTATATGGAAAGATTTTCCCTACTTATTATACAATAAGTCTATATAATCATATAATAATTCATAGAAAAGTCTAAAGGTTCTCAGGTGAATAACTCACCAAAAGTTCCGGTTTTGCAAAACATTTGAAGATCTTCCTATCCTAAGCATTATACGAGTGACTGTACTTTTTTATCCAGTTGAAATATCTAAAAACTTCAGTAACTTAGTACTTACTGACTCTAGCTATATTATATGAGATTTTCCCTACTTATTACACAATAAATGTATATATTCACATATTCTTTCATTTTTAATCACTGTATTTATTCAATGTAGATATATTTCCTCTCTCTCCTCTCTCTCAAGATATCGTATGACTCGGAATTACAAAAAATTATTAAACCTTAAATGCCTCACATTCAAAATCTAGACATCCTATGAGTTATAATTATGTATACAATTATGTAAGAAATTATCATAACTTAAATGCCATACATTCAAAATCTATATACCATATAAGTTCAAATTAAGTAAAATAATAATCAAAACTCGAATGCCACTTAAATGCCACTCAAATGCCACTCAAGTACCCCTCAAATAAAACACAATAAAAACTCGGCGAATTCATTCAACGCCGTAACCCATTGCATCACCCCAGATTATGCCCCCACAAAAAAACACTTGGTAGGGAGATCTGCTCATATATTACTACTAACATTATTTTTTGTAGAAGTAACAAATGACTATATATATATATATATATATATAAATATATATATATATATATATATATATATATATATATATATATATATATATATATATATATATATATATATATAAAGGTACTTGAAACACAAATTATTTATTTTAAAAATAAAATTAATTAAAGTCTTTTACTAGTGTTAAATAATTATTTATTACCTTATCTCCACTTAGAGTCCTCATAGTAGTTGTAGTAATACATTTTGTTTTTTAGGATATCACTTAGAATCCTCTCTCCTAGTAGTTCAGTAGTAGTTGTTTTTTATCCTATTGCTGAGACTCCTAGTATCTGTAGTAGATGATGTTCGTTCAACCTCTCTTGTTGGAATGGATGCTTTTTGCTTGAAAACAGTGGGTCTTATATAGCTAAATCTGCAGTTGTTTTTAGTCCTATTCGCGTGAAAAATTGGTTTATTTTTCATGTTTTATTCGTGTGAACAAATTTATTTTATTCCCGCGTAGAAAACCATTGCTTTCGCGGGAATAAAAATTTTATTTTCACGCGAATAAAAACCATTGCTTTCGCGGGAATAAATAACTTATTTTCACGCGAATGGAAACCGTTGCTTTCGCGGGAATAATAACTTATTTTCACGCGAATAAAAACCATTGCTTTCGCGGGAATAAATAACTTGTTTTCACGCGAATGGAAACCGTTGCTTTCGCGGGAATAAATAACTTATTTTCACGCGAATAAAAACCATTGCTTTCGCGGGAATAACCAATTTGTTTTCACGCGAATGGAAACTGTTGCTTTCGCGGGAATTGCTTTCGCGTGAAAATAAAATTTTTATTTCCGCGAAAGCAACGGTTTCCATTCGCGTGAAAATAAATTGGTTATTCCCGCGAAAGCAATGGTTTTTATTCGCGTGAAAATAAGTTATTTATTCCCGCGAAAGCAACGGTTTCCATTCGCGTGAAAATAAGTTATTTATTCCCGCGAAAGCAATGGTTTTTATTCGCGTGAAAATAAAATTTTTATTCCCGCGAAAGCAACGGTTTCCATTCGCGTGAAAATAAGTTATGTATTCCCGCGAAAGCAATGGTTTTTATTCGCGTGAAAATAAAATTTTTATTCCCGCGAAAGCAATGGTTTTCTACGCGGGAATAAAATAAATTTGTTCACGCGAATAAAACATGAAAAATAAACCAATTTTTCACGCGAATAGGACTACAAAACAACTGCAGATTTAGCTATATAAGACCCACTGTTTTCTAGCAAAAAGCATCCATTCCAACAAGAGAGGTTGAAGGAACATCATCTACTACAGATACTAGGAGTCTCAGCAATAGGATAAAAAACAACTACCACTGAACTACTAGGAGAGAGGATTCTAAGTGATACCCTAAAGAAACAAAATGTATTACTACAACTACTATGAGGACTCTAAGTAGAGATAAGGTAATAAATAATTATTAAACACTAGTAAAAGACTCTAATTATTTATTTTTTTTAATTTTTATTAAAACTTACCCTTCACTGAAGATTCAGTAGCTCTGGTAGATGTTGGTCTTTAAAATGATGGTCTTTGAGAGGATGGTTTCAGTCTGAAAAAGTTGCTGCTTTTATAGTTCTCTGTTATCCGTGGAATGCTAATTATTTTTGTTGTGGTTAGTTGTTTTTCAGACATTAACTTTCTTAGGGATTCCAGTTTTGGTTGGGAAATCCATAACAACGCAATAGAGACAATGAGACAGTATTGACCATTCCAGGGATTCCAAAAATCAGTTGGGGAAATTCATAACAACGCAATAAGACGAGAGCGGTCAACCTAGGAATTCCCAAATCTGTTGGAATTCCGTAACAACGCAATAAGACACTATCGACCAAAGTCCAAATTTTTCTGACAATGAAACAGTATGTAACGATCGCCAATCTAGGGATTCCAAAAAAATGTATTGGAATTCCGTAACAACGCAATAAGACACGATCGACCAAAGTCCAAATTTTTCTGACAATGAAACAGTATGTAACGATCGCCAATATAGGGATTCCAAAACAAATGTATTGGAATTCCGTAACAACGCAATAAGCCACGATCGACCAAAGTCCAAATTTTTTCTGACAATCTAACAGTGTGACAATCGCAAGATCCGTCCTAAGACCCTTGGTCAAAAACTGATAATTTACTATTTTCCAACACTCTTTAATAAAATAAAAATTGTTATTCCAAGTCATAAAAGGTTACTTCAGCATTTTATAATCACAACAGCTATGAATGATTGCTTTTATTCCAAGTTTTAATTATTTTTGATATCATTTTGTGAGGTAGGTGCAGAACCGCCTACTTTGCGGCGATGCCCATGTTATTTTCCCATCTAGCTAACAAAAATCATCTACCTTTTGTCCCCAAGAGTATTATCGCAATAAATCTCGCCTGTTCTGCACCTAAATGCATTTTGTTATGTGAAATACACTGCGCAGAATGAGTTCTTATCCCACTTATATCCTACTTGCATATGTTAGGATAGAAGCGCTATCCATACTCTATACCTTGGTTATACCAGTCTTATCCCACCTTATATATCCTAATTTCTTTTGAGTTGAAGCTCTGCCAAATTGTTATTTGATTGATCAACTGTTATTTTAGCGAACTATCCTAATTTTGGAAAGACTTGAACATTTTGATGCAGAGTTGCTTTCTTTTTTTCTTTTTGGTAAGACAACTACTGATTAATTAGTGCCATTGATCCTAACGGCTTAGCAGAGGCTAGCTTATGATTCGTCTGCGTAGTCCCCATCAATTGTAAAGGGAACTATAGGGCTAAATTTTTAGTACTGAAAACTAGTTATTCGCCGGCCCATGTATTATTATTTATTAGCAGCATGTCCGTCCGCGTTTAATCACTCGGCCAACTCCTCCACTGCCTCAATTCATCTAATTTTTTTCCTTATTCCATGACTGTCATCAGGTATATTGAAGTAAGTCTAACTAACTCAATTTTTTTCTTAAAGTGCTTGCATAATACAGGGTGATCAAGCTCAAATACTTCCCTGGTTCAGCGCCAGTAGTCAGTGAGTGAGTATTATTATTTATTATTATTATTATTTATTTAATTTATTATTATTATTAATTATTATTATTATATTATTTATTAATTATTATAATAATAATAATAATGGTAGTTAGTAGTGTGTAGTTGTTGTTGTTTGCAGTCAGTCAGTGTCTGTCTGTGCTACCAGTTGTAGTTCTACTACTCTACTGCTGCTGCTACTACTACTAATAATAATAATTAATACTACTACTACTACTGCTGCTGTACTGCTACTACTACTGCTACTACTAGTAGTGCTATTAGGAGTAGCATTATTAGTAGTAGAGGTCTTAGTTAAAAAAAATTAGTGGTAGTGTAGTTCTTGTTGTTTCAGTCAGTCAGCGTCTGTCTGTGCTACCATTAGTAGTTCTGCTGCTGCTACTACTACTACTAATACTACTTACTACTGCTGCTCTGCTGCTGATGTCACTGCTACTACTACTGCTACTACTAGTATTATTAGGAGTAGTATTAGTAGTAGAGGTCCTAGTTAAAAAGATTAGTGGTAAAAAATTATAATTTATAATAATAATAATAATAATAAATAATACATATATATGTGTGTGTTATAGCTGTTATGGTGAATACATTGATGATAATAATAATTATAATAATTCAATCATTTTATGTATTTATTTCTACATAATAAGTGGATAATAAATTATGATAATCAATTATAGTATAATGATAATTATAAATTATTATTGATATAATCATTAATAATAATTATAATAATATTGTGAGGGACGCCAGTACTCTCTCGCAGTTATTATTTATCCAAGACAATTTACTAAGACAATCTCTCGCAATTATCGGCTGAGATTTTCTCTCATTGTGTAATTCTATTGTGCGAAATTTAATCCTTTAACTCACCAGTAACTGTCTGTCTACGCAACGTCGATTATTATATCTCAATACGTACTCATTGTCTATGTCTATGTCTGCGTTCTATTGTTTACCTGTGCCCATGTTGCTAGAGTCTATTTACTGCGTTCTACTGTGTACCAAATAATTATTTACTATCACTTATTATATTTTTCCACGATTTTAATTATTAAAATTTTGGAGCTGATGTAAGGGCAAGGCGTGGCTTGTACCAATGTTTTTTCCAGGCGTGGTTATTAATTTGTACCCGCCTTCCCTGTATAAATATGGATGTTTAAGTTAATAAAATCAGAGTTAGCCTGACTCTCAGAAGAATCTCTCTCTCTTGAAGCAAGCACAACTAGGAGCACCAAAACTACCAGCGCTGGACAAGTCGACTACTAGCAGCACGACGCTAAGGTGGAAAGTGAGAACGGTACGCCCTATCACTGTGTATACCCTTGCCTGAGGCAAGGATTACAACACACGGCCTAGTGCACTATTAGTTCGACCTATCAAATTCGGGGAATCCAACAAGCTAGTCAAATAATAAATTGCAGGAAGTTATTGTCGATCTCGGCTGAGCCCAGATTCGGCTACAAAACTTCAGCATAATTATTGTCCAAGCACAGTTCGAAACAAACTATAAACTAGACAAGTAATTCCTGAGGAATTAATGTCAGAGCACAGTTCGAAACAAACTATAAACTAGACAATAATTTACAATTATTGTCGGACCTCGTAAAGGTTCGGACACAGCCAATAATTACAGATAATTATTGCACCCACTCCACCCCAAATTCGGCCGCACGCAAAACTGCACCAGTCAATGTACGCACTGTGAACAATAATAAACATATTATTGAAACACTGACTTAGGGTCGAACAGAGCATATCGGGAGAGTGTACAGGTGGCTACCACCCAGACACGAAATCCTGTACAATATTATTGTTGATGTGTAGGCAACAACATGAAATTTTAATAAATATGTATATATAATAATTATTATAACAAATGATATATATATATATATGTATTATAATAATAATTATTGTGTAGTAATATATATATAATATTGTACAGGAATTTGGTGTCTGGGTGGTAGCCCCTGTACACACTCCCGACGTGCTCTGCTTCTGCCCAAGTCTACTTACAATAATCTGCTATTATTGTTCGTAATGTCTGGAGAACATTTATTGGCTTGTGTATTTATGGGTGCGGCCGAATCTGGCTTGTATGCTTGCTGGCAGTAGACAATAATTATATCCGAATTATTGGCTGCCTCTGAACCTTCCCAAGGTTCGACAATAATCAATGCCGTGATTATGGTCTAGTTTAAAGTTTGTTTCGAACTTTGCTGCTCACAATAATTCTGCCGGAATTACTGTTTAGTTTAGAGTTTGTTGCGAACTTTTGGCCACTGACAATAATGGTGCGGTAATTGCTTTGTCTAGTTCGACTCAGTCGAGATCGACAATAATTACACTCTGATTATTGTTGTGATAGTTTTGCTGCGAACTCCACGGTTCGGATTTCAGTATGAGTCGAACTACTAGGGCACCAGGTGCTTTGCGTCGTACACCTCGAGTCGAGGGAATACGCAGTAAGAGAGCGAACAATCTTACTTTCCGCCAAGCCTCGTGCTTGCTAATAGTCGACCAGCGCTTGTAGATATGTTGCTCCTAGCTGTGCTCAGTGCTGCTTCTTGAGAGCAAGAATCTTCTGAGAGTCAGGCTAACTCTGAACTTTATTGCACTTACATCAGTCTAAATACAGGGAGGGCGGGTACACATTACAAACCACGCCTGAGTAAAAATATTGGTACAAGCCACGCCTTGCTCTTACAACAGCACCCAATTGCAATAATTAAAAACGTGGAAAAAATATAACATTTGATAAATAATTATTTGGTGTATAAGATAGAACGCACTGAAATAGACTCTAGTATCGTGGATACATACAAACAATAGAACTATACACAGACGTATACAATGCGTAGCGAGTAGATATTGAGATGTAAACGTAGACAGTGAGTTATCGGCTTAAATCTTATACAAAGGAATACGGACAATGAGATACAGGCTCAGACAGTAATTGCGAGATAATGTCTTACTGAGTAATAATAAAGTGAGAGAATGTCTTAGTGAGTACATGGTAATAATAATAAAATAGGGAGAGTACTGGCGTCCCTCACAATATTATCATTTCATATGTTGCTGCATCCACATCATTTTATTTACAATAAATGATATATATATATGCATTATTATTGTAAATAAAATAATAATAGTAGTTGTTGTTGTTATTAATATTTATTATAATTTGTTCTTTTTTGAAATATTTATTACTATTATTAATATGATATTATTAATACTTATTATTATTATGCGTCAACAGACAGTAGTAGCAGTGCATACTTATCATTCATAGTCAATATTATTATTCCTAGTAGTAGGGAATCACAGTGGTTGTAGAGCATAAAAGTATGCTTTCACATCGATTGATTGATTATTGACATCAGCATGATCATCATCGTTTATTATTATTAAAACTAACAATAATTATTTTTTATGCTATAATCACTTTTGGTTATCAGCTCAGAGTGATAATCCTCATCGTTATTATATTCAGTAATAATGTGAGGGACGCCAACAAACAACATGACGATCATCGCCATAGTAACAATTATACATACATCACGAACATTCATGTAACTCACATTTCTACATAGTTACCAATTTATTATTATTTTATTTTTTTTCTTTACAATCTAAAATAGTTTTCCACAAAAATATTTAAAGTAAATAATTTTATTATGTAAGCACAAGGCGTGGTTTGTGCAAATTCTTTGTCTCAGTATTGTATTTAATCTCGTGTAATCTCAGAATAAATCAGAGTTAGCCTGACTCTCAGACGTACCATTGCTGACAAGAGGAACATACGCAGGAAACAGTAAAAGCTATCATAACTGCAGCTCGCCTGGCCTATGGTGAATAAACAGAGCCTAATCGAAAGAGTGTACGGTCGATTTGACCTATAACGCTCACGGCTGTCGACAACAATAGCCTCTCGTTTATCACTGAACAGTCGGTACAGTTAGCTGCCCTCACGGCACTTTCTGTAAGAGCTAAGTTCGGCCATAGATATACTTCTAGCACACAGAATTAATTCACAGAATCAATTACAAAAAGAATTGCATGTCTAATTGTGACGAGAGTTGTTCAACCTAACAGTGGGAACTGTACAGGTGTCTGGCTACCTAGTAACAATAAAATTCTGTACAATAATAGTTATAATAATAGTAATAATGATAATGTACCACGCTGACTTTAGTTTCATAGTTATTACTTATTAAACCAACTACTATTAGACTTATTAGACCATTGATTTATAATGTTTTCCATGGCTAATTATTTACTGTGTGGTTTTACACGTAACTATAAATTTAATTCTTGCTTGATTTCAGATGCATTAGCTCTAATATCCTTCTTGTCAAACTAGCACTGCTAAAGTGGCCAGGTGTCACACATTTGAAGTGAAACACACTTCTTTTTTTCTCCTCATTCACACTTCAAGTCTTTTTTTTAAATGCGAACAGTTATTCAGCCTTGAGGCTTCATTCTTACAATGTGAATATCTCATATCTAACATACATATATATCACCTCACCTGGCAGTTAAAATAAAAGCTATGACTTACGATATTATCCAAAGAATTATCATTCATTTGATTATTCATTGCAGATTACTAATATTGAAAGTAATGTTCTTTTTAACTGC
Organism: Cryptosula pallasiana; assembly: GCA_945261195.1. Lineage (NCBI taxonomy): Eukaryota > Metazoa > Bryozoa > Gymnolaemata > Cheilostomatida > Cryptosulidae > Cryptosula > Cryptosula pallasiana. The sequence continues at coordinate 14,611,951 of OX183134.1, read as the reverse complement.
TGTGTGTAGACTTACATTTCAAGACTCAATCTAAATATAAATTATCATGTTGCACGAGTAGCTACTGATACTAAGATCAGAGTCTAGTTTTCCCGAGGTATATTTCTTGAAATGCTTGTGTTGACGTAAAAATTGTATATTTTTATTGGGACAATCCGTCCAAGTTTCCTGTTTATTGAAACTGGTGAAAATTCAGGTTTTATTATTTTTCAAGTTTCAATTTTCATTATGATGTAGAATTATGCTAATAGTTTTTATTATTTGTATTATGCTGATACATATATGCATATTATGATCATCAAACTACTAGGCTATGGCTATAAAATAACAAAGTTAGTAAACGGTAATAGATACCACAACTGTAATAATAAATTAATAAGAAAAGCGATGACAAATAATAATATGTAATATATTTTTAATAAATTATATTTCTATGATGTTCCTTAGGCCACATACACTGATAATAACAAAGATTGCTGTAAGATGATTTTCAGATTTTGTTATTCGTATCTCTTCGAGTGTTCTAGGCTGTGATTAGTTCCTGTTTCTGTTCTATTAATTTTTAATAATCAATGGCCTGACAAGTGACTGACACTTTCCTAAAGAACTTTAAATGATCTGTATCTGGTCAGTTTTATTTATCAATTATAGTTAATGTCTATTAAGTATTCCTAGTCCTAGCTATCCAATCTACTGGCAAAATCAAGGGCATATTTTTCATTCCACAAAGAAACTAAATAATTTGAAAAATAAATTGTCGATTGAAAGTTTTTGTTGTACACTTCTAAACAAAAACAAAAGTGAATAGTTGTAATTTTGTTAATTTTACCATTAGTTTATCTTGCTTCCCATATCCTGAAAGTGATAACACGAATTATCAACACAGGAACCATCCCAATTAGTGAAAAATAAAACGTTCTAATTTCAAAGATGAAGTATTTGGGTCTGATTGATTGTTTCAATATATTCTTTAGGCTCGGGTAAAATAATTTTAAATCGGATATTGAAATATTGTAAATTTTTGATGACTTTTGCTGCAAATCAATTTCCATGAATATTTTCGATGTGGATATTTTAAAGCATGATGATTGCATTGATGGTAGAATAGTGGTGGCTCAAGTGTTTACATCTCCACCCACTCAGAGACTCAAATTTTGGCTACAAGTATTACTCCGAGGGAAACGGACATGTATAGCACCAACCCAGCTCACAGCATTAACTTCATTCCTCATTAACAGTTTTACCAGCTTGTGTTGTACAACTATACTTAATGGGTGCTGCATTGTACTTTCTGGCATTCCCTCATGTGAATTCCCTTTTTTATAAATTTCATTTTTGACTGTTCACTCTAGCTTAGCAAATCTCCCTGCAATTACCGATCCATTTAGTATTGTAGTTTTGGTGATTCAAAGTTATTTATTAAACCCAATAATGAATAATTTCATTATTATATCCACTGATATTTTTGCTTCTAATAGCAGTGGTTATTCTCAATAACGCTCATAATGCTGACAATTGAGTGGTTCAGAGAAGTATCATAAATGATGATTTATGCTAGTTTGCCTTAGTGCTACTCTCTTTGGCCAGTAGTAGAGACAATTTTTGTTTTTTGTAGGAAACTATCAATAATGTTGGTTTGGACCAGCTGAAGTAGCATGCTATCTGACATCCTCGTTACTTGTTTTAGCAAAAGTTTACAGTTTGGATAGTAAGTGTTGTCAACTTTATACATAGTTTACATTTCAGCCAACTCCTAAATAGCATTTAGGCCTACTTTACATGTCCTTAACTCTCAGTCTCATTAGCTGCTATCAGAATATGTTTCTCACAAAAGGTGATCCTAATTCTTGGTTATATTTTAATTTTTTTCTGTTTTATAGAAATAAAAAGGGTCTTCTCTGACAGCAGTACTAACAGCAGCAGCAAAGCCATGTTACTCTTTCTACTTTCACTTTGTTATAAGAGGTAGGTACCAGGCAAAATATCACTGAAAATCTTATCCTTTTCCGACTAAAATGCGTAGAAAAGCAGTTGGTTGTCTTCTCATTGGAATCACAACTTCTTTAAAACATGATAGCTGTGGAAGGATTTCAAAGTTGTGCTCCCCATTTCAAGGAGATTAGAACACAACTTCTATTTTTGCTATTTGTTCTTCAGCATAAGTGATGAGTTCAAGAGTAGATAATTTCCAGCAAAGTACCAGATTTATCAAAATCTGAATGCTTTAACAAAAAACAGACTTTATTTTGTTTGGTGGTACATATCTAGTAGAATATTTGTGACAATGGTTTTCATTTATAAAAACTCTTTATAAGACGCGTTTGACTTATGAACTGCGATTTGACTTTCATTCTATATCTGACAGAATAAATCTTGCTTGCTTTAATAATTGCTTGTAAGTATTTACGACTAAGCTGCTATTTTCCCAGAGCAGTCTTGCATTGAGGTAAAAAAACGTAAATTTTGTTAGATTTTCAGCAACATCTATAATATGAAACCGACATTCATCTGTAGGAAGACTCACAATTTGTATTCTCATTGGTCGACCAAACATATGCAAAACTTGAACGAATTTAATTTGGAGCATTTTTTTTATTGAGAATCCCTAATCTTTATTTTTCCGAACTAATGCAGATCTTTGTATAGTTTTAGATGCTGGTAAATGCTGTCGACTGTGAAGCTTCAAAACAAACAGCTCCTGCTATGTTTGCAACACGAGAAGTAAGTATTATTTTATTAAAGTTTCAATATACTACTGTCCCTGTGTACTACTACACCTGTGTACAACTATACCTGTGTACTACTGTACCTGTGTACTAATACACCTGTGTACTACTGTACCTGTGTACTACTGTACCTGTGTACTACTATACCTGTGTACTACTGTACCTGTGTACTACTGTACCTATGTACTACTGTACCTATGTACTACTGTACCTGTGTACTACTGTACCTGTGTAATACTATACCTGTGTACTACTGTACCTGTGTACTACTATACCTGTGTACTACTATACCTTTGTACTACTATACCTGTGTACTACTATGCCTGTGTACTACTATACCTGTGTACTACTATACCCGTGTACTGCTGTACCTGTGTACTACTATACCTGTTTACTACTATACCTGTGTACTACTGTGCCTATGTACTACTGTACCTGTGTACTACTGTACCTTTGTACTACTGTACCTATGTACTACTGTACCGTGTACTACTATACCTGTGTACTACTGTACCTATGTACTACTGTACGTATGTACTACTGTACCTGTGTACTACTTTACCTATGTACTACTGTACCTGTGTACTACTATACCTATGTACTACTATACCTATGAACTACTATACCGTGTACTACTGTACCTATGTACTACTGTACCTGTGTACTACTATACCTGTGTACTACTATACCTATGTACTACTGTACTTGTGTACTACTGTACCTGTGTACTACTATACCTGTGTACTACTATACCTGTGTACTACTATACCTTTGTACTACTGTACCTATGTACTACTGTACCTGTGTACTACTATACCTGTGTACTACTATACCTTTGTACTACTATACCTGTGTACTACTATGCCTGTGTACTACTATACCTGTGTACTACTATACCCGTGTACTGCTGTACCTGTGTACTACTATACCTGTTTACTACTATACCTGTGTACTACTGTGCCTATGTACTACTGTACCTGTGTACTACTGTACCTGTGTACTACTGTACCTATGTACTACTGTACCGTGTACTACTATACCTGTGTACTACTGTACCTATGTACTACTGTACGTATGTACTACTGTACCTGTGTACTACTGTACCTATGTACTACTGTACCTGTGTACTACTATACCTATGTACTACTATACCTATGAACTACTATACCGTGTACTACTGTACCTATGTACTACTGTACCTGTGTACTACTATACCTGTGTACTACTATACCTATGTACTGCTGTACTTGTGTACTACTGTACCTGTGTACTACTATACCTGTGTACTACTATACCTGTGTACTATTATACCTGTGTACTACTGTACCTATGTACTACTGTACCTGTGTACTACTATACCTGTGTACTACTATACCTATGTACTACTGTACTTGTGTACTACTGTACCTGTGTACTACTATACCTGTGTACTACTATACCTGTGTACTACTATACCTTTGTACTACTGTACCTGTGTACTATTATACCTGTGTACTACCTGTACCTATGTACTACTGTACCTGTGTACTACTAAACCTTGGTACTACTATACCTATGTACTACTGTACTTGTGTACTACTGTACCTGTGTACTACTATACCTGTGTACTACTATACCTGTGTACTACTATACCTTTGTACTACTGTACCTGTGTACTATTATACCTGTGTACTACTGTACCTATGTACTACTGTACCTGTGTACTACTATACCTGTGTACTACTATACCTATGTACTACTGTACTCGTGTACTACTGTACCTGTGTACTACTATACCTGTGTACTACTATACCTGTGTACTACTATACCTTTGTACTACTGTACCTGTGTACTATTATACCTGTGTACTACCTGTACCTATGTACTACTGTACCTGTGTACTACTAAACCTTGGTACTACTATACCTGTGTACTACTATACCTGTGTACTACTATACCTTTGTAATACTATACCTGTGTACTACTATACCTGTGTACTACCGTACCTGTGTACTACTATACCTATGTACTACTGTACTTGTGTACTACTGTACCTGTGTACTACTATACCTGTGTACTACTATACCTGTGTACTACTATACCTTTGTACTACTGTACCTATGTACTACTGTACCTGTGTACTACTATACCTGTGTACTACTATACCTTTGTACTACTATACCTGTGTACTACTATGCCTGTGTACTACTATACCTGTGTACTACTATACCCGTGTACTGCTGTACCTGTGTACTACTATACCTGTTTACTACTATACCTGTGTACTACTGTGCCTATGTACTACTGTACCTGTGTACTACTGTACCTGTGTACTACTGTACCTATGTACTACTGTACCGTGTACTACTATACCTGTGTACTACTGTACCTATGTACTACTGTACGTATGTACTACTGTACCTGTGTACTACTGTACCTATGTACTACTGTACCTGTGTACTACTATACCTATGTACTACTATACCTATGAACTACTATACCGTGTACTACTGTACCTATGTACTACTGTACCTGTGTACTACTATACCTGTGTACTACTATACCTATGTACTGCTGTACTTGTGTACTACTGTACCTGTGTACTACTATACCTGTGTACTACTATACCTGTGTACTATTATACCTGTGTACTACTGTACCTATGTACTACTGTACCTGTGTACTACTATACCTGTGTACTACTATACCTATGTACTACTGTACTTGTGTACTACTGTACCTGTGTACTACTATACCTGTGTACTACTATACCTGTGTACTACTATACCTTTGTACTACTGTACCTGTGTACTATTATACCTGTGTACTACCTGTACCTATGTACTACTGTACCTGTGTACTACTAAACCTTGGTACTACTATACCTATGTACTACTGTACTTGTGTACTACTGTACCTGTGTACTACTATACCTGTGTACTACTATACCTGTGTACTACTATACCTTTGTACTACTGTACCTGTGTACTATTATACCTGTGTACTACTGTACCTATGTACTACTGTACCTGTGTACTACTATACCTGTGTACTACTATACCTATGTACTACTGTACTTGTGTACTACTGTACCTGTGTACTACTATACCTGTGTACTACTATACCTGTGTACTACTATACCTTTGTACTACTGTACCTGTGTACTATTATACCTGTGTACTACCTGTACCTATGTACTACTGTACCTGTGTACTACTAAACCTTGGTACTACTATACCTGTGTACTACTATACCTGTGTACTACTATACCTTTGTAATACTATACCTGTGTACTACTATACCTGTGTACTACCGTACCTGTGTACTACCGTACCTGTGTACTACTGTACCTATATACTACTATACCGTGTACTACTATACCTGTGTACTACTATACCTGTGTACTACTATACCTGTGTACTACTACACCGTGTACTACTATACCTGTGTACTACTGTACCTGTGTACTACTATACCGTGTACTACTATACCTGTGTACTACTATACCGTGTACTACTATACCTGTGTACTACTATACCTGTGTACTACTATACCTGTGTACTACTGTACCTGTGTACTACTGTACCTGTGTACTACTATACCTATGTACTACTATACCTGTGTACTACTGTACCTGTGTACTACTGTACCTATGTACTACTATACCTGTGTACTACCATACCTGTGTACTACTATACCTGTGTACAACTATACCTGTGTACTACTATACCTATTTACTACTGTACCTTTGTACTACTAAACCTTTGTACTACTAAACCTATGTACTACTATACCTGTGCACTACTATACCTGTGTACTACTATACCTGTGTACTACTGTGCCTATGTACTACTGTACCTGTGTACTACTCTACCTGTGTACTACTATACCTTTGTACTACTAAACCTTTGTACTACTATATCTTTGTAATACTATATTTATGTACCATTATTCCTATATACTACCATGTGTATGTACTACTATGTCTATGTACCTTCATGTCTACTTGCTGTTGTCTGTGCACTACTACTATGTGTATGTAATACTATGTCTGCATACTAGTATGCCCATGTAATTTTATGTCTATGCACAACAATTGTTACGAGTTACTATGTCTATGTACTTCTATTTCTATGCACCACAATTTCTAAGAATTGCTATGCCAGTGCACTACTATGTCTATCCACTACTGTGTCTATGCACTACTGTGTCTATGCACTACTGTGTCTACGTACTACTGTGTCTACGCACTACTGTGTCTATCCACTAGTGTCTACTCACTACTGTGTCTATGCACTACTGTGTCTATGCACTACTGTGTCTATGCACTACTGTGTTTACGCACTACTGTGTCTATGCACTACTGTGTCCATTCACTACTGTGTATATGCACTACTGTGTCTATGCACTACTGTGTCCATGCACTACTGTGTCTATTCACTACTGTGTCTATTCACTACTGTGTCTACCCAATACTATATACATTACTGCTTAGTATTTTTCACAAGGCACTATTTGAGAAGTCACTGGTACTATTTATCATTCACTTATATTTCATGCTTCAGATTATTGCTCCAGCGGAGTGCATACGTGAGCTGTTACATTTGTTTCACCACATATAAAGTAGTCCGTGATTCTGCACTCTCTCTGGATGTTCACTAGCGCAGTGTTGAGCTGTGCGTAACGTGTAAGTACTGAAAATAGTTTATGTTCATGAAACAATTGCTATGCTGCCTACCTTTTCTACTCCAAGGTTTCATTGATGGTTAAAAATTTTTGGGTTGCTGAGAAACATAACCTCGCTCGTTGCATTTGAAAGGAAATTAGCAATTTTCTCACACTGTTTAGTTTGGAAGTAAATGATTGATGGACTCATTCACAATGGGTCATTCCCAGTGCGTTAACAAATGCTCTAAAGTTATTTCTATAGTTTTCTTGTTTAATCAGACGAAGGTAACATCGTGTATTTTCATATTTTAAAAAGGTTAATTTAGACCTTATTTTTTATATTAGTCACCAACCCTTGATCTAAATCAGGGTTTTACTCATGCAATTTCCTCTTTTGTATCTAGTTCCATAGCAACAAGCCTTGTTGCATGGGTGGTAATCGGACTCTCAAGCTTCCTTCACAATAATTTTTGGAAAGAAAATGTTTGAAAATGATTTATTTGAAAACACTGTGGAAGCTCATGTTTTATGCTATGCATTCAGTTGTTTGACTCACAACTGCTTATCATTCATGCTATTCACTAACAAGTATTTCTTATCTATTGTTATTAGTTGTTTCACCATTATAAAATTGTTTAAATTGAAAGAGAAACACTTGAGCATCGTATTAGGTGGTTTTAAAATTTGAGCTTTTGAAACAATTTTACTATAGTCGATAAAAACCAATAAAAAAAATCCATCACTGCCAGGGGTGTGCAGAAAGGTGTCGCACATGGGCGCATGCCCTAGTAAAACACCTAATCTGGCATGTGCCCAAGTAAAAAGTGCCCTTGTTCGACCAAAGCATGCAATAGTAAGGAATAAAATTGCTTTTAATGCACTATTAAACACTGTTAGAATTGTTTGCATTGGGGCTGCCATCTGGAAATATGAATTTCAAGGTCTATCATTCCAAGTAAACACTCTTGTCTAGATGGTATAGTTTTGGTAGGTTGACCCCATATTATTATTGTTACGATACTGACAATAACTGGTGCTTATTTTAATTAGAGAGCATGCCCAGGCTATCCTTATTCAGTCTGCACATGTTGATTTATTTTAACATGTGGGGAGAGACATAAAAATTTATTATAATCCTATTAACGCTGTTCATTTTGTTTAAAATAATTGTTTTTTAGAGAAGCAATATTTATTATTCTTATGTTGATGATTTGTTAATCACAATTAATAATAACAATAATAACAATGACAACATCAACAACAATAAATAAAGTCAATAATATATTAAATAATAAGTAACAGATAGTAGCTGTTACATTTGTTGTTATAGGTGGTTAGAAGTGATCAAACGAACATAGTCGGACAGTAACTTAACTAATACAATAATATACAACAAGATGTGCTACCAATACCTACATCATGATTGAATAATTGTTGTAATTCTCAGCGGCAGCACCATTAATTAATTAATAACTAAAAACCACAATCACAAAAGACAAAATGCTTAATGTTGTAGCTTAACTACATGTAATAGTAATTTATTATACATGAAAAATAATTCACTCTGCAGGCCCCTGATCACTGCCTCCACAAAATGTTATTGTTTAGGCTTTGTGGTTTCTGATTGAAGTTTTGTTGTTGTTGGTGCTCAACCTTTTTTATCAGGTGACTAATAACTACCCATTCCAGAGTGAGTTTGTTTGCTAATAATTTTTTTGTCTAAGACAGATTTTTGCTGTAAGTGGACAATCTATGCTTTGCAATCATTAAATGGTTTCTGAATATTTTGCAATTACAGAATGAATGAAAGAGCGATAATTTTTTTCAATTCCTTCAAAGCTCGTCAGGCATAATGGTAGAAAAAAGCTTTATCATTCGTTAGGCATAAATTATGATGCTGATTTCAAGGTTTGATGTAAACTTGTACATTCTCAAGATTGATTTTTTCGACTGAAGTTAGTTAGAATTATTTATGCGTTCACTTGTTAGAAAGGTGCAATCAACTGTTGAAATGTTAGCCGAAGTTAGCCCACTTTTGTAGACTGTGACGGTCTATCTTTAAGTTTTGCTGCTTCTCGTATGACCCATGGTATATGTTGTCTGCTAGTCCTGTTGGTGTTCAGGCTGTTGCAATCAGCAAGCAATAGTTACATATTTCACAAGTGTGCGTGTTTGTTTTTTGTTATTTGTAAATGGTTTGTGACTGGAGTAGCCAGTTCGTGATGGTTTCCTAATTCAATGCCCATGTTGTGGTGGTAATGCAACATAACTCATATCACCGATCAATCCAAATGAAGTATGTTGTCCAAGTTTACCTTTACTAACTTTCCATGTAGTGCTACATAATGGTGTCATGGCTCAGTGCTTCTGAATAGCGATAAACAATCACGCTTTTCCATGAGCCAGCAATAACAGAAAGCCAAAGGTCATGAACCCTAATTAGCGAGTCAACGGCGACTTTGAGCTAATGAGTGAAACTACTGTACGAAGGAAAATTGTTTCCACAAACAATTGGTTTTAAATGCTTTTCTTGTGTTTGTTTCATCTAATGCTACATACTCCACAGGAAAAAGTTTGAAGCAGCAGTGCTTGGCTAATGTGTAATTTATTTATTAAACTGAAAATAATTAATTATTTTTATTATTATTTAACCACGGCCAATTGATAATTTATTTATTATTATTTGATTTTTATTATTATCAATATCTAAAATAGGGAAAAAAACAATTAATATAAAATAAAACACATAAATATATTTGTGATCACTAATTCTGCATCATTTTTAATTAATATAAGTGGTCTTGAAAGGCAACTGTCTCATATCACTGAAATTTCTGTCCAAATTATTTAATTATATTGACTGCAGTGATGCTGGAAATACAATACACGCATGTGCAAACCAGTAGCGCTACGGCATTCCCTATATCCATAACGCTTCAGTGGTCTGGCGCTATTATAAGTCGCTACTTAGTAGCGACTTTCAATAGCGCCACATAGTCACGACTTCAGTAGCGATATAGCCATTTCCAAGAGGGGAAAACCCGTGGCGCTACGGCGTAGCGCTACGGCGTCGCGTCATGGAAAGTCACTACTTGTTTTGATTCGCAAATGTGGTAAATTGTTATTATGTGTACCTTATCAGTTGCCAAATTGATTGTTCATTTGACCAGTCTTCTTTGGATTTTTGTAAACTCATTGAGCCCAACTTTATTGTCTTTTTAGCATGTCTTTTGTTTGTCTGCAAAGATATTAGTGACTGTTACCAAATGTGGGTTAATGGCTATTTACCACATACCCCACAAATCCCTATGTTATTATTGCCCGTTCTCATAGAAAGGGTGCGCTTAAACTTTAAAAAATCAAATTAAGGTTTTACAACTCATATCACTTTTACTCAGTCCATCAACCCCTCTGTTCTGTCTCCTCCTATTCCTACTACACGTTATATTCTTACTAACCCTGCTACCCCTATTACCTCTACCATGGGTGGTCAGGGTACTGTAATGGATTTCAGTCTGGTTTCCACAGAATTCCACTAATCTCCATTATTAGACATCTCTCCAGAGGTGACACTGTGCCGGTATGACAGTGACAACTATGATCAGTTACTGCCACATCAGTTCACAGCACAGAGCCCACGGCTCAGATAAACTATACAGGGTGTTGTTTGAATAGTGGCTTTAAACCCCGTGTACATATAGCGATTACTAAGCGATTCCCTAAGCGATTGCGTGATTTTGCAACTTCTGTTTCCTACAAAATCGCTAAGCAATCGCTAGCATTTTATTTGAGGTTATCTTCAGGTTTTGATCGAGATCAAAAAATCGCTAGCGGATTCTTTGATCAGCCAATCACAACGTAAAAAAACTTTACCCTGGTTTCCAATAATGTCTTGTCATATTCAGCGCTCCGATCTATTAACGATCCTATAATAAACTGAAGGCTATGCTTTGTAACAGCGAGTTTGACCGCAATCGCTGAAGAATTGGCAGTAGTGAAAAATTGCGCAATTTGGGGGAGGGACTTCCCCAATCGCTAAGCAAAATCGCTAGCACGATCGCTATATGTACATGAAGCATTATTGATCAGAACCAAAGTCCTAGGGTGGCTTTCCACTAGGGTGATTGGCAAGACATGAATGAATGCGTAGAAACAAAAAAGTTTCAGCCATTATGTAGGCAAACTGGCAGGAAGTTATTTACGTGTTATAGATGCATGCGCAGGAAGTAATGCATGCATGCGCAGGAAGTAATCAGACCAATAGCAATAGGTATGTAAATAGCAAGCAAATCATGCAGTAGAACAAGGTTAAAAGTAAATGGTTTCAAGTGGCTAAAGGGGGAATCCTATCTCCATTGTCCAATCGTAGACGTCATAGGGTCCTGAGGCTATACCTAGCCTGTGGTTGATATATTCGGCGATCCAAGAAAGGTTATTTCTGGCTCCAGGATTAATGTAATCTCCTAGATGGTTTTGGAGATCCTCGGCTAAAGTGGCCATTTTCTACAGGCCCAGTATTACCATACCGAGTCCGTCAGGGGTCACTATCATCCCTGCAGGGATCAAGATCGGCACAGCAAGTCATTCTACTGGCACAGCATTTAACAAGGGCTGGAGATAGAATCCTAGTGCACTTCAGGTTGGTGCTTCGCTAGCAAACAAGCAGTTTAGTACTCGCATGCCCCAAAATCTACCACAGTACTACTTCATTGACTGTAATCGACCTTTATCTTAATGATAGTCTTTGACTCATTCGATGAATTAATAATCAGTTCAAAGACTAGGCAGAGCACAAACTTGCGGTCATCCAGGTGAAAGCATGGTAACCTTATGAAGAGCATCTCTTTCCTTAGCCAGTGCCTTTACCTTCTTTAATGTTACTGCTGAGTGCTTGTGGCTTCAGTCAACTAAAACTTGGAATTCTTCTTCTCAAAAGTTGGTCACTACTTACAGTATATTGGATTGTGTAGCTCTCTCTCTCTCTCTATTAGAAAACATGTAAGATCCAGGGTAGCCTTACTGGGCCAGGGTAGCTGTCTCTATTAGTGTATATATGAGATCCGGGGTAGCTATACTGGGTCGGGGTAGCTCTCTCTAGTAGTATGCATATAGCATCGTGGGTAACTGTACTGAATCAGTGGTAGCTACCATTGGACAGGCTAGCACTCTCTATCAGTATATTTCCAGGATCCGGAGTAGCTATACTTGTTTCGGGCAGTTCTCAACGTAAGTGTATATAATCATGGGTAATCATGGATATATATACCGGGTTTGGTTTTGGTGGTGGTCTGACATCGAATAGCTAACACAACCATCAGATTCTCCATTGTCTTTTGTGTACCCACCACAAATTTTATGTCAATCCATCCACCACTAGCCATGTTGCAGCTTTTTTTGTACACCAGAATTTGGTATAGTATCTATGCAGGGTCGGTATAAAATGTGAGGGCATATTTGTTGGGCTTGGTAGAAATATGTGAATGCTAGACTGGTATTTGGCTGTAAAAATGTTTGTGTGAATTCTTGGGGATGGGAGATAAGGGAGAGCGGAGGATAACGCCTCTATGAGCACGGAATGGACAGGTTACGGGAAGTGTAATCGGAGGGGCAGTAGCTGAGATTGTAGTTAGGGGAGGAGACAATTGGTCAGTTATTTATCTATTTGCAGACTTTTCCCACAATGCCTACTGTCAAAAACCCGTTTTCAAATTTTCCCTAAACTTGTCCACAATGATTTTTATACATGTTATATTACTAAAATGTTCTGTTTTGGTTTTCTCTCCTTCAATTGCTACAACGCAATCAACGCAATAATATTGCAACTGTTTTCTAGAAATTTCCAACCCCCTGAAAATATGATCAATTTCTTCAGCCGAAGTCTCATATTGCAGCTATTTTGTTGAAATTCACTATTTTGTTGAAATTCATTTGCCATTACAATGCTTCAAATGACATTGTAATCACAGCAGCAACCACAGTAGAATGAATAAACTGCATGGGCAATGCAGGCATTCAATTTTCACCCAAATTGTCTGTAATAACAAAACATGTGTATGCCAAGGCTTCCAACTGTGAAACGGACCGTACCAAGCAAACTGAGTAGAAGTGGATGTCTAAATAATAAACATACAATAATTTTTGGAGTATACATAAAAAAGTTGTCTCTTTACGTAATATTATATCACAATGTTTACATACCTTTGCTGTGATTGGATTGCTCTATTTATGCTTTGTTTAGAATAGTTTACTGGGTATATGAAAAATAGCAAAAAATAACTAAAAAAATTTTCTCTGTCATGATTGAGCCGCCTGATAGCCCAAGACTAAAATGTTGGCAGCCCACCTAATGGAACTATCTTCTCAACCAAGTTAACCCCCACTCACCACAGGCCCCAGAAGTCTCAGTCTCCCGTCAGTTACCACACTCCCCTCCCACAGGCCTCCACACAAAATTCTTTATATCTATTCATGCCTCTGCGACCACCTCGGCTCTGGACTAAAATTATTCTCTTTTCCTTCTCAATGTTTGTTTGAGGCAAATTAATCTTGTTGATCCTGTGTTCATGTGTAACTTTTATATTCATAGAAAATTAGGATTGTTATTAAATTTCAAACAAGTCAAAATCAGCAGCTATATTTAAATAGCGTGGAAGGTGACATTATTTTGCACTCTTAGAATATGTGGGTTATATACTTATTACGAGGCTGTTCATACATTATTTGTACAATAAAAAAGTCTGGCCAACCAATATTTGACGTGAAGGCGTCTATGTTGGGTGTTCCGCAAAATTCTAAACTATGATTAAACGAAAATGTATTGCATAGTAGTTACCATAATTTTTTGATCTAAATATTTGACAAGGTGTTTCAGCATCATAAGTAGTCAACAAGTTTACTCTGCTTGCTAGTTGTTTACATGAAGTTTTAAAGCCATGTTTTGGTCTAGTTGAAGTTTATTTTTGGTCTCGTGTCATTCAGATGCATTTCTATATAGGTATGCCAATTTTGCCTTTATTATGCATTCAAGTACTGTGGTAGATGTTTTTCTCCCATACATTTCTCACAACAGTTTATATTCGATGGTAAACATCTACTTTTTTCAACCGCCAAACTAGGTCAGAAGTTGGTTATATGAAACGTTCGTTTTGTAAACTCTTTTGAGGACTGATTTAGCAAATTAGTACATAGATGAAATTTGTTGAAACAAACTCATCATTTGTGGCTATTTGCCAAGCATAACCAGTGTGATGTTGTTGTTGCAGTGAACTGACTGACAGGGACACTATAAAGTCGTGATAGGTCTCACTGACTGCCAACCACAAAAGCTCATTAAATGGCAATCAACAAGATACTAGAATGAAATATTTGCTGCCAGTCATACTTCAATGCTACCACTGTGAAGTACAAGAGCAATACACAGCTGAACTACCTCTGCTTTGTTTATCTACAACTAATAAAATATAGCTGCTGAAGGAGATATTGTCAGCTTGAAATATCCGTTCTTTTTGTATCCACCCTACATTTCCTTCACCGCTTTTTTTTTTCCAGTGCATACAAGGCTTTATTTTGGTTTAGCTAACCTTTGGTAACAGCTCTAACACATTTCTAATTCTGCTAAGGCAGCTGTACGCTGTACCCAGACATTTGAGAAATATACAATTCAATGCTATATGTACTTCACTAGCCTTCATCAACCCTATTGAGGCAGTTTATATTCATCACTTGTTATTGTACATAACCGAGCTTTATAGCAATTGGTCATACATTTTGCATCAGAATTTTGTTGTATGTAGAAATATGTACTTTGAAATGTGAGTCAATGTAGTTTTTATGCATTAATTTTTATGTGTTGTAATAAACTGTACTGGACTGCTCTTTGAGCAGAAAAAACAGAAGC
Organism: Cryptosula pallasiana; assembly: GCA_945261195.1. Taxonomy (NCBI): domain Eukaryota; kingdom Metazoa; phylum Bryozoa; class Gymnolaemata; order Cheilostomatida; family Cryptosulidae; genus Cryptosula; species Cryptosula pallasiana. Next base: position 14,596,681 of record OX183134.1, on the reverse strand, counting down.
TAGGACAAGTGGTATTAGCGCAAGCGTAACTATTCATTTGTTCTATCACAATAATAATTGACATCAATAGGAAGTGCTTTGTGCTAAGTTTTCTGAATTTCAATGAAAATGCTCGAAATCCTAGCTAAATAAAATAATTTTTGCTTTGCTTTTTAAACTAACCACAAATTGTTTACTCTATGTTCTTGATTTTGGCTTCATTTGATCAATATAAGGTTATGAAAAAGTAAAAATTGGCTGCATTGCCTAAATACCCTGATGTGCAGTGGAGCATAGGAAGACACTGCTAGGGCGAAAGAAAGGTTATGAGTAGCAGCTCTTCATAAAACATGTGAAAGCGAAACTTGTGTTATACACGCTGATGGAATGCAATCAAACCATAAATAGGCTGTAGCAACAACTGCTGCGTACAAGGTAGAAGAGAAGGCAACTCCGTTTTGTAATAATGGAAAAGTCAACTAATGATAACTAACGCTAAATTAGGATAGAAAGGCTTAATGGGGGCTTAATGAGTTCATATATCCTAAAAGAGTGGTGTCTATGCTACTAGGATATAGTTAGGGATATGCTAGGATAAGAACTCATTCTGCGCAGTGATAATATAATTTTTTCCAATTTTTTAGAAATAAATAATTAATGCAGATTTTTTTTGTCAAATTTGAAAATAAGTCAACAAGTTATTGTTATGAACTTCATGGACTTTATACAAATTTTAATGCAAGGATTTGGCGATTGTTACTTTGTTAGATTGTCAGAAAATTTGGACTTTGGTCGATCGTGTCTTATTGCGTTGTTACGGAAGTCAAATACATATTTTTGGAAACCCTAGTTGGCGATCGTTATTTACTGTTTGATTGTCAGAAAAATTTGGACTTTGGTCGATCGTGGCTTATTGCGTTGTTATGGAATTCCAATACATTTTTTTTGGAATCCCTAGACTGGCGATCGTTACATACTGTTTCATTGTCAGAAAAATTTGGACTTTGGTCGATCGTGTCTTATTACGTTGTTACGGAATTCCATTACATTTTTTTGGAATCCCTAGATTGGCGATCGTTACATACTGTTTCATTGTCAGAAAAATTTGGACTTTGGTCGATAGTGTCTTATTGCGTTGTTACGGAATTCCAACAGATTTGGGAATTCCTAGGTTGACCGCTCGCGTCTTATTGCGTTGTTATGAATTTCCCCAACTGATTTTTGGAATCCCTGGATTGGTCAATACTGTCTCATTGTCTCTATTGCGTTGTTATGGATTTCCCAACCAAAACTGGAATCCCTAAGAAAGTTAATGTCTGAAAAACAACTAACCACAACAAAAATAATTAGCATTCCACGGATAACAGAGAACTATAAAAGCAGCAACTTTTTCAGACTGAAACCATCCTCTCAAAGACCATCATTTTAAAGACCAACATCTACCAGAGCTACTGAATCTTCAGTGAAGGGTAAGTTTTAATAAAAATTATGATCACAAAACAATAGTGATGAGCTCAACTGCTAGCACTGGAGATGGGAAATTTCCTAGAATCTATGGTGAAGTGCTTTCAAGACTTTACAGTTGACACTGATAAATATGGATTTTGTCAGATGCAACTAGATTCTATTATTATTATTATCATCATCATCATCATCATCATCATCATCATCATCATCATCATCATCATCATCATCATCATCATCATCATCATCATCATCATCATCATCATCATCATCATCATCATCATCATCATCATCATCATCATCATCATCATCATCATCATCATCATCATCATCATCATCATCATCATCATCATCATCATCATCATCATCATCATCATCATCATCATCATCATCATCATCATCATCATCATCATCATCATCATCATCATCATCATCATCATCATCATCATCATCATCATCATCATCATCATCATCATCATCATCATCATCATCATCATCATCATCATCATCATCATCATCATCATCATCATCATCATCATCATCATCATCATCATCATCATCATCATCATCATCATCATCATCATCATCATCATCATCATCATCATCATCATCATCATCATCATCATCATCATCATCATCATCATCATCATCATCATCATCATCATCATCATCATCATCATCAATATTATTATTATTATTATTATTATTATTATTATTATTATTATTATTATTATTATTATTATTATTATTATTATTATTATTATTATTATTATTATTATTATTATTATTATTATTATTATTATTATTATTATTATTATTATTATTATTATTATTATTATTATTATTATTATTATTATTATTATTATTATTATTATTATTATTATTATTATTATTATTATTATTATTATTATTATTATTATTATTATTATTATTATTATTATTATTATTATTATTATTATTATTATTATTATTATTATTATTATTATTATTATTATTATTATTATTATTATTATTATTATTATTATTATTATTATTATTATTATTATTATTTAAGATATATGTGGCTCTCAAGACTTTACAGTCTGCGCTGACAAATGTTATTGTACAGGATTTCAGGTTGGTGTGGTAGCGTTCACCTGTACAGCGGCCCACAGTACTGGGTGGGTGCAGGCAGTACAGCGTCTTGCCTCTAACAAGCCCAAGGCCAGCCAGTTAAACTGGTCGAACTTGATTTGCAGTGTTGTCAGCTCGTGAGCTAGACACAGCGAGGAGTTGTCACAACTACCTTGCTTTCCACTGATTTCCAGTTCGGCAGGATGACTGTGCAGGGTCGAATTAACAGGTGGAACAATCGTTCCAGTATCACACGCCCTAGGGTAGTGTGCAGTGTAAGTCGATTCGACTGACCACTTTCTACTGACTATTGTTCGTTCTGCTAATCGACTTGTCCAAGTGGCTGTTAATGTTTGTGTTTGTTCAATCTGCATGAATGCACTGTCAGCATGCAATGCTGCTATTGCAATAATCTTTTATGTGCTGTCTACTACTGCTGTAGTAATCTTGTATGAGTCTTTGCTAGTCCACTTAGCTTATCAGCTATTCTTTTGTGTGCGCAAGGTGCTTATTGAAAGGATTCAAAGAAGCAGTGAGAGTGCCATGTTAACTCTGATTTATTGTATACAAAACACACATATTTATACAGGGTAAATTACATAACGTTTCTGCTGCCAACATAGAACAAAAGGTGGTCACACCCACCTGGCCTGATTGGCCTAGATAACAAAAGAAGGGGCAGTACTTCGTAATGGTTGATTAAATATACACATGTGCATTTGTTGACTAAAAAGCTGCCTCTCTACGCAAAGCTATATAACATATATGAGATATAGAATGTATGAGTGATTAATAATTAGCTGACTGTTTATAATGTAAGTAGGATAGGGCCGAAGCCGAACAATTGTTCATAGAACCTGGTTAGGTCGAAATGTCCTGGGTCGACTGTTATGATTGTGCTGCCGGATTCCCCAACACTCTCCGCCCCATTGGCGCTCGTAGGGCCAATTTCACGAGTTGGGTAGCGATGTGTCCTGGTTAATAAGCGTCTCTTTCCTTCTGTATGTTGGCTTTAAGTTCCTCGACCTTTTGTAGTTGCCTAAAGGCCTCCCTAGTTGCATGGTAAATCTCTTCCTCGTACCTTTTTATTCTTCTGTACCGCTCCTCTCGTCTTTCCTCCTCTACCTGTCTGTCCGTTCTTCTTTCTCTACTAGCTGTTCTAGTGGTGGTCGGTCGATGTGTGATGCTCCTCTCTCTAGCTCTCGCTCTTGGCTGGATGGGCTCTAGATCTACTCTCATTATTTTTTGTGGTGTTTCGTTCACCTTACTTCCTAGTCTACGTTTTACTGGTTGTTTATTGGGGCTGATCGACCTTTCCTTGATAGGTGTTGGGGTGCCGAACAGAGGGGGGTCGGTCCAGTTGATCGCTTGTGTAAATTCTAAGTATGAAGCTCTATCTACCTCGTAGAGTGGGCGGTTGGCACCCCCATGTTCGGCAGCACCATTTTGGTGACGGATATGCTTTAGTATTGTGTCGCGTGACGTGCTCTTGTGGCCACACCGACAGTAGAAGAACACATAGTGTTGGCGTACATGGTAACTAAGTCGCTTTCTGTTCAGTTGCAATCCACATACTCCACACTGCCATTGGTCAGTATCTTCGGTCGGTTGTGTATTTCGCTTGATTAGTTGTGTAGTATCCTCGCTCAACCAAGTCTCCTTTGGTTGATACTCATGAGTGGGTGCAGGGGGTGTCGGTGGCTGTGGGGTCCTGGCTCGACATCTAGCTGCTCCCTCTTCCTTCACACTCACCTTGCCGACTCTAACTGATGGCTCCTGCATCTCTTTGTGCGGGATCCGAACCCTTCTCCTGGGTGCTGTTATGATGCTGGCAACGATGGCAGGGTCTTCCTCCACAGATAAGTGTCCTTCGTCAGCCATGATTATTGCTCTCTCTTGGTGATCGTCGTAGTGTACTTGTTGTTTGTTTAGTGTATAACCTCGCTCTGTCTCTAATTGTTTTATCTTGCCGCGTGTTCCGTTATTCTTTTGTTCTATCAACCACGTGTTCTGACGTAGGTCGTTTATACTCCTCCCCTTGTTAATGGCGAGTTCGCCACTATGCTGTGTTGTTATGGGAGTTGCGTACCCGTGGCTTTGGTTTTCCCGTTCAGATTTCTCTTTGGGAATTATCCACTCCTGGTGCTCGATTTTTTGTGTCGTTGTTTCGGCGGTCTCTTTGGGTGTTGTCTGCCCACTTGGTGTCGTTGGAGTTACCTGCTCCTCTACCTGCTCGGACTGTGTTTCTTTCTAATTGTTTTTACTGATCTGGGTGTTTGCTTGTTGATGTTGATGTAATCCTAGTTTAGCTCTTGTTTCCTCTGCGCTTGCCCATGGTATATAGACCATCCCTTCTACCCTCCCTCTTGCTCGGGGGGCCTGTCCGTTTACCTGCATCTGTATATCACTATTATCTTGTTTTATCTTTGTCTGATAACATTGATAATCCGTAAACCGCACCGGAGGTCTCCGCTCTCTCATTGGTCTATTCCTTTCTGCCCTTGGTTCTGCGTTGAGTGGCGGCCAGTGTTCCTCTCCTACTGGGGGGTTGTGGGGTGCCTCCTCAGCGGGTGTGGGCACTGGAGTAGGCGGCGGTTCGTTCATTGGCTCTGGCTGGATTGGGGGTGGTGCTGGCAGTAGTAGTGTTGGAGCGGTTTCAGGTGGGGGTGCCTCAGGAGTCGGAGGTTCCTCTGGTACTCTTTCTCTTTGCACCTCTGGGGGTGGTGTTACGGCCTCCTCCGGGGGTGGGCGCATCCGCCTTTGGTAGGCTCCCCTCATATTGGGCCGGAGGGCGGCCTCCCGACTCGGCGGGGCTCTCCCGACCGGTTCTCTACAAGTTCGGTAGGACTTCAGCCGACGACCGTTTTGTGTACACCCCTGTCCATTTCTTTCCAGCCGATATGTGTGATTCGGGTATGTTTCGGTTACTGTGTACGGGCCTACAGAACTGGGTTGTAGTTTTGGATTGCTCCCTTTGGTCCGCCTTTTGTTTTCTATCACTACTAACTCGTCTTTCGCAAAGCGGAGGGGTTCTCCGGTCTCTTCCTGCCGAATCTTGGCCTGCTGATCTCTTACATATTCATGTGCCGTCGCCAGCTCTCTCTGTATCCGGAGGGTATGCTCGGTGATGCTACAGGTGTCGAGGGATGGGGGTGACCCGGTCAGTTGATCGGGAAGCCGTACTTCTCGCCCTAGCATGAGTAAGTTGGGGGTCTCTCCTGTGGTTGAGTTGGGTGTGGCTCGGCAGGCGCGCATGATTTGTGGTAGTAACCCATCCCATTCGTCCTGGCCCTTTCCCAGTATTAGGGTCCGGAGGGCGTCTCCCAGGGTCCTATTTTGTCGTTCCACCATGCCATTACCCTGCGGGTGGTACGGAGTGGTACGCGTTTTTCGTACGCCCCACAATGCACATAGCTCTTCCAGGATGGTTGACTCGAATTGGGCTCCCTGGTCGGAGTGTAGTTGCTCCGGGAGACCCCAATAGCTGAAGACTCTTTCATCCAGTGCCGTGGCTACCGCGGGGGCCGTAGCGTCGGGCAGCGCGATGGCGTCCTGCCAGCGCGTGAAATGTTCAGTGAGCACCATTATCCATTTGTTCTTCCGCTTGGTGATGGGAAGGGGTCCCACCAGGTCAACGGCTACTTTCTGAAATGGTCGTCCTGCAAATAGTCTCTGGCCGTCGGGCGCGGTGGGTCTGTTGCTCCGCTTAGCCACCTGGCACACCTCACAGCTCTTTATGAGTCTGCGTGTTAGTCCCGACATTCCAGGCCAGTACCAGTCTATCTGCAGTCGGTGTCGGGTGCGGTTGATCCCGGCATGCGCCATCCGGTGTGTATCCCACACGACCTTATTCCTCCAAGCTGGGGGGCACACTGCACAGATCCTGATTCGTCCCTGGTGCTCTGATCGCAAGACCAGTGTCCCATTGGGCTGGATGCTCATCATCTCGATCCTGTCGTGCAGTGTCCGTAGCTCCGTGTCTCCCTCCTCTAATTCCCTGGTGGAGAGCTGTCTCTCTGTTTGGACCGCTGCATAGATCTTGGCCACGGAGTGGCGCCCCTCTCTCTGGGCCTGTACCAACTCTTTGGTGTTCTCCGTGGGGTTGGTGACTGTTACATTCACCTGTCCCTTTTGCTTTGCATGATGGGTCCCCCAGTCATCTTTCCTTTTTGCTCTGCATGGGTGGGTCCCCCAGTCATCTTTCCCTTTTGCTCTGCATGGGTGGGTCCCCCAGTCATCTTTCCCTTTTGCTCTGCATGGGTAGGTCCCCCAGTCATCTTTCTCTTTTGCTCTGCATGGGTGGGTCCCCCAGTCATCTTTCCCTTTTGCTCTGCTGGCCCGCCCAGGGTCAGTTCAGCATGGGTGGGTCCCCCATCTCTCTGTTCTATAGCTTGGCACTGTCTGCAGTCGACGCAGGGGTCCCGGCGGCTGAGGCCGTCCGCATTACCATGCTGGGTCCCTGGTAGTAGTAATATATGAGCAGATCTCCCTACCAAGTGTTTTTTTGTGGATCTGACCTTGGAGTTGAGACAATGGGTTACGGCGTTGGATGAATTCGCCGAGTTTATATTGTATTTTACTTGAGGGGTACTTGAGTGGCATTTGAGTGGCATTTAAGTGGCATTTGAGTTTTGATTATTTTTTTACTTGATTTGAACTCATATGGCAGCTAGATTTTGAATGTATGGCATTTAAGTTTTGATACTTTTTTCACATAATTTGAACTCATATGGCATCTTGAGAGAGAGGAGAGAGAAGACAGAGAGGAGAGAGGAGAGAGAAAGGAGAGAGGAGTTTTATCTACATTGAATAACTATATTGATCAAAAATGAAACATTTTATGATTATATACATTGATTACATAATAAGTAGGGAAAATCATCCTATATAATATAGCTAGAGTCAGTAAATACTAAGTAATACAAAGCACTACAACTTGTAATGATAATCAATGTATACATACATATGGTATCTTGAGATAAAGAAAGAGAGAGAGGAGAGAGGGAGAGAGAGAGGAGAGAGGAAGAAAGAGAGGAGAGAGGAGAGAAGAGATATATCTACATTGAATAAATATATTGATCAAAAATTAATCATTATATGATTATATACATTTATTACATAATAAGTAAGGAAAATCTCCCCATATAATATAGCTAGAGTCAGTAAATACTAAGTAATACAAAGCACTACAACTTGTAATAAATACAAAGTAGTAACAGTTAATGCATAGTTTGTTCCTTTACAATGATGTCTTTGATGTAGTGATGTTATATCTTAGGAAGGAAGACTTCTGTTCTATGTGCTTTTAATTTCGTAATGAACTAAAATAAAAAAGTTATGCATTAGTATAGAATGATTAAGCGAAAATGTAAAATAATTACATGAATTTGAATTATAGTTCTAGTTACATTGGATAGTTTACATTATTAGAAAAGGGAAATAACTCACCAAGTTACATTGTTCAACTTGTTCTTTCTTGAGCATTATTTTCACCAAGTGTTTTTGATTCTCTTTCATCTATCTAAAACAATAACCATGAAAATGTATATATTCAGCATTTTGTTGTAAAAAATACACTAATTACATCAAAAAAGTCCTTTTTTCACCTAGAAAATGTATATGTTCAGCATTTTTGTTGTAAAAAAATACACTATTTACACCAAAAAAGTCCTTTTTTTCCCTGAAAAATGTATATATTCAGCATTTTGTTGTAAAAAATACACTAATTTCACCAAAAAAGTCCTTTTTTCACTTGTAAAATGTATATATTCAGCATTTTGTTTAATTTATGGTAAAAATTAGTAAAACTCACCTATAGTGATATGATAGCCTTGAGTTATAGATTAGCTTCTTGAGCTCTTGTTCTGGACAGTTTTCTTTTTCAGCATCATCGAAGTAGAATCCATGTAGTTTGAGTCTTCATTGGTTTGGTATCATCTAAGCAGGAGAGAAAGTAATGTTGTGTAACATTGAGTCTTCATTGGTTTGCTATCATCTTATCTTCAAAATCCATGTTATTTGAGTCTTCATTGGTTTGCCATCATCTAAGTAGGTGGTAGATCTTGAAAGGAATTTTTGCTGTGTTGGAGAAGTATGCTGTCTTCAAAACTCATGTAGTTTGAGTCTTCATTGGTTTGGTATCATCTAAGTAGGTGGTAGATCTTGAAAGGAATTCTTGCTGTGTTGGAGAAGTATGCTGTCTTCAAAATTCATGTAGTTTGAGTCTTCATTGGTTTGATATGATCTAAGTAGGTGGTAGATCTTGAAAGGATTTCTTGCTGTGTTGGAGAAGTGTGCTGTCTTCAAAATTGATGTAGTTTGAGTCTTCATTGATTTGGCATCATCTAAGTAGGTGGTAGATCTTGAAAGGAATTCTTGATGTGTTGGAGAAGTATGCTGTCTTCAAAACTCATGTAGTTTGAGTCTTCATTGGTTTGGTATCATCTAAGTAGGTGGTAGATCTTGAAAGGAATTCTTGCTGTGTTGGAGAAGTATGCTGTCTTCAAAATTCATGTAGTTTGAGTCTTCATTGGTTTTCAAAACTCATGTAGTTTGAGTCTTCATTGGTTTGGTATCATCTAAGTAGGTGGTAGATCTTGAAAGGAATTCTTGCTGTGTTGGAGAAGTATGCTGTCTTCAAAATTCATGTAGTTTGAGTCTTCATTGGTTTGATATGATCTAAGTAGGTGGTAGATCTTGAAAGGAATTCTTGCTGTGTTGGAGAAGTGTGCTGTCTTCAAAATTGATGTAGTTTGAGTCTTCATTGGTTTGGCATCATCTAAGTAGGTGGTAGATCTTAAAAGGAATTCTTGCTGTGTTGGAGAAGTATGCTGTCTTCAAAATTCATGTAGTTTGAGTCTTCATTGGTTTGATATGATCTAAGTAGGTGGTAGATCTTGAAAGGAATTCTTGCTGTGTTGGAGAAGTATGCTGTCTTCAAAATTGATGTAGTTTGAGTCTTCATTGGTTTGGCATCATCTAAGTAGGTGGTAGATCTTGAAAGGAATTCTTGCTGTGTTGGAGAAGTGTGCTGTCTTCAAAATTGATGTAATTTGAGTCTTCATTGGTTTGGCATCATCTAAGTAGGTGGTAGATCTTGAAAGGAATTCTTGCTGTGTTGGAGAAGTATGCTGTCTTCAAAACTCATGTAGTTTGAGTCTTCATTGGTTTGATATGATCTAAGTAGGTGGTAGATCTTGAAAGGAATTCTTGCTGTGTTGGAGAAGTATGCTGTCTTCAAAATTGATGTAGTTTGAGTCTTCATTGGTTTGGCATCATCTAAGTAGGTGGTAGATCTTGAAAGGAATTCCTGCTGTGTTGGAGAAGTGTGCTGTCTTCAAAATTGATGTAGTTTGAGTCTTCATTGGTTTGGCATCATCTAAGTAGGTGGTAGATCTTGAAAGGAATTCTTGCTGTGTTGGAGAAGTATGCTGTCTTCAAAACTCATGTAGTTTGAGTCTTCATTGGTTTGGTATCATCTAAGTAGGTGGTAGATCTTGAAAGGAATTCTTGCTGTGTTGGAGAAGTATGCTGTCTTCAAAATTCATGTAGTTTGAGTCTTCATTGGTTTTCAAAACTCATGTAGTTTGAGTCTTCATTGGTTTGGTATCATCTAAGTAGGTGGTAGATCTTGAAAGGAATTCTTGCTGTGTTGGAGAAGTACGCTGTCTTCAAAATTCATGTAGTTTGAGTCTTCATTGGTTTGATATGATCTAAGTAGGTGGTAGATCTTGAAAGGAATTCTTGCTGTGTTGGAGAAGTGTGCTGTCTGCAAAATTGATGTAGTTTGAGTCTTCATTGGTTTGGCATCATCTAAGTAGGTGGTAGATCTTGAAAGGAATTCTTGTTGTGTTGGAGAAGTATGCTGTCTTCAAAATTCATGTAGTTTGAGTCTTCATTGGTTTTCAAAACTCATGTAGTTTGAGTCTTCATTGGTTTGGTATCATCTAAATAGGTGGTAGATCTTGAAAGGAATTCTTGCTGTGTTGGAGAAGTATGCTGTCTTCAAAATTCATGTAGTTTGAGTCATCATTGGTTTTCAAAACTCATGTAGTTTGAGTCTTCATTGGTTTGGTATCATCTAAGTAGGTGGTAGATCTTGAAAGGAATTCTTGCTGTGTTGGAGAAGTATGCTGTCTTCGAAATTCATGTAGTTTGAGTCTTCATTGGTTTTCAAAACTCATGTAGTTTGAGTCTTCATTGGTTTGGTATCATCTAAGTAGGTGGTAGATCTTGAAAGAAATTCTTGCTGTGTTGGAGAAGTGTGCTGTTGGTAGATCTTAACCAGATGTTTTATAGTCTTTGCTACTGATGCATTTCGTCTCAAACAAGAGTCCAAAGTACACATTGTGTCTACAAAATACAAAAAGTTGATTGTTACAATTGATTCATTTATTTTCATTGTCTTTATATACAGCGTTTTGTCTCAAACTAGCATAAAATTTAAAAATAAATAATTAGAGCTTTCTACTAGTGTTAAATAATTATTGATATTGATTAGTTTTTACCTTATCACCGCTTAGAGCCAGATGATTTAATTAACTAAAGACAAATAATTATTTTAGCATCTCTTACCTTGATGGTCTCCTAGTAGCTGTCGTAGATGATGCTTCTCCGCTTGCTGTTGAAGAACTGGATGCTTTCTGTGTGAAAACAGTGGCTCTTAAATAGCTAAGGTTGCACTGATAAAACCCTATGAATCAGCATTTTTTCCAATGCTTTCGCGGGAATATAAACTGTTTTTTCGCGTGAATAAAAAACAGTGTTTTCGCGGGAATAAATAATTTATTTACACGCGAATGGAAACCGTTGCTTTCGCGGGAATACAAATTTTATTTTCACACAAATACAAACCAATGTTTTCGCGGGAATAAATAATTTATTTTCAGGCGAATACAAACCGTTGCTTTCGCGGGAATAAATATTTTATTTTCACACGAATGGAAACTGTTGCTTTCGCGGGAATAAATACTTTATTTTCACGCGAATCGAAACCGTTGCTTTCGCGGGAATAAACATTTTATTTTCAGGCGAATACAAACCATTGCTTTCGCGGGAATAAATAATTTATTTTCAGGCGAATACAAACCGTTGCTTTCGCGGGAATAAACATTTTATGTTCAAACGAATACAAACCGTTGCTTTCGCGGGAATAAACATTTTATTTTCAGGCAAATACAAACCGTTGCTTTCGCGGGAATAAATAATTTATTTTCAGGCGAATACAAACCGTTGCTTTCGCGGGAATAAATAATTTATTTTCACACGAATGGAAACCGTTGCTTTCGCGGGAATAAACATTTTATTTTCAGGCGAATACAAACCGTTGCTTTCGCGGGAATAAATAATTTATTTTCAGGCGAATACAAACCGTTGCTTTCGCGGGAATAAATAATTTATTTTCACACGAATGGAAACCGTTGCTTTCGCGGGAATAAACATTTTATTTTCAGGCGAATACAAACCGTTGCTTTCGCGGGAATAAATAATTTATTTTCAGGCGAATACAAACCGTTGCTTTCGCGGGAATAAACATTTTATGTTCAGACGAAAACAAACCGTTGCTTTCGCGGGAATAAACAATTTATTTTCAGGCAAATACAAACCGTTGCTTTCGCGGGAATAAATAATTTATTTTCAGGCGAATACAAACCAATGTTTTCGCGGGAATAAATAATTTATTTTCACACGGATGGAAACCCTTGCTTTCGCGGGAATAGAAATTTTATTTTCCCGCGAATACAAACCAAAGCTTTCGCGGGAATCAATACTTTATTTTCACGCGAATGGAAACCGTTGCTTTCGCGGGAATCAATACTTTATTTTCACGCGAATGGAAACCGTTGCTTTCGCGGGAATAAATATTTTATTTTCACGCGAATACAAACCAATGTTTTCGCGGGAATAAATAATTTATTTTCACACGGATAGAAACCGTTGCTTTCGCGGGAATAGAAATTTTATTTTCCCGCGAATACAAACCAAAGCTTTCGCGGGAATCAATACTTTATTTTCACGCGAATGGAAACCGTTGCTTTCGCGGGAATCAATACTTTATTTTCACGCGAATGGAAACCGTTGCTTTCGCGGGAATAAATATTTTATTTTCACGCGAATACAAACCAATGTTTTCGCGGAAATAAATAATTTATTTTCACACGGATAGAAACCGTTGCTTTCGCGGGAATAGAAATTTTATTTTCCCGCGAATACAAACCAAAGCTTTCGCGGGAATCAATACTTCATTTTCACGCGAATGGAAACCGTTGCTTTCGCGGGAATAAACATTTTATTTTCAGGCGAATACAAACCGTTGCTTTCGCGGGAATAGAAATTTTATTTTCCCGCGAATACAAACCAAAGCTTTCGCGGGAATCAATACTTCATTTTCACGCGAATGGAAACCGTTGCTTTCGCGGGAATAAACATTTTATTTTCAGGCGAATACAAACCGTTGCTTTCGCGGGAATAAATAATTTATTTTCAGGCGAATACAAACCGTTGCTTTCGCGGGAATAAATAATTTATTTTCACGCGAATGGAAACCGTTGCTTTCGCGGGAATAAACAGTTTTTATTCCCGCGAAAGCATTGGAAAAAATGCTGATTCATAGGGTTTAATCAGTGCAACTTTAGCTATTTAAGAGCCACTGTTTTCACATAGAAAGCATCCAGTTCTTCAACAGCAAGCGGAGAAGCATCATCTACTACAGCTACTAGGAGAGCATCAAGGTAAGAAACGCTAAAATAATTATTTGTCTTTAGTCAATTAAATCATCTGGCTCTAAGTGGTGATAAGGTAAAAAACAATCAATAATAATTTAACACCAGTAGAAAGCTCTAATTATTTATTTTTAAAATAAATAATAAAAACTTGTGAAAATGAACTGGTAACATTACGTTGACTGAAATAATGCCTAAAACGTCTCACATAAATTTTGGTCTGACCAAAAATGGACTGAAAACCTTTACCTTTAGAGCGAGTACAAAATTATCGTAACTTGCTATAGCGAATATTCTAAGAAATATTTTGTTTTTTCCGTTGCTAACTTGACGTAAATATTTGTAACGGATGTCACATGATCTCAATCGGTTTTTGCCAACTGAATCACTTAGTTACTCGTAAACATTTGATACTCGCTTGATCTTTTGGTTGATAACAGCAATGTCCCAATTTGGTTTATCGTAAATATTTCAAAAACGGATATCGCGTGATTTCTGTTAGTTTTTTCTACTGAATCGCTTAGTTACTCGTAAACATTTGAAAATCGCTTGACTTTTTCGTTGATAAAACCTGTCGCAAGTATCTATTAACAAATATTACCGTGATTTCGATCAGCTTTCCTTACTAGATTACTTAGTTACTCATCAACATTTCATAATCGCTTTCATTAATAGTCGTTGCAAAGCAATGTTGTATTTGAAAAATATTACTACGATTCCAATCAATTTCCTTACTGAATTACTTAATTACTCGCAGGTATTTCATAATTTCTTTCACTAATATTTACAAAGTAATATTGTAAATATATAATGCAGTAGATGCTAAATTGACACGAATTTCATTTATATGATTCTAAAACTTAACTAATGTAGTTTTTTACCAGAAATAATAATAGTTTTTAAACAAAAATCAAAAATTAACGCTGATTACATGTATGGTAAACATAATAAGTGTAAATATATATAACTAAAAGAAGTATTTATGCTCTAGATAGTTTCATACTCACACAAACTGTTTGTTCGCTACTTTATGTATATGTAGATAAAGTCAATGAAAATAAATGAATCAATTGTAACAATCAATTTTTTTTGTATTTTGTAGACACAATGCCTACTTTGGACTTCTGTTTGAGACAAAACACAGCAGCAGCAAAGACTATAAAACATCTGGATAAGATCCAATTGAAGTAACTGCAGATAACTAAAGGAAAAACATGTGCTACAGCATACAGAGTGAACAAGGTGTGTATAGATTATTACTCAGTCTCATTACACTAGTATTACTAAGAATTATTGTAGGTGTTGGATAAAGGATTGAGCAGTAATGTTAATAAATTCTAACCATTGTAAATAATACTTCAACTCAAATAAAATTAATGAAAATTGAATGGAATAAAAGAATATTTCACCAAATACCCCTGTTTTCTTTTGGATATATACAAATAGATGAATATCTAGCTTCATCTATTTTTTTCATTTGAGTGCAATTATTTCCCCTCCTCTGTCCTCTTTTCCTCTCTCCTTTCTCTCAAGATACCATATGAGTTCGAATTATGTAAAAAACTATCAATACTTAAATACCATACATTCATAATGTTTTCTATTGTAGTTATTTCCCAAATACTGTAAATTTTAACCATCTAGAGGTCTAATTTGACGATTTTCCAAGATATTTTATAGTATTCAATATACTTATTATGTAAATAACTAAAAGAAATATTTACGCTCAAGCCTCCTCTCTCTCCTCTCTCCTCTCTCCTCTACCAAATACTCCTCTCTCCTCTCTTGCAGTTATTTCCCAAATACTGTAAATTTTAACCATCTAGAGGTCTAATTTGACAATTTTCCAAGATATTTATGCTCAAGCCCCCTCTCTCTCCTCTCTCCTCCCTCCTCTACCAAATACTCCTCTCTCCTCTCTTGCAGTTATTTCCCAAATACTGTAACTGTAGATTTTAACCATCTAGAGGTCTAATTTGCTGATTTTCCAACATATTTTATAGCATTTAATATACTTATTATGTAATAAATGTATATTATGCAATGTAAATGTAAATATATCCATAAATATGTACATAATTATCCATATATACATGAATGTATAGAAAACTAAAAAGTCTCTCTCCTCTCTCTCCTCTCTCTTCTCTCCTCTCTCTTCTCTCCTCTCTCATCTCTCCTCTCCCCTCTCCCCTCTCTCCTCTCTCTCTCTCAAGTAACCATATGAATTCGAATTATGTAAAAAAATTATCAAACTGTAAATTTTAACCATCTAGAGGTCTAATTTGACAATTTTCCAAGATATTTTATAGTATTCAATATACTTATTATGTAAATAACTAAAATTCAATGTAGATATATCTCCTCTCTCCTCTCTCTATGTAGATATAAATATAGCCATAAATATGTACATAATTAACCATATATACATGAATGTATAGAAAACTAAAAAAATCTCTCTCCTCTCTCTCTCCTCTCTCTCTTTCTCTCAAGATACCATATGTATGTATGTATGCATTGATTGTCATTACAAGTTGTAGTGCTTTGTATTACTTAGTATTTACTGACTCTAGCTATATTATATAGGAAGATTTTCCCTACTTATTATGTAATCAATGTATATAATCATATTATTTCCCAAATACTGTAGATTTTAACCATCTAGAGGTCTAATTTGGTGATTTTCCAACATATTTTATAGCATTTAATATACTTATTATGTAATAAATGTATATTATGCAGTGTAAATGTAAATATAACCATAAATATGTACATAATTATCCATATATACATGAATGTATAGAAAACTAAAAAGTCTCTCTCCTCTTTCTCCTCTCTCCTCTCTCTTCTCTCCTCTCTCACCTCTCCTCTCCCCTCTCTCCTTTCTCTCTCTCAAGTAACCATATGAATTTGAATTATGTAAAAAATTATCAAAACTTGAATGCTATATGAGTTAGAATTATGTATAGAATTATCAAAACTTAAATGCCATACATTCAAAATCTATATGCCATATAAGTTTAAGTTAAGTAAAAAAATAATCAAAAACTCAAATGCCACTTAAATGCCACTCAAATGCCACTCAAGTACCCCTCAAATGAAATACAATATAAACTCGGCGAATTCATCCAACGTCGTAACCCATTGCGTAACCTCCAAGGTCTAATCCACAAAAAAACACTTGGTAGGGAGATCTGCTCATATATTACTACTCCTGGTCGATGTTCGAGCTTAAATTTGAACTCGGCCAGCGTTTCTAGCCACCGCGCTATCTGGCAGGAGGGTTCCTTTCTCCTGCAGAGCCATCTGAGGGAAGCGTGGTCGGTGCGCAGCTTGAATTCCCTTCCGTAGAGGTATGGCCGGAAGTGCTTAGTGGCTTTAATCACTGCGAGGAGTTCTCGCCGGGTTACACAGTAATTTCGCTCAGCGGGCGACAGAGTCTTACTGTAGTAGGCGATTACCCATTCCTGCCCTTCTTGGATTTGTGACAGCACCCCTCCTACTCCTACGGCACTTGCGTCCGTATCCAGGATATAGGGAAGCTTGGGGTCGGGGTACCCTAGAATGGGTGCTTGGCTCAGGCCGTTCTTTAACTGCTCGAATGCCGTCTGTTCCAGGTTTCCCCACTTCCACGGAATCTCCTTCCCGGTCAGGACGGTGAGAGGTTTGGCGGTAGTGGCGTAGTCCGGCAAGTATTGCCGATAGTAGCCAGCTGTTCCCAGGAACGCCTGCAGCGCCTTCACATCTTGTGGAGCCTGCCAGTTCCTCACTGCTTCCACCTTATCCGGGTCCGTGGCCACACCCTTCGCGCTGACCACATGTCCGAGGTAACGTACCTGGGGACTCAGGAGTTCGCACTTCGAGGGCTTCACCTTAAGGTGGGCACTCTGGAGACGTTGTAGCACTTCCTCTAGCCTCTCGAGGTGGGACGTGAAGTCGGGAGCAATGACTATCACGTCGTCCAGATAGAGGAGCAACGTTTTCCAGTGGAGCCCTTTCAGTACTCGCTCCATGAGCCGTTGAAATGTGGCAGGGGCCGAGGTTAGGCCGAATGGTAGCACCTTCCACCGCCAGAGGCCACTGCGGGTTATGAAGGCTGCTTTGTCTTGGGCATCTTCGTCCAGCGGAACTTGCCAGTACCCGCTGGTCAAGTCTAGAGTGCTGAAGTACCGGCTCCCTGCGAGAGCATCTAGGGAATCATCGATCCGGGGTATGGGGTATGCATCCTATTGTGTAACATCATTCAGTTTGCGGTAGTCCACACAGAACCGCCAGGAGCCATCTTTCTTTCTGACTAATACCACCGGGGAGCTCCATGCGCCCTCTGCAGGTTCGATGAGGTCTTTGTCTAACAAGTCTTTTACTTGCCTCTCGGCCTCTGCTTCCTTCTCCGCCCCTAGTCTGTGTGGTGGCAGCCGGATTGGTCGTGTCCCAGGAATTACAGGGATGGAGTGTTCGGCTAGCTGGGTGCGGCCGATGTCTCCGTCATTCTGACTGAACACTTCTTGATACTGGGTGAGTAGGTTCCGGAGCTGACATTCTTCCCGAGTGTTCTGGCATCCATTTCTAGCCTGGGCGAACATCTGTGTAAGGTGGGGTGGCAGCTCTTCTCCTGTAGGCGTGCTCTTTTCGGAGTGGTTGTGTACCGGACGTACTTCCTCAGGCTCTATCCCCGTGAAAGTGCCGATCACTTCTCCGGCGGGCACTGTGATGCTGTTATGGGAAGGATTCAAACACCGGACTAGAACGCGTCCGCGTTCGTCAGGGGTGTTAACACTGGTGGCCAACAGCAGGCCTCCTCCTGTACTCTCTATCACTCCCTGTGCGCACGGGGTGCGGCTCGCCAGGTGGCAGGGTACGGTGGCCTCCGTCTGTGGGGGAATGTGGGTGTCGCGCTGTACTTGGACCTTGGATACTAGATCCCTTCCATGTCTGTCGGTACATGTGAGCTCTTTCCCTTGTACACACAGGACTGGCCGGTCGAACCCCATCTGACAGTTCTGCTTTGCCAGGAAGGGCATTCCTAAGATGACATCTTCGTTGATCTGGCTAACAACGAATGTTTCCTCGTACTTTATGTGTCTTATGCGTCCTGTCAGCGTCAGCAGACCATAGAATGGCAATCTAGTCCCGTCGGCCATTAGCCCGTGAGAGTCATAAGATTGGAGGTTCTGTTGGTTCTGTGGGGTCAACTGGTCGAACACTTTCTTCGACAATAAGTTGGTATTACACCCAGTGTCGATTAGGTAGGTCACTGGTCGTCCTTCCACTCGCCCGGGTAGATAATAACTAGATTTATATGGTCTTTCCACCTGATTTAGGTGGATGGTGAGTGGCTTTCCTGTCCTTACTGTGGGGGGAATTTCTTTCTTCCTCATTTGTCTCTTTGGCTTGGTGTCGGAGGGGGATCATTCCAAGGGTAGGGTCTCCTCCATCGGTTCCTCCTCCTCGCTTTCGTCATCAGCCAGCGGACTGAATCTATTCCTCAAGGGAGGGGTGTCTACTTCTCCTGGGGGTCGGTTGACCCAGTTGTCTTTGAACACTTTGGCTGAGGGGGCCCTTGTGCAGCTAGTAGGAGTGCCTACTGCTGCGGGCCTCGCTCGTTTCCCTGGCGTGACTGCCATGGGGCGGTTGTACACTGGCTTCGTACATGACCCGTACGTTGGCAGCCCCAGCAGCGACGGGGAGCGGGCTTTGAGTTCTCTTCTTTCAAGCTAGCCACCTCCTTGCTTAGGCTCTCTATCGTCTTAAGCAACTTAGCCAGCGGGTCCTCTACCTCCTGGCATTTGAGAGTGGCTTCTGATGCAGGGCTCCTCTCTTCGACTCCGTCTTCTTGTACTGTGCGTATATTTGACTGTGCTGGGGGCTGATGTTGGACTTGGAGGAATTCGTTTCCTGCCTGCACAGCTTCCTCTAAATCTGCTGGTCGTATGGCCAGTAGGTGTCGTCGCAAATAGACGTGACCGAGCGTGCTTTGAAAAGTCTGTAGGGTGAGCTCTGTCCTGTTTCGGAGAGGGAGGTCACCATATGCGGCTTCCACCAGCCGTTCCACCTGGAGCGCGTGTTCCCTTAAACCTTCTCTATGGCCCTTCCGATAGGTGGTCAGTCTATGTTGCGCCTCTGTTCTGGTCAAGCCGAAGCTAGCCCTCAGGGCTTGAATGATGGCTGTGGCGTCTGCTCCCCTTCCACACTGTTCCGCTTTCCCTAGTAGCGCCTGTCGTAGGTGGATGGTGGACTCTTCGGGTAACCATCGATTTGCTCGAGCGACCTCTTCAAATCGCTGAATGAAATAGTTCACGTCTCCCTCACCATTAAATTGAGGGACTCTGAATCTGTCGCGCCCGTTGTTGGTGGACATCCGATCCAAGATGTCGGCCAGGGTACCCATGATTTGTAGGGGAGAGCCATCTCGATCTGAGCTGACTGCGCGGCGTCTGCTCGCCATTTCGTCTTGTGCTGACTCCTGCCTGTGTCGACTGTTCCTGTGGGTCGTCTTGTGTGGGTCTTCTCAATCCCACCGCTGCCACCAATGTACAGGATTTCAGGTTGGTGTGGTAGCGTTCACCTGTACAGCGGCCCACAGTACTGGGTGGGTGCAGGCAGTACAGCGTCTCGCCTCTAACAAGCCCAAGGCCAGCCAGTTAAACTGGTCGAACTTG
The DNA here is from genome assembly GCA_945261195.1 of Cryptosula pallasiana. NCBI lineage: Eukaryota > Metazoa > Bryozoa > Gymnolaemata > Cheilostomatida > Cryptosulidae > Cryptosula > Cryptosula pallasiana. Next base: position 14,576,748 of record OX183134.1, on the reverse strand, counting down.
ATTTGCAGTGTTGTCAGCTCGTGAGCTAGACACAGCGAGGAGTTGTCACAACTACCTTGCTTTCCACTGATTTCCAGTTCGGCAGGATGACTGTGCAGGGTCGAATTAACAGGTGGAACAATCGTTCCAGTATCACACGCCCTAGGGTAGTGTGCAGTGTAAGTCGATTCGACTGACCACTTTCTACTGACTATTGTTCGTTCTGCTAATCGACTTGTCCAAGTGGCTGTTAATGTTTGTGTTTGTTCAATCTGTATGAATGCACTGTCAGCATGCAATGCTGCTATTGCAATAATCTTTTATGTGCTGTCTACTACTGCTGTAGTAATCTTGTATGAGTCTTTGCTAGTCCACTTAGCTTATCAGCTATTCTTTTGTGTGCGCAAGGTGCTTATTGAAAGGATTCAAAGAAGCAGTGAGAGTGCCATGTTAACTCTGATTTATTGTATACAAAACACACATATTTATACAGGGTAAATTACATAACGTTTCTGCTGCCAACATAGAACAAAAGGTGGTCACACCCACCTGGCCTGATTGGCCTAGATAACAAAAGAAGGGGCAGTACTTCGTAATGGTTGATTAAATATACACATGTGCATTTGTTGACTAAAAAGCTGCCTCTCTACGCAAAGCTATATAACATATATGAGATATAGAATGTATGAGTGATTAATAATTAGCTGACTGTTTATAATGTAAGTAGGATAGGGCCGAAGCCGAACGATTGTTCATAGAACCTGGTTAGGTCGAAATGTCCTGGGTCGACTGTTATGATTGTGCTGCCGGATTCCCCAACATTATTATTACTTACCATATATAAGGTAGGATATATTTATGCTTGAGTAATTAGGTAAATAACATCATATCATACCTATCTATTGATTTTATAAATAGATGAACTTATCTGTGATTAAATAATGTACAGGATTTCAGGTTGGTGTGGTAGCATTCACCTGTACAGCGGCCCACAGTACTGGGTGTGTGCAGGCAGTACAGCGTCTCGCCTCTAACAAGCCCAAGGCCAGCCAGTTAAACTGGTCGAACTTGATTTGCAGTGTTGTCAGCTCGTGAGCTAGACACAGCGAGGAGTTGTCACAACTACCTTGCTTTCCACTGATTTCTAGTTCGGCAGGATGACTGTGCAGGGTCGAATTGACAGGTGGAACAATCGTTCCAGTATCACACGCCCTAGGGGTAGTGTGCAGTGTGAGTCGATTCGACTGACCACTTTCTACTGACTATTGTTCGTTCTGCTACTCGACTTGTCCAAGTGGCTGTTAATGTTTGTGTTTGTTCAATCTGTATGAATGCGCTGTCAGCATGCAATGCTGCTATTGCAATAATCTTTTATGTGCTGTCTACTACTGCTGTAGTAATCTTGTATGAGTCTTTGCTAGTCCACTTAGCTTATCAGCTATTCTTTTGTGTGCGCAAGGTGCTTATTGAAAGGATTCAAAGAAGCAGTGAGAGTGCCATGTTAACTCTGATTTATTGTATACAAAACACACATATTTATACAGGGTAAATTACATAACGTTTCTGCTGCCAACATAGAACAAAAGGTGGTCACACCCACCTGGCCTGATTGGCCTAGATAACAAAAGAAGGGGCGGCACTTCGTAATGGTTGATTAAATATACACATGTGCATTTGTTGACTAAAAAGCTGCCCCTCTACGCAAAGCTATATAATATATATGATATATAAAATGTAGGAGTAATTAATAACTGGCTGACTGTTTGTAATGTAAGTAGAATAAGGCCGAAGCCGAACGATTGTTCATAGAACCTGATTAGGTCGAAATGTCCTGGGTCGACTGTTATGATTGTGCTGCCGGATTCCCCAACAATAATATAGGAATGAGAGTAAACCACTATTATTAAGGTGCTATTCCTTCTTTTTAGCGCAACTAGTTGAGTATTTCAAATGGAATTAAACAATTCTTTTACTTTTAGGAGGGGAGGTGGAAATGGAACAGGATAGTGTTATGGGAATACAGGTGAACTGGGATTGACTCGTGAGAAATTGCATTGGGTAAAAAAAATTCCAGACTGTGAATGCAATGATGAAACAGCTTGAACTTGAAAAGACTTGTGAAGAGAAATTAGTTACTCAAGCTTCACCATCCAGTAAGGTAAACATTAATAAATAATTATTTTACTCTCTTTAATTTACAACAACTAGATTTTAGTTATTTATATTTGAACAAAAAGATAAGCAACTTTTTGTTATTCATTTTTTAGATAATTATCAAAATGAATAACACAGAAATCTCCTTCTGAAGTAACAATAGATTTTTGTATTTTGTAGTCATGATGTCTCCTCTGATCTCACATTTGGATCAAAACCCAGTGGTGGTAAAGATTTTAAAGATTCTAGACAAGATCATATTGAAGTAATTGCTGATGATTAAAGGAACAACAACTATAACAGCAGCAACTAGCAGTCTTGGAAACCATAAGTTAGACCTTGATAAATAATTATTTTTACTCTCTTTCATTTACAACAAATGAATCATTTTTATTCAATGTAGACACAAATATAACCATAAATATAACCATAAATAAATACATAGTTGTGAATATATACATGAATATGAGCAAACTAAAAAAATTATTTACACTCAAGATGCCATAACAGAACAAAATTATGTAAAACAAAAATCAAAAATTAAATGCCATAAAACCTCTGCTCTAATCAATGCCATAACACATTGCATAAAAACAGGAATAAACACCACAAAAAAAACACTGGCTCACACCTATGAATACATCTCATGATTAAAACCACAACTCACATCCACAACTCACACCCACAACTCACACTCCCAATTAAATCCCCGGGGGACCCAGGTGGCTTGAACTGCTCATATAACACTACTAATGCAGCAGTGGTAGAAGCAGTGGTAGAAGGCGTTGCAGCACCAGTAGGAGTAGTGGAGGTGATAGAGGGAGTAACATCAGTAGTAGTAGTAGTAAAGGGAGTAACAACAGTAGTGGTAAAAGGAGTAAAATCAATAGTATTTAAGTGATTAACATCAACAGTAGTGAATGGTGTAATATCAGTAGTAGTGAAGGTTGCAGCAAAAGTAGTATTAAAGCGCTATGTCACAGATTTTGGGCTGAATAAATCTTAAAAGAACTTATTTCTAATGATTTATGCAAAGGAGAATTTTCTGGAGTTGTGCTCTGCTTATGTTCATCTATAGTGAAAGCGCAATAGATGCTGACTTAGACGCAATTTGTTTTTAATACCCAAAAACCTAAATAAGGCTGTAAAGCGGAGTTGCAAAATCTTGGGTTGTTTGCATTGACGGAGGGTATCCCAGTAATAGTCATTGTGCACAGAATTTCAAGAATATAAAAAGTTAGGTTTGTAATTGTTTTCAAAATTATTTCGAGGTGTCTTTGTTGAGTCAGCATTTTAATTTATTGTTGATAGGTTTGGTATCATGTACACGCTGGCCTTCACGTTACAACTTGAGTGGCCAATGAATTTGTTGTTCTTCTCTTGTACCCTTATCATAATTGTCCAACATTTTTGCCTAAACAAAATATTAGACTCGATGTCCACATAAATAAGTTCTATGACAGCGGTGGAGAAATATTGCACAGTGAATGTGGTTTTACAAGTGTTGTATGAGCCACTTACTCGAATATTTCAGTAGCTTTTCTTTTTCCACTCTCTAAGACTTTCAGCTCTTCTTTAGTTCTTTGGACCAGATAACATTTTTCAAGAAGCTTCAACAACTGAGGAGTGAGCTGTAGTTCTAAAACAGTTAAATTGATCAATACAAACAAGAAGACAATGACAGTTAATTATCTCATCTTTGCAAAGGAATGAGGCTAGATGGAGGTGACAGTCTGTACATCGATGAATGTAATAACAACGAACCTGCTGATGCTGACCACGAAAAAATCATAGTGTCAACGGCTTGATCAAAGCTATCAGATGGACATGCCGGATTTGTTTTAGGTAATCCTGAATTGAATCTCTCAGTTTGCTATGCTGAATGCGTAATTTTGCTCTAACTTTACCACGAGCTTCACTGGAATCTAAAATATAGCACAATAAATGGTTCATTCTCATGCTAAAGCATTTGAGGATAAGAATAACTCCTCATGCTACAACCAACTAAAAGATTCAAACTGGTAGAGCTAAAAAGAGTCAGTTACCTGCTGACTTCAGAATCTGATGCTTCCAGCGTTGTATGCAGCACGTTGCATCAGTAATCTTTGCTTGCAATGGTGTAGTTTCTAGAGAGCAAAATTGAATAGCAAGCATAAAATTACCGATCTTGAAGTACTACATTTATAAAACCAAAGCGTAAGAGTGAACTGAAAGACTAGAGATGAGAGACTAGAGATGTAAGACTAGAGATGTAAGACTAGAGATGTAAGACTAGAGATGTAAGACTAGAGATGAGAGGGACTAGAGATGAGAGACTAGAGACGATAGATTAGAACTGTAAGATCAGAGATCTAAGACTAGAGATGCGAGAGACTAGAGATGAGACATTAGAGATGTAAGACTAGATATGTATGACTAGATTTGAGAGACCAGACATTTGGGACTATAAATGTCGGACTAGAGATGTGAGACTAGAAATCAGATATTAGAGATGTATGACTGGAGCTGTAAGACTAGAGATGAGAGACTAGATATGATAGATTAGAGATGAGAGACTAGATATGTAAAACTAGAGATGTGGACCTATAGATGTTGGACTAGAGCTGTGAGATTAGAAATGAGAGACTAGAGATGAGAGACTAGAACTGCAAAATCAGAGATGTAAGACTAGAGATGTATGACTAGAGCTGTAAGACTAGAGCTGAGAGACTAAAAATTATAGATGAGAGACTGGAGATGTAAAAATAGAGATGTGGAACTATAGATGTTGGACTATAGCTGTGAGACTAGAGATGAGAGACTAGAATTGAAAATTTTGAACTGTAGGATCAGAGATGTAAGACTAGAGATGTATGATTAGAGCTGTAAGACTAGAGATGAGAGACTAGAGATACTACAGATGAGAGCTGTACGACTAGAGATGAGAGATTAGAGCTGTAAGACTAGACATGTATGACTAGAGATGAGAGAATAGAGATGAGACACTGGAGATCTAAGACCAGAGATGAGTGACTAGATATGTAAGACTAGATATGTAAGACTAGAGATGAGAGACTAGAGACGTCAGACGAGAAATGAGGGACTACTGATGTGGGGCTAGAGCTGTAAGACTAGAAATGAGAGAGACTAGAGATGAGAGCTGTACAACTAGGGAACAGAGATAAGAGATGGGAAACGAGAGATGTAGGACTATAGATGTGGGACTAGAGCTGTAAGACTAAAAATGAAAGAGACTACAGAAGAGAGAGACTAGATATCAGAGATGTAAGACTAGAGCTGCAAGACTAGAGATGAGAGACTAGAGATGAGAGAGACTAAAGATGAGAGCTGTACAACTAGAGATGAGAGATTAGACCTGTATGACTAGACATGTGTGTCATAGATCTCTAGTCTCTCATCTCTAGTCGTACAGCTCTAATCGGTAGTCTCTCATTTTTAGTCTTACAGCTCTAGTCCCATATCTGTAGTCCCACTTCTCTTGTCTCACATCTCTTGTCTCTCATCTATAGTCTCACATCTCTAGTCTTACATCTCTATTCTCTCATCTTTAGTCTTTCATCTCTAGTCTTAAATCTTTAGTGTCTGATCTCTAGTCTCTCATCTCTAGCTAGAGATGAAAAACTAGAGAATTTAAAAGACTAGATATGAGAGACTAGATATGTGAGACTAAAAATGAGAGACTAGAGATGTGGGACTATAGATGTGGGGCTAGAGATGAAAGAGACTAGAGATGAGAGAGACTAGAGATGAGAGACTAGAGATGAGAGAAACTAGAGGTGAGAGAGACTAGAGATGAGAGAGACTAGAGATGATAGACTAGAGATGAGAGACTAGAGATTAGAACTGTAAGATTAGAGATGTAAGACTAGAGATGAGACACTCGGATTGAGGAATAGGAGCTGGGGAGCTGGAGAGGTGAGACTGGAGCCATTGAACACGAACATTATCACCTTTACATAAATGCTATTGAACGTATTTCACCCATTAGCTCAAACCGCAAAATAATTGTTGGAGTAGATAAATATTACTTCAACCAAACACATACAACAAACTTTCGTGAACACTAAAGCAAACTCACTATTTTTTTAAGGTCGACAGTTTGCGTATAGTTTCTCCAATATCCACTCCTCGATTGAGAACTTGTTGTTCAACCAACTCAGTATTTAGAGACAAGATGTTGGCTTCGCACTGAAAGATTAAGTATATTGTTCAGTTTCTGAAATTGCACAGATTTTGCAGCTGTCAATGCACACATATGGCATTATACAGAAGACACGATAATATGAAAGCCTGCTGTAACATTGTAATGAGTCCGAGTTTTTAATATGAGACACAATATAATTCTGACTGAAGTTGGTGAAGAGCCAAAGAATGAATCGAAACAGATACGAATAAAAATACTCATTTGAGATTTGTGACAAACAGAGGAGTATTTTGATATCAAATTTTGCCTAAATCGACTAAGTGTGCGCATTTTATCATTAATAATTAACACAAAAACAATGTTTTTCGACCATCTTTTGTAATAAAATATCTTTTGAGCAGCTTTGTGAAGCAATAAAAAACCAAAAAAAAGTATCGACTTTTACCATTATTCATCTTTCTAGGACGAAAACAGTACTCATTTAAAAATTTTATGGATGAAACTAGTTGTCAACTGAAAAAAACGTTACATAAAGATGTCAGCACCAGCTATACGGTAGTGGTAGTGGTAGTGGTGGTGGTGGTGGTGGTGGTGGTGGTGGTGGTAGTGGTAGTAGTAGTAGTAGTAGCAATGTTAACAGTATGAGCTGATTCAGTGATAAGCACTTGCGACTGGTGTACAAATTCACTTGGGTTGACAAGTATAAAAACAAACAATTGATTACACCAAAAGTTTCTCAAATTTAATTTTCATGGACTTTTCAATATTCACTCAACCGTCAAAAGAGACTTCCATAACAATTGGTTCCGGCAGTAAATAGCCGGAGAGACCAGACATGGGAGAATAAGTATTGAGATACCAAAATACCTGCACTGTAATTGTTGAGTGTTTCGGGTACACAATAACAAAGCTGAAATTGTTGCAATGAACCAAAGAAACATGCATTTACACATTTTTGCTGCACTAAAATGCTTGATTATTGCCAACAATACAATAATAATAATTGGTATTACAACTAACAATATTGTGCAGGATTTCACTGTGTGAGTTGGTAGCTCGGCCTACCTGCACACTTCCCGAACTGAGTTGGCAACTGTGTCTATCGCTGAGCAATACAACCCTTCCACAGGTCGACTAGTATCCTTGGGAATGGTGTGTAACCATTCCTATTTTACTAGTCTAACTGCCGGCTGCGTTAGCTTGTTTCAATGTGCAAGGCAGAGGTCGAACTTTGAAGGCGAACTAGTCAGAGCTAGGTTCGGCCAGCAGAGGTTCGCACTATTCTGCAGAGTGCAGTTCAGTGACCGAACTTTGAAGGCGAACTAGTCAGAGCTAGGTTCGGCCAGCAGAGGTCCAGGCTGATCTGCTTGTATATTACTACTCGAGTAATAGAGCATTCGGTGTACGAGCATGTACTAGCGCTGTGAAGTTATTATTGTTATAGAACAAAGAAACTTCTGAGAGTGGGGCAAGCTGACTCTGCTTTATTGTTGCCTTAACACGGCTATTTATAAAAGGAGTTACATAACCGATAAATATGTAAACAGACAAGGACAAAAGAAAGTTGTAAGACACGCCTGTTAAGAAAGGCTAGACAAATAAGAATAAGTATATAAAAGATAGGGCTGGCCTTGCAGCTACGGCTGGGTGCATCCACATGGGTTACATATAAAATTGCATACAAGGTGAAAGAGTAAAATAAATGTATATAGTGTACATAGAGCGATTAGTCATTGAGTGTATGCATAGAGTGTCATACTGATTAAATATGGCCGCCGTCCGTCACACACTCCGCCCCATTGGCGATGGTGGCCAATAAAAACGAGGTCGGCGGCGTTGGTATGCTTCCTTACGGTTGTTCTCTTCTCATCTTCTCCTTGATGACCTCGGCTTGTTTTAATAAGGTAAGAGCGTTTGTGTCAGCATCTGTACCGACTCTTCCGGTAGCTCACCACTAGTTGTTGATGTGACGTCGATCTGCGCAGCTATCTTTGCCATTCCTTCTAGTAATAATTGTAGCTGTGTGTTGTCGCTTGCTGCTTGTTGTTCTCCTTGTTGCTGGCCGGGAACTGAACGATGGCGGACTCGCCCTCGCTCCTTAATACTCTTGGCTTCATTTTCCACGTGCTTCCTTAGTACCTCCTCCCACGTGACGGGTTCTGGGTGACGCAGTACAGCGGTTAGTGGGGGTTTTTTGTCGGTGGTTTCCTCGGAAGTTGCCTTCTCCTGCGCACCCTCTGCACTTGGTACTTCGTGACGTGGTATGGCGGGTTTCGTATGTCGATCGTCGGTTGTTGTCTTGGGAGTTGCCTCCCCTTGTGTTCCCTCGATCTTTCTCTGTTCTGCACTGTTTTGGTGATAGTTTTGTTGGTTCTGATCGTAGCTCCTCCATTTCTTCTTTCTCTTTACCAGCACCCAACCGTTTTCCTCGCAATTTTCTGCAGCCTTGATGTTTGGGCTGGTGTCTCCTGGTGTCTCGTCTCTCTCTCCTCCCTGGGCTTGGCCAGTTGATGTTTTTTGGCTAGGAAGACCTTCTGTTTGGTAACACTGATAGTCATCGAATCTTTTTGGCCGATTTCTTTCCCTTGTAGGCCGGTTTAATGGGGAGGTTGTCGTTCCTGTGGGGTTGAGTGGTGGCCACTCGTTGACATCTAGATCAGGGGTCACTGTTGACCTTCTGGTGACCTCGGGGGGAGGTGTCTCGTTCCTTCTTTCCTCCGCTGGCTGTTGCTCCTCCTCTATTGGCAACGTTTCCTCCTCTATGGTGTCGGTGCTCTCTGGCACCCTTCTTTCTTCGGTGACTACCGCTGGGGGTTCTTCTTCATTGGTGGGTGGTGGTGTCGTCGCACGTTCTTCATACGTGGGTAGAGGTGTTGGCGCACGCTCTTCATTGGTGGGTGGTGGTGTCGGCGCACGTTCTTCATGTGTGGGTAGAGGTGTTGGCGCACGCTCTCCATGGGTGGGTGGCCGTTCTATCCAGTGTAGTGGCATTGGCAATGGGGCGACTGCTTCGTCTGGCCCTGCTGGGAAGTGCTTCTTCTTGGGTGGCCGACCTCTCCTGGCTCCCTTCATATTTGGCATCAGAGCTGGCTCCCGACACGTGGGTGCCCGCCCTACAGGCTCCTCGCAGGTGCGGTAGGACCGTAGTCGTTGCCCGTTCTGGATCGACCATTGCCCATTCCTCTGTAGTTTATATGTATGATTTGGGAATGCTTCGGCGACTTGGTATGGTCCGACGAATCGTGGCTGGAGCTTGGGGTTGCTGCCCTTGACTCTGCGCTTGTTTTCCAACACATCTAATTCTCCTTTCTGGAACACGGGGGGTTCCTCGCTCTCCTGGCTCCTTATTTCCTGTTGGCGTTCCCGCAGATAGCTGTGAGCCTTCTGCAGATTCTCTTGGATCTCCGCCGTATACTCGGTAATGTTCTGGGGGTCCAGGGAGGGGGGTGTTCCCGTCAGCTGGTCTGGAAGGCGTATTTCCCGTCCCATCATCATCATGTTGGCCGTCTCTCCAGTGGCTGAGTGGGGGGTACCTCTGCATACCCGCATAATCTGGGGGAGTAGGCTGTCCCACTCGTCTTGTCCCTTCGTCAGGATTAGTGTGCGGAGGGCGTCTCCCAGAGTGCGGTTTTGCCTTCCTACGACTCCATTTCCCTGCGGGTGGTACGGTGTGGTACGGGTCTTCTTCACTCCCCAGAGGCTGCATAGTTCCTCCAAGAGCACCGACTCGAACTGTGCTCCTTGATCCGAATGCAGTTGTTCCGGTAGTCCCCAGTACGGGAATACTCGCTCGTCGAGCGCTGTGGCAACCGTGGGGGCTGTCGCGTCTGGCAGTGCAATGGCATCTTGCCAGCGGGTGAAGTGGTCAGTTAAGACCAGGGCCCAATGGTTCTTCCTCTTTGTCAGTGGCAAGGGGCCGACCAGGTCGACTGCCAACTTCTGAAAGGGGCGTCCTGCGTACATGCGCTGCCTGCCGGGGTTCTCTGTCCTTCTGCCATTCTTCGCCACCTGACACACCTCACAATCTTTGATGAGTCGCCTCACCAACGGAGAGATACCCGGCCAGTACCAATCCAAAAGGATTCGTTGTCTGGTTCGGTGTATCCCTGTGTGAGCCATCTTGTGTGTGTCCCAGACAACCTGGGTTCTCCTGCTGGGGGGGCAGATCACGCACTGCTTCGGCTTGGTGGGGTGAGCGAGCTTGATGGTGAGTATGCCATCCGGCCGAATACTCATGGCCTCCCTCCTCTCATACAGGGTCCTCAGCTCCAGCTCTCCTTCTGCCAGTTCTCTCTCGGATATGCTCCCTGGCCGCTTCACTTCGGCGTAGATCCGAGCTACCGGTCCTCCTCCTTCCTGCTGCTCTTTGGCCAAGTCCCGGGTGGTCTGCATTGGGTTGGTTACCGCAATGTTGACTCTCTCACTCTTCAGCGGGGCTGACTGGACTTCCTGGGCGAGCTCTGCGTGTGAGGGTCCTTCGTCTCTCCGCTCAATCGAACTGCATTGCCGGCAGTCCGTGCATACACCTTGGCGACTGAGCCCATCAGCGTTCCCGTGGCGTACTCCTGCTCTGTGCTCCAGTTTGTAGCGAAACTCAGCTAGCGTTTCCAGCCAACGGGCGATCTGATTTGACGGCTCCTTCCGTCGACATAGCCAGCGTAGGGAGGCGTGGTCGGTCCTGAGTTTGAACTCCCGTCCGTAGAGGTAGGGGCGGAAGTGCTTGACCGCTCTGATCACTGCCAACAGCTCTTTCCGAGTGACGCAGTAATTTCTTTCAGCAGGCGCTAAGGTCTTGCTGAAATAAGCTATCACCCTCTCCTTTCCTTCCTGGACTTGTGATAACACCGCGCCGACTCCTACTGCACTGGCGTCCGTATCGAGAGTGTAGGGTAGACTGGGGTCGGGGTATCCTAGCACAGGAGCCTGCGTTAGTCGTGCCTTGAGCTGGTCGAACGCTGCCTGTTCTTCTCCTCCCCATTTCCATGGCATCTCCTTTCCGGTGAGTACCGTCAGTGGCTTGGCTATGGTTGCATAGTCTGGTAGATACTGTCGGTAGTATCCAGCCGTCCCGAGGAATGCCTGCAGCTCCTTCACCTCTCTAGGTGCTTCCCACTTTCTTACTGCTTCGACCTTGCTTGGGTCGGTGGCTACTCCTTGGGCGCTCACTACGTGGCCCAGATACTTCACTTCCTTCTGAAGCAACTCACACTTGGAGGGTTTCACTTTCAGGTTGGCTTGCTGTAGGCGTCCCAATACTTCTCCGAGCCTTTGCAGGTGTGTCTCGAAGTCCGGGGCGATGATGATGACATCATCGAGGTACAGCAGCAGCGTCTTCCAGTGTAGTCCCTTCAACACTTTCTCCATCAGCCTTTGGAAGGTGGCGGGAGCCGACGTCAATCCAAAGGGGAGCACCTTCCACTTCCACAGTCCACTGCGTGTAGTGAAGGCCGACTTGTCCCGAGCGTCTGCGTCCAGAGGCACTTGCCAGTACCCGCTGGTCAGGTCCAGCGTGGTGAAGTACTTGCTGCCGGCCAAGGCGTCCAGAGACTCGTCTATGCGGGGAATAGGGTAAGCGTCTTGCTTAGTAATGTCGTTCAGTCGCCTGTAATCGACACAGAACCGCCACGAGTCATCCTTCTTCCTGACCAAAACAACGGGAGAACTCCACGCTCCATCTGCTGGCTCTATCAAGTCTTTCTCCAGAAGGTCCTTGATTTGCCTCTCCGCCTCTGCTTCTTTTTCGGGTCCCAGCCGATGGGGGGGGGGGGGGGGCACCTGATTGGTCGAGCTCCTTCTATGGTGGGAATGGAGTGTTCGACCAGTGTGGTTCGGCCCAGGTCTCCGTTGTGGCTGCTGAACACCGTCTGGTACTGGAGCAGTAACCCTTTGAGCTGTCTTTCCTGCTGGGGTGTCTGACACCCTCTCTTGGCCTTGTCAAAGAGTTCTTGCAGGTGGGGGGGTACTCTTCCTCCTGCCGCTGCTCGCTCGTCTGTCTTCCTGGGCTCGTTCAGCGTCTGGATCCCACCCTCATCTACTCCGGTGAAGGTGCCAATCACTTCTCCTGCCGACAGCCTCAGTGTGTCCTGTGTTGGGTTTAAGCATCGTACCAACACTCTTCCTCTTGCGTCTGGCCTGTTGATGCTCGTGGCGATCGGCAACCCACCCTGCAGGCTCTCTATCACTCCCTGAGGACAGGTTTCCCTGGCACTCAGGTGGCAGGGTATGGTGACCTCCGTCTGTGGGGGCAGACTGGTGTCTTGCCGAACTTGTACTTTGGAGACAAGGCTCCTTCCATGCCGATCTGTGCAGGCCAGCTCTCTCCCCTGTATCATCAGTACAGGTCGGTCGAACCCTAGCTGGCATTCCTGGCTCGTCAGAAATGGCATCCCGAGAATGACGTCCTCGTTGATTTGACTCACTACGAAGGTCTCGGTGAACTTGACATGCCGTATTCGTCCTTTCAGGGTTAGCAATCCGTAAAAGGGTAGCCTCGTTCCATCTGCCATGAGACCGTGCGAGTCGTACGGCTGTAGAGCCTGCTGTAGGTGAGAGGGTAGTCGGTCAAAGACGCGTTTTGCCAACAGGTTAGTGTTGCATCCCGTGTCGATGAGGTGCGTGACTGCTTCTCCCTCTATTCGTCCTGGCAGGTAGTAGCTGGAGCTGTAAGGTCGCTCCACTTGGTTTGACTGAAGGTTTACAGGCTTGGGCGTGAACCGTTCCTCCTTGGGTGGTGGCGTCTGGGTCTGCTTGTCCTTCTTCTTGGGCCTGGTTGATTCCTGCTGCTTGAAAGTCTCCTCGCTCTCCGATTCCAGCGTGCCAGGGCTGTCGAGTGTCGACAGACTGGAGAATCGGTTGTGTAGAGCGATCGGAGGACTGGTCAGGAGGTCCAAAGTAGGAGTCACCCGTCGTGCTTGGTCTCGCTTCCTCGGAGGTGCCTGCGCCTTCTCTTGAGGTGCCCGTGCGCAGCCAGTAGGCCTCCCTACTGCTGCGGGCGGTAGTCGTTTCCCTGGTGGCTGGGCCATGGAGCAGTCTTGCATGCCTTCCGATGGTGTCCAACCTGCTGGCAACCCCAGCATCTCTTGGGAATCTCTTCTTTCTTCCTTGTTCTGAGGTCCGCTACCTCCTTGCTTAGTCCTTCCACCGTGCGGAGGAGCTGCGTAAGAGGGTCTTGCACCTCTTGTGAACAAGCAGTCTCTCCCGATGGGGTCGGAGCTAAGTCTTCGGCCTCCACTGTTCGAACATGGGGTGCTCCTAGCGGCTGGTGTGGAACCTGCAGAAACTCGTTGCCTGCTTGTATCGCTTCCTCCAAGCTCTGGGGGCGAACAGCCAGCAGATGTCGCTGTAGGTAAGTGTGTCCCAGCGTGCTGTGGAATGTCTGGAGCACCAGCTCCTCTTGGTTCTGTCTGGGGAGGTTGCTATGGGCCGCCTTGATGAGGCGTTCCACGGTGGTTGCATGATCTCTCAGGCTGTCCCTGGTCGTTCGTCTGTAGCTCAGTAGTTTCGCCTGTGCTTCGGAACGTGTGAGTCCAAAAGTAGCTCTCAGCTTCATGGTCACCTCCTCCACCGTCTCTCCTCTTCCACACTGTTCGGCCTTGCCTGTCAAGGCTTGCCTTAAGTGTATCACTCGGTCATCTGGTTGCCACTGGTTGGCGTTGGCCACTTCTCCGAACCGCTGCAAGAAGTAGTCTACTTCTCCTGTGCCGTTGAACTGTGGCACCTTGAACTTGCTTCTGGTCGAGGTCATGGTCATCCTGTCCAGAATGTGAGTGAGGGTGTTCATCATCTGCATGCCGGATGGCTCATCTCGGTCGATGCTGAGCGCTCTTCTTCTCTGTGCCATCGCTCAGTCGGGTTCTGCTTGTGGGTGTCTCCAATCCCACTGCTGCCACCAATGTGCAGGATTTCACTGTGTGAGTTGGTAGCTCGGCCTACCTGCACACTTCCCGAACTGAGTTGGCAACTGTGTCTATCGCTGAGCAATACAACCCTTCCACAGGTCGACTAGTATCCTTGGGAATGGTGTGTAACCATTCCTATTTTACTAGTCTAACTGCCGGCTGCGTTAGCTTGTTTCAATGTGCAAGGCAGAGGTCGAACTTTGAAGGCGAACTAGTCAGAGCTAGGTTCGGCCAGCAGAGGTCCAGGCTGATCTGCTTGTATATTACTACTCGAGTAATAGAGCATTCGGTGTACGAGCATGTACTAGCGCTGTGAAGTTATTATTGTTATAGAACAAAGAAACTTCTGAGAGTGGGGCAAGCTGACTCTGCTTTATTGTTGCCTTAACACGGCTATTTATAAAAGGAGTTACACGGCTATTTATAAAAGGAGTTACATAACCGATAAATATGTAAACAGACAAGGACAAAAGAAAGTTGTAAGACACGCCTGTTAAGAAAGGCTAGACAAATAAGAATAAGTATATAAAAGATAGGGCTGGCCTTGCAGCTACGGCTGGGTGCATCCACATGGGTTACATATAAAATTGCATACAAGGTGAAAGAGTAAAATAAATGTATATAGTGTACATAGAGCAATTAGTCATTGAGTGTATGCATAGAGTGTCATACTGATTAAATATGGCCGCCGTCCGTCACAATATGACAATATTATGGATTTTAGACAATTTTCCATTTGACTCAGATTGTGAATAAAATTCGTCAATAATGACAGCTTGAAACATCGTTATTAATTATTAATAATTATCTTAATTAATAAATTAGTATTATTTTGATGCTAACCATAATGATAAATAATCGCAATAAAAAATGAGGATTCATTGGTTCAATTGTTTAGATCATTGTCAATCGGTGAATTGTTTTATCAATTAATGGCAATGATCATTGAAAAAATTACCGACAATTATGGTATTACAACTGGTAACCCATAATAATAATTACTAATTTATAGAGATCAGCTACGCTTTCTGATATAGCCGGATAAACGTGTTAACACAGCATTGACTGTTATTATTTAAGGTTGGTTGTTGATACCTAGCTGTGGATCTTTGGTACATTCCAAGAGTGAAGATACTTTAGGAATCAAAAACTCCCGAGTTGCAGTTGCTCAGGCGTTATAGTGAATGCATTTACACAGTTTCTGCCAGTCACAGAAAATTTTATTTGCAAAGTACCCTGACTATTTCAAAATTGTGTGTACTGTACAGAACCAACCTTTCAAATTTATGGCTGTTACTTTGCATAGGTTGACCAAGATATTGAATATTTAAGGGCTGAAGCAACTTGATAAATAGAGAAATGACGGTTGGTCAGACGTATTGCTGACACCCACACAAAAATACATGCGTAGCCACAGAGCGATGTGATGAATAAACTTGTATTAAGAAATTATTTTCTGTGTACAACTCTGAACTTGGAATAATTGAAAATAATGGCAGGCTACAAAAACCTATTCTATTAAAAATCCTATTCCTATTCCAACCAAAAACCTAACGAAAAATCATAACGAAAAATTGTATACATATTTGTTGCTGTTGTATAGTAAATGATAATGGCAAATAGTTTATGATTAATTAGAAAATGTATACATGATATTAGGTGAACAACAAGGCATGGGGAGGGTGCTAAATAATTCTAACAAAACACAGAATTATAAAATGACAACAGAAAATATGGTATATTATCTCAAATTATTTTTCATATGACAAACAAGCCTTCCGATAATTTTTGTTATCATAATGAAACATATTCAGGTATAGCGACAGCTTTTAATCTGTTCATAGTATGAGGTATCCAGAAAAATAATAACCATAATGAAATGATTAAGAGCATCAAAGAGACTGTCAGTATCACTCTAATTCTTTAGTTTTCAATTACTTTAAAGTGCAAAAAAGAGATCTGACACAGCCCTTAAATAGTAGAAAATGAGCAGTGGCAACTAACTCTTTTGATTAAAACCATCAACGGAATTACATGTTTGCATTGCATCTTGCAAAGCAATCGTATAGGAATGATCCATGATGAAATAAGAAGCGTTGTTAGGGTTGCCCTAGAGGCACAGCTCAAACAAACAGGCAAACAAGCAAAGTTAAATTAATATGCAGTTAAAACAAGTGAATGACAATTAATGAATGCTGTAAAGTATGGTAGAAGGCCTGAATAATAGCATTGATTGGCAGGAATAATATTTAGTCAATTTATGTAGGTATGTAGTTGTCATTATCTATAAATACAATACGACAAAATGACATTATAATTTTTTTTATCAAGTATTAAATAAACAAAATATTTATTTATGATAAATTTTTATATTGAATGAATGCTAACCATTCAGTGTTGTCTCTTGCTACTTGTTGCTGTTAAACATAAAAACTATCAAAACTTATTAAATAGCAAAATAATAATGAAATTTGACTTTATTTTTAGAAATTATTAATATAACTCAAACTTATTAATAAATAGCAAAAATTATTAATAAATATCGTAATAAATATTAACTTCTATTGTCATTCAAAGCAAACTACTCCAACATTGGTGATTGTAATATCTACTGATTAATAACGGTTGTTTTTCAATTTTTATTTATGGACTACAGTAACCTTTGTGGGTATAACTATACTGCCAAGTTTTATAACAATATAAATAATAATTGTATTAATAATACTTTTATTAAAAAGAAAAAAAAACAGTGGGAAGAATAAGTACAACAGTGAGAGTTTAACTTCGATGGACTCTGTGAAATCCAATTTATAATTAAATGTAATAATAATGGTAATATTAATAAACATAAGCTACAAAAGAGAATCAAATGGAACAAGCACCTGAAGCCTAAGCAGACTGATAGTAAAAAGTTCAACTAGATCGTTTTGGCATGATCATGAAAACAAGGTAATAGACCCATTATTATACTGAGTTGAAAGAGCAGAATCATTAGCCGAGCGTGAGACCATGTACCATAAATGCTCCCACCTAAGACTGTAAATAAAATAATCCCAAGGCGATGAAAATAATCAGCAATCATGATGCTAAAAGCTTGTGCTAACCAAACTTTTATTTGTTTTTTGAAAAAAAATTAGGGCAGCCATGAAAGTCACTAGGGCGTGCCGCCCCTCC
>OX183134.1:14344399-14554399 GCA_945261195.1 Cryptosula pallasiana | reverse complement strand
TTCACACTATCTGATTCTCGGCCATGCGATTATCTGGAGGAATCGGGAGTTGCTCTCCCGATTATTTAGAAGAATTCACACTTGCGACTTTTTGTGCCCGATATTGCATGGCCTTGACATGTTGTCAAGATACCGCATTTAATTGATAATTACAGAACATAATTATTAATGATTACTATAAATAATATAGCTAACATTATCAGATATTTAAATAAATTATACCATTTCTTCACTCATCAATAATAAGAAATTAATTACAAATAATAATAATAAATAATGGTAAGTAGTATACTCAATTAATTATAATGAATAATAAATAAATGATAACTTTTTTCAATGCAACTATTTATTATAATCATGGCGCTTGTTGTTGTTTTCTATTTACATTGATAATGGTTAGTATACCCACCTTAATATTCTACTAGTAAACAAGACTTGCAGTTGATCAGGGAAATATTAAAAAATAGTCTAAAATTGGTTAAAATAATAATTATCAAGCAGCTGGAAGTTTATTGAAAAACATTAAATTGAAACGCTGTGATGTGGATTTTGATTGGCTAGACAGGCCGATAATCGTACAGAGAACCATCACTGCCCAATGAAAAAAAACCTGCCACCGATTGTAAAATCGTTAAGATTTTACTGTTCACACTTGCAAGCCGATTTTTTGCTCCTCCCATTCGGCCGAGAATCGCATAATGTGAATGTAGCTTTAGGCAGTGTAATCAAAACCATCATTATTTGTAAACAAAAATTGTCTTAGTTATCAAAAGTGGAGCTGTATTCAAAATGAAACATGATAAATAACAATGTAATCTTGATGATAATAAAAAAAAATACTACGTTATTCTGTGTTATAGCTAGTTCAAGAGCGTCATGGGTGCAAGATGAGATGGGCAAAACCATTTCTAAAAGTATAAACTTAAACATTAGCCAATTTTTCATGCGGAAAAAGCAGTTTGTTTACTATCTTTTGAGCAAAGCCCAGAGAAATAGAAAACACATTGCATTATGTAGCTAAAAGTATAACTAAAAATGATCGTAAACTTTTTTTCTCATGCAACTACAAACTTTAAGTGAGAATTCGATTAAATACATTGTTTATAGTACTGTGACTTCTCAATTTTGTGAATCTTTTTCAAAGACGACACAGTAATTTTTTTTGCAGTAGACATTTGTGCGTTAGCCATGTCACAAGCAATGTTTATTATATTAGCATAACTGCAAAGGCTAGGATGGAGGACAATCATTTTTTCATCTTATTTTTACCACTAACAGTTACCATTAACAATTTTAGCACCAAATTCTAATTTATCTCTGGAATAACCTTTGGTTTATGCCTGACCAATTTTAATATTATACCAGTTAGACCAACAGCATTATTGAAATGCAACTAATGGGCAGGGCCGTAGCCACATTGAGGCAAGACGAGGCTCTTGCCTCGTCTGAAAGTTTGGGCAAGAATGGGAATTTCCGACCTAGAAATTGGATTTTTCCGAAAATTCACGCTTTTACCAGTACTTGGTATTTCCTCAGGGATTACCGTTATTGCACGCACGTAGCGCTAGTTCTAATACTGTTACTGTAATCACATTCTTATCATCAAAAACCAATCGAGCATTAGAGTCTCAAACTACAACATACCATTTCCTGAGTGCTTCTTACTGCAATAATATTTTTGTCAAATAGTTTTTCAAGGTATTTTTAAATTTTTCTGGATGACTACTGTGGTCTGCTGCATTTTATTTTTAGTTATGGTTTCCACTGCAGAGAGTTCAGGGTACAGTGCAAAGGTGTTGTTTTTTTATTTTAAATGAGAACTAGTAAAAAAATAAATAATAATAATCAATTGATGTTAATAATAAATAATTATTATTATATAACTCCAGAAAATAAAAATCTAGGTTTTCATCTAATTCTTTTATTGTAACTTCTTCACCAGTTTTTATATTTTTTATATAGTTTTATGTATTAACAACAAATAATTATTTAGTTCAATATTTTCTTTTAGTTTTTGAATCATTATTTTGTATACCTAATTATTATTTATTGTCATTGAATATTATTTTATTAATAACAGTTACCAATAATAATTATTATTATTGTTTTAATAATAATAATTATTATTGTTAGTGCTATTATTATTATTTTCGTTATCGTTGTCGTTATCGTT
The DNA here is from genome assembly GCA_945261195.1 of Cryptosula pallasiana. Taxonomy (NCBI): domain Eukaryota; kingdom Metazoa; phylum Bryozoa; class Gymnolaemata; order Cheilostomatida; family Cryptosulidae; genus Cryptosula; species Cryptosula pallasiana. Next base: position 14,552,226 of record OX183134.1, on the reverse strand, counting down.
ATCGTTATCATTTTCATTATCATTATTATTATTATTATTATTATGATAATAAACAACATTAACACCAACTACTATCGTCGTTATTAGTTATATATATCTATATATATGACTTACTTATCATATAAAATAATATATTATTTAATGTGTAAAAATAATATAACTATAACATAAAATTATTAATGATACTATTTTTTGAATTGTTATTATAATGACTCTGAAATAAAGTTGTTAACCTATTTAATTCACTGAGCAGCTCCATTATATATATCTATTACTATAATTAATAATAATGTGAGTAATAATAATTTTTTATTGCTGCTATTATCATTTTTCACAGCTAACAATAATATTGATATTGTATTACGATATTTATGAAAAAAATGAGGATTATCATCATTATGATAAATAATAACTAGTTTACAGCAACACACAACTTGCTAAGCTACTCTATTCATTCTTTTATACTTGAGTAGTGGTAGTAGGAGAAATGTTGCACTATTTACAAATACCTAAATCTTACAATCATGTTAATTACTACTACCCTTCTTTGCTTGAGTTATTTGACGTTTTCATCATTTATTATTTTCCGGCCATTTTATTTTCATTAATAATAGCAATAAATTTGTTACCACTGGTAACTAAACGATTATTATAGTTCTGATTATCACTGCAACTACCACTACCATCAACACAAAATTTAGGGATAAACTTTATTTTTATGGGACACTTAGCAAATGCTAAGTAGTAAACTTAGATACATCCTGGCACTCGCTATAGGGTACTGGTACCTCTGATAAATAGCTATCTGCAAGGAAGAAAGATAATTATACTAGCTAGCAGACATTGCTCACAAACATACTTACTAACAAGAACTTATTGCTACTGGTATTGCCAATCAAAACGCAGTCAACTTTGTCTAACATGACCATCATTGCAAGTTCTTTTTATTGGCGTGAAAGATGGAACAAATTAATTGCAACGGGTTCATTACTGCAGAATAGAGCAATCGATCTTTAACTACCTCTGTAATATGAGGCTCCACAGCTTTTTCCTCCCTCAGCTTAACTTCATTTATTGATATGTAGTGAAACAACGCCAGAAAATTGTCTCATCTGTGTTGGCATACAAATATTTCATATGTATATACATCATGCCATGTATTCATATGAACTTGGCTCATAAACATTTCAAATCACTCAAAATTTGTTCATAATATAACCTCTTGCAAATGCTTTGATTTTTTGTCTTTTTATTGTAAAACCTGTAAAATTGCTTTGGCGGCTGGGGCTCTGCCCCGGATCCCGCCAGGGACCTTGGCGGCCCCCTGGTCCACCCGGCCTTGTGTGGGTGATTGCCTCCTCTGACAATAAATCCTGGCTACGGCCCTGATGGGAAACTAATAATCATAGAGCAGCATGCTGAACCATATTTTGTTAAAACTCATAAAAGTCCTCGACCAAGCATTGCTCGTGATTTGGGTCATGTGACCAAAAGTCCTTTCACGAGCAACGGCCGTGATTTATTTTGTCCGGTTTTCGGAACTGATTGCAGAAGTTTGTGTAGACTGATATAAATAATTTTTATACCATCGTGTAGAACAGACAATTGCCTATTTTTGGTTTTTGTTTGAAGACTGTACAACGTTCTAAACAGAAAAAGTTCCAAATATCCTTAACCTATCACTTCCTGTTTTAAATTTCGGAATTTTTTTTGATAATTATCGGCAAATTTTTTTTGGAAAGGAGCAAGCACATTGTTTTCTTCTTCTGATTTAGTTAGTTTATTAATATCTTAGCTTGTTTGAGCTCTCTGATGATGGAATTGAAGGTTAGTAAGCTAGTACTTAATTAATTAGATACGAGTAGTAATATATGAGCAGATCTCCCTACCAAGTGTTTTTTTGTGGATTAGACCTTGGAGTTTAGGCAATGGGTTACGGCGTTGGATGAATTCGCAGAGTTTATATTGTGTTTCATTTGAGGGCTACTTGAGTGACATTTGAGTGGCATTTAAGTGGCATTTGAGTTTTGATTATTTTTTTACTTAATTTGAACTTATAGCATATACATTTTGAATGTATGACATTCAAGTTTTGATAATTTTTTTACATAACTCGAACTCATATGATATTTTGAGAGAGAAGAGAAGAATGAGGAGACTACATTGAATCAATATATGATTATATACATTTATTACATAATAAGTAGCAAAATGTTCTTGTATAATATAGCTAGAGTTAGTAAATACTAAGTAATTCAAAGCACTACAACTTGTAATGACAATCAATGGTTGATAGTCTTTTGCTTTACAATGTTGTCATAACTTAGGAAGGAAGACTTCTGTTCTATGTACTTTTGATTCCATAATGAACTGAAATCAAAAGTTATGTATTAGTATAGGATGATTAAACAAAAATGTAAAATAATTACATGAATTTGAATTATAGTTCTTTTTACATTGGTTAGTTAACATTATATAGTAAAGGGAAGTAACTCACCAAGTTATATTGTTCGGTTTGTTTTTTCTTGAGCATAATTTTCATCAAGTGTTTTTGATTCTCTCTCTTCCATCTAAAGCAAAACAAAAAATAATTGCTTTATAAATAAATATTATCTAATTGGAAGTATTACTTATATCAGTTAGTTTACATTAAATAAAAAATACTCACTATGTTGTCTTGTCTGACATGCTCTTTTTGAATATAGTTTTCACCAGGGGGCGCTGGTTCTCTCAAAGATGTAGAAGATGTGTTTCCCACTCCCATTGAAAGCACTAAGACCTTGTTCTCAACAACCTCATCTGTAGTAAAGTACTTCATCTGGTTGGAATCATCAAGTTTGTTGGATAGGTTTTGAGCCGTTTCTATCGCTTGTAATGCTGTGTATGTGATTATATCATGTCGATGATAACCAAATCTACTAACTTCACGATTTCTTACAAGTATGACTCCCGTTCCAATTTGTTTGACGTTGCTAGCGTGTTTTTCAGGTATATATAGAACTCCCATCATCAAACCATCATATTGCAAACATCTGTAGTTTACCAGTAGCGCATTCATCACCACATCTCCATTAGGTAATGTTAACTGAGTTGATATTTGAGGAGATTCAAAACTGATTACACTTCCAACAGCAAATTGCGAGAGCGTTGCGATACGAACCATACTGATCAACTGAGTAGGTGTTTTTTTTTTTATTAATCTACTTAGCTGTTTAGCTTCCTCAAGGGAAATATTGGATGGGAAGTTGATAGGGTGAAAGATTGAATGCTTGTCTGAATCGAATCCCATAAAAACCACCAGTTTTGGAACATCTGGTTGTGTTGGAGCTAACTTGTTGTAATCCTCATTTCTCACCATAGACCTCACTTGTCGTCTGTTGCCAAATGTTTCGACATTGTAGCGGATAATGCATAAGTTTTTATATACATCCTCAGTTGGTCGTTCGATGGAGACTATCTCGAGAAGTGATGGTGTTTGATTTAAGTGAAGTGGTTGAAACCTTCCAATCATTACTCTGTCATTGGTATCGCAAGAATTGAGCAAACTAGCAGCATTTTTTGACAAGCAGGAAAGATGAGAAGGAGATGGTGCTTTCAAAGTCCAAGTATAGTCAATCGTTTTATTTCTATCCGAATCCCATGGCTTTGGTCGAATTGTGTTCAGTTTCCTTCTTATTATATGTGAATCAGGAGGGATATTTTCTTTATCATCAGAGTATGGTTCGAATGTTGAGAGAAATGAGGTATTACGGTCTTCATTCATATTCAGAGCGTTCAGTCGGAAGTTGGAACTGAAAAGAGAGTAAAAAATATGTAACAAATGGGTGGAATTTGAAAAATATTTTGAAAAGAATAAACTAACTAGATATTTATAAAATAAACACATAATCAAAACCATAATAATTTTTCTGATGCGTTATGGTGAAACTATTTGATCTTTTATTAATAAGAACAAAATATTAAAACATAAAATTAACTTTCTGAAGCATTATAGCAAATCTAGTTGAAGTTTTTATCAGTATATGTTAAAGAATTATTTAGTGATTCTCACCTTATTGAGTTTCAAGTAAATGTAGTAGTTGGTGTGTAGATGTTGCTTCCTTGCTAGCTATTGTAGAACTGGATGCTTTCTGTGTGAAAACACTGGTTCTTAAATAGCTAAAGCTGTACTAATTAACCCTATGAAACCTTTATAATATATCTATGACTCAGCAGTTTTTTCACGCGATATTCCCGCGAAAGCTTTGGTTTTTATTCGCGTGAAAATTATTTTTTTTACTCCCGCGAAAGCAATGGTTTCTATTCGCGTGAAAATAAACTATTTATTCCCGTGAAAACATTGGTTTGTATTCGCGTGAAAATAAAATATTTATTCCCGCGAAAGCAACGGTTTCCATTCGCGTGAAAAAAAAGTATTGATTCCCTCGAAAGCAACGGTTTCCATTCGCGTGAAAATAAAGTATTGATTCCCGCGAAAGCTTTGGTTTGTATTCGCGGGAAAATAAAATTTCTATTCCCGCGAAAACAAGGGTTTCCATCCGTGTGAAAATAAATTATTTATTCCGGCGAAAACATTGGTTTGTATTCGCGTGAAAATAAAATATTTATTCCCGCGAAAGCAACGGTTTCCATTCGCGTGAAAATGAAGTCTTGATTCCCGCGAAAGCTTTGGTTTGTATTCGCGGGAAAATAAAATTTCTATTCCCGCGAAAGCAACGGTTTCTATCCGTGTGAAAATAAATTATTTATTCCCGCGAAAACATTGGTTTGTATTCGCGTGAAAATAAAATATTTATTCCCGCCAAAGCAACGGTTTCCATTCGTGTGAAAATAAAGTATTGATTCCCGCGAAAGCACCGGTTTCCATTCGCGTGAAAATAAAGTATTGATTCCCGCGAAAGCTTTGGTTTGTATTCGCGGGAAAATAAAATTTCTATTCCCGCGAAAGCAACGGTTTCTATCCGTGTGAAAATAAATTATTTATTCCCGCGAAAACATTGGTTTGTATTCGTGTGAAAATAAAATATTTATTCCCGCGAAAGCATTGCTTTGTATTCGCGTGAAAAGAAAATTTTTATTCCCGCGAGAGCAACGCTTTCCATTCGCGTGAAAATAAATTATTTATTCCCGCGAAAACATTGGTTTGTATTCGCGTGAAAATAAAATATTTGTTCCCGCGAAAGCAACGGTTTCCATTCGTGTGAAAATAAAATATTAATTCCCGCGAAAGCATTGGTTTGTATTCGGGTGAAAATAAATTTTTTATTCCTGCGAAAGCAACGGTTTCCATTCGCGTGAAAATAAATTATTTATTCCCGCGAAAGCATTGGTTTGTATTCGCGTGAAAATAATTTTGTTGTTCCCGCGAAAGCAACGGTTTCCATTCATGTGAAAATAATGCTGATTCATAGCAGTGCAACTTAAGCTATATAAGAAGCACTGTTTTCATACAGAAAGCATTCACTTCATCGTTAGTAACTGAAGGAAGAAGATCTACTACATCATCATCTACTACAGCCCTCCTTCTTCATCATTTGAGTTACATAGGAAACAGCTGAAGTTCAAACAACTATGTATATAATTCATCTAATTCAAAGAACAACAAGTCTTCATTTATGATGTAAGTATTTATATTTCGTTTTAATTGTAATCAATTTAAGCGTGAAGACATTTTCTGAACAAAAAACAAGGTTATTCACTATTTAAGATATCAAAAAATGTTGTATGTAAGTTTTAATTATGGTTATTCTTATTATTTCAGGGCTTCAAAATGAAAAAAGTACTCCTTCTTCATCCGAATTTTATAGAAAGCAGCTCTCAAGTTCAAACTAACTGAAGGAAGAAGATCTACTACATCATCATCTACTACAACCCTCCTTCTTCATCATTTGAGTTACATAGGAAACAGCTGAAGTTCAAACAACTATGTATATATTTCATCTAATTTAAAGAAAAACAAGTCTTCATTTGTGATGTAAGTATTTATATTTCGTTTTAATTGTAATCAATTTAAGCGTGAAGACATTTTCTGAACAAAAAACAAGATTATTCACTATTTAAGATATCAAAAAAATGCTGTATGTAAGTTTTAATTATGTTTATTCTTATTATTTCAGGGCTTCAAAATGAAAAAAGTACTCCTTCTTCATCCGAATTTTATAGAAAGCAGCTCTCAAGTTCAAACTAACTGAAGGAAGAAGATCTACTACATCATCATCTACTACAACCCTCCTTCTTCATCATTTGAGTTACATAGGAAACAGCTGAAGTTCAAACAACTATGTATATAATTCATCTAATTTAAAGAAAAACAAGTCTTCATTTGTGATGTAAGTATTTATATTTTGTTTTAATTGTAATAGATTTAAGCGTGAAGACATTTTCTGAACAAAAAATAAGAATATTCACTATTTAAGATATCAAAAAAATGCTGTATGTAAGTTTTAATTATGTTTATTCTTTTTATTTCAGGACTTCAAAATGAAAAATGTACTCCTTCATCCGAATTTTATAGAAAGCAGCTCTCAAGTTCAAACTACTAGGAATATCATTCATTTTAATTCAAAAGAAAGACAAGTCTTCATTTCTGATGTAAGTATTTACGTTCTATTATAATAGTAATCAATTCAAGTATATTGAAAAAAAATTGAAACCTTAGTCTTTTTTTATTTTTTGCTATAAAGCATTTTCATTTTTTTTAGAATAACAACGAACTAGATCAAAGGAAAAGAAGTTTCCAACAAAACTTCAACTTGAGTAATAACTGAAGCTACTACTTATATTATATATAAATAATGTGTCGAGTAACAAACAACAGATATGTAGCAAACACTATTTATAATGAAAAAAGAGAAATGCAAAAAACTCGAAATTGTTTTGAAAATACTAAAGACCGCGCTGAATGGATAGATGATAGTTTACTCGTTACTTCATCGTTGTTTTTACAACGAACTTTTCCTGATACCACTGCAATAACTTATGTCGTCGCAACTTATCCGGATAATCACTGTAGTCTTTTGTCATTAAAATTACAAAAAACTATTGCGCAACTTTCCCCAACGGACTTTTTCAAGTTCATTTACAATGAACTCTCTTTTTATGAAAGAGAGGCTTTAATGCTTGATGAAAGTTATCGAAGAAAATCATTTCTTACAAATTGGAGACGAGTAGGTAAACATTGTGGTGAAAACATGGCTGCAGCTGGTTTCTATAACCTTGAAAAAGACAACGCTGTTCGATGTGTATTTTGCCAAGGGGTATTACTAAACTGGAAGGATGAAGATGAACATCCGATGAAAGAACACGCTAAAAGTTTTCCGTTTTGTCGATTTGTTAGAGGATTTAACACTCACAATCGTCTGTATAGACCTAGGAAACTACTTGCAGATGAAATGAAAAACATCTCAATTGTCAAAAGTTATACGATGGAAGAACAAAAGACCAGAAGAGGAGATTTAACTGCAGAAGTATTACCTCTAGGTATATCAATTGATCGTGCTGATACACCACGTTTTGCTACTGAAACATCTAGAGAAGACAGTTTCAAACAATGGAAGGGTAAAGTCTCCATGAAACTCCTTTCCAATGCAGGTTTCTACTATACTAAGTTCGGAGATAGTGTAAAATGCTTCTTTTGCTCAGGTGAACTTAAAGAATGGAAAGAGAGTGATCTACCATGGGAGGAACACTGTCGATGGTTCCCAGACTGTTATTTTTTACTCGGGAGTAAAGGTGAAGAGTATGTTGAGGATGTTTACATGCGAACGGAAAAAGGCAAAAGGTGTAAGCGACGGGTTGAAAAATATCGAGAAAAAGTAAAACAAATAACGCACAACAATGACACCGAAGAAATGAAACTTATTTGCAAAAAACTAGGATACAGTCAAAACGATATCGAACAAGTTTTAGTGTTAAATGGAAAACCTTTTGAGCGAATAGGTTTTATGATTGAAGCCTTACATATTTTTGAAAATGATTTTACAACTGTTGAGAATTCGTCAACACTGTTAAAAAATGATGCTAAATCAATTGATTCGTTAAAAAAAGATAAAGATCCGCTGTTAAAAAATGATGCTAAATCAATTGATTCGTTAAAAAAAGATAAAGATCAGACTAAGCAAAGCAAACTCGCTCAATGTGTGTCTGAGACGCATGAAAAAAAAGTAATTGCAAATCATATCTCTCTTCCATGTGGTCATCTCATTTACTGTAGTGAGTGTAAGGAAAAAGCGCTTACTGAATGCTCATCAGAAGTAAAACCTTGCCCAATCGATGGTTGTCAGGTTGAAATTAAAGCATTTATGAAGATCTACATGAGCTAGCATAACAATTAACCTCAAAAAAAAGAAAAAGTAATGAATGATTAAATAGGTGTTTCAATTTGAAAACGTATCATTCGCGTTTTGTAATTTAACGGAATAACAACAAATATGTTACGTGTTGAAGACTTTGCTCACCAAGAAGCTTCCGATGCTATAGGACCTAAGACTTTTTTGGCTGAGGTTTCTGATGAAATGTTGAGGATTTATTTTACGGAGGAATGTGTATACTGTGTACTAGGAGGAAGTTTTTACAAGCAAGCAACCAATCTATCGCTACTAAACTGTTACTGTTCACACGTTGATGACAAATGTATCACTTGTAAAAGATATGCTGAAATGGTTGAAGGCGCTACACCTACCAAAAAAGAATTGGGTGATGCTATCGACTGGATTGATAGAAGACAAGTTTTGAAAAATGCTAAAATGGGTTTTTTGGTGCATGATGAATGGATTAATGCTTTTTTGGATCTTTCCACTGATGATTTGAAGTCTCCATTTTTGTTAACAAATTTAAGAGCACGATTAAATCCCTACCTATTACCTACTAGTCAGAGCAAACTGGCTTATCAACGACTAAAGGATAAATTACTTGCGATAGCAGAAGGATATCCATACGCTTACACTCTTGATGAAAAAGAAGACTCAGTCAACCCGATAATAACTATTGATTCGACTAATGTATCTGAAGACTCATAAAAGAACTGCTACAAAAAAAGTTGCTTCATTTATCTCTGAACTACAGCAGAAACATGAGTGGAAAAACTCAAGGATTCAAGTCAATTGGTACATTGGCTGATTTTGTTCCTAAGTTCATAAGGACTCATTTTGAACACATTCCTTTAGAGCGTTCGAATCCTCTTTTTGTTCAACTCATCACCGAAGAAGTATTTTATTTTGTGTTAGGATTCAATCTAGTTCGTAAATCAATACAAAGCATGCTTTTGAGCTGTAATTGTATTTCAAGAGCAAATCCTCTCGAATGCTTAAACTGTTCTAGGAGCTTTGATCCAAAAGTATGCTGTCCGCAAGACAAGTTGATAGATTTTGAAGATCTCAAAAGAACGATCGAACTGATTGATATAAAGCAATGTTTGAAAGATGCTGAACTGGGTGATTTGATAGATATTTCGATTTTAAGAGGTTTGACTTCATTTCGCTGGACAGAAACACATGTTCTTTTGTCTCAATCTCGATTGGAACCATACTTACATTTTGGTAACCACTTTGATGAGATTGTTTCACATCTTCAAAATCAGTTGAGAGAGCTGAACAAGCCGCTAGCCTCTTACGTATAAATATAAAAAAACATCAAGAAAGAAAGTATTCAACTTTCAACACTGAAAGCGAAAACATTTTAAAAAATCAGCCGCGTATTTATCTTGCTACTGGCACTAACATTTCCCAATGTTAGTGGAGTATTCTATACCAACGAAATTGATGAATGTATAGCCGGAGCTATGGATAAAAATGATGTCTTGTTTTTTTCACCTTTCGAAAGGACTATACGATATAAAGATGAAAATGGAAAAAACTGTGTGCGACTCTACCCTCCCGACTTATTATATTGTGGTTTTTTCATCCCTCAAAGCGCTTCTTGGATCTGCAAGGACATAACTTCTACAGATTCTGTGCCTTGTGATACACCAACAAAATACACTCTGAATCAGGAGGAATGCGCAATAGGGGTTAAAAATAATACGGAAGGTCTTACTCAAAATACAAAACTATTTTGGAATGATGAATTATGTGTATTTGAATACAACACCTCACGTTTGATTTGTCCACCAACAGAAGAGTTTGAGACAACCAACTTTGCATGTGTGGAATGCAATCGTTTGACCAACAAGGAGCCAAAAATAGCTACTATCATCACTAACATCAATGGTATTGAAGGTGTAAATTTGTCATTTTCGAGTTTTGAAAGTTTGAAGTCTGTTCAAAACAAGATTATCATCAGTATCACATGTCAAGGAGATACCAAAGACAAATGCAATCCCAAGGTTATAAATATAGAGCTTTAGTTGAAGCATATTAACCAAAGACCACCGAAATGCAAGACAGTTAACTCTAAATGATGAAAGCATAAACTAGGTTAAAAGTCTCTCTCTCTGAATAAAAAAATGAGATATTGCATCTATCTCCTATTATTCCCAATCCTAAGCGGTTATTGTCTTGTAACAGAGTTTAAACCATTCACTTTATCTCATAGAGCGTCTGGATGTTCTCGGGGAATTCTTAATATGGAAGCGGTTGATTCAGTAACTCGTATTTTAAGAAAAAACTTAAAATATCGTATGCTTAGACTCACATGCTTCATGGAACCTGCTCACCTACGTAGAAGCTGTGACACTTATGATATGTGGCCTCAACACTACTTTGTTTGCAAAACCGATGAAGCTTTAAATTACATTCGTTTATACGATGAAGGATTACTAACTACGACTCGAAGAACAACTCCAACAACAACCACTGCAACTCCACATACAACAACAACAATCACCACAACTCCACAGACAACGACGACAACAACCCCGACGACAACCACTACAAACAAGCCAGTAGTTCCAGCTTTATCACCATCAATTCCATCTTTTCCACAAGCTCTGGGTTTAGTCGATTTAATTTTGGAACAACCAAACCCTACAAACTCTACTATATACAATTCTGAAGAAATCGAAACTACTACTGATTGTGTGTGTGATAGATACATCATATGCGAAAACAATTCAGTATCAATTACAAATTCAACACCGTCGATTTATAGAGTTTTTATTTATAATGATTTGGAGGGTTTTTCAAAACTTTCTCTGTCTATATCGGAAAATAGTAAACTTAAGCTTGAAGAAAATCTTCTCATCATCATTGAACCTGAATGTGATGATATTTCTTGTAAAGTCATCAAATACTTTACAAATTAAAAAGTTTTTATAGACTTTCTCAGGTGAGTTAAGCAATTCATGCTGTCATTGTCTTCTCCTGTTTATTGTCATTGTTTGGGGAGTTATGCTCTCGAGTTTCTTTGCACTTGGGCGAACTCTCTTTGTTAATTGGGCAACAATAGTCATACAATGCTTACAGGCACCTTTCACTTACTAGGCACCAGGCACTAGGCACAGTTCATTTGGTCAATGCTGCTTAGTAGAGACACAACTTCTCTATAACACTCTAGCTTCCCAAGGTAGATATTTTGTTTGCTTATGAAACTTCTTGTTCTTTTAATCGACATGTTCAGTATAAGTTCCGTTAGGTGTGAAGAAACAGCATCACTTCTGACGGTAACATTTATTAAACTTCAGATCTTACAATTTCTCGTTTCTTTTATAACTGTTTCAATTTTACTGTTTTTTTGTCCTTCAATGACTTCCAAATCGCCTATTTGACACTTTATTGGCATTTTCAACAAGATTTTGTATATGATTAGTGTGTAGTCAAAAATTGCAGTCTATGATGTTTCCAGTAGTTGTCTTTGCACATTGAATGCCAAGGATGTTGTAGGTAGTAACAATGAATTTTTTCAAGTTTGGAGAAACCAAAACCTCACAATTTTCAGTCAACTTTTTTGTGCTTGCTCTTAGCAGATTCTTTCCAGATTGTGTATTTTTTTAGCAGATTTTAATGTTTTGTATGGATTCGGTAACTTTATTGTTCTTATTTGTATCGAAACTTGTTCGGATTTCTTGATTTCTATTTATTTTTTTTGCCAACAGGTTTTGAAATGAAATAAATAGTGCTTGTCATAGCTGAATGGGAAGTCCTCCTGTTGCATAGCTTTGAATTGATTTCACTTGGTATGCAGAAAGACCTGCTACCATTTAACAAAAACAATAGCTGACGCATGTGACAGCATAAATAGTTTTCAACTGCTGAGTTTGCCAACTGGTTTTAAATTAATAGGGCTACTTCCAATATTTTTGTCATTTGAAACTTGTATGCTCATTATATGCACAGGGTGATAGGTATTATGTAATCATGTCTTACATCACAGCAACTAATTACTGATTGTTATAATTATAGGTGGTGATAACAAAGAAGAGTGACTAGTGCCAGCACTACTGATGGTTTCTACAAGTAACAAAGCAAGTGACTCTATTGCCCTCCAAGTTCATACAAAAACTAAGAAAGTTCTTGAACAAATTTTGCCAAATTTTTGCATTTAAAATCTGTTTCTACATTTCAGTATGTGCCAGCACTGATTTTGATATTAGGTTACAAATCTGTTTCGACTGCTACTCAGTATCAGGTTTTTTACGCACAAATTTTATGCGAAATTTTCGCACAGAGTTGAAGTTTCATAACAGTAAATGGGAAGAAAAACTGTCCAAGTTTTTACATTAGTGCTCATAAGTTTTTCTGCATGCACTGTGAGGGTACATCAGAAAACAAACGTTTTTTAGTTGTGAAAAATGCCCTTGACTACAAAAAAGCAATTAAGGTGGTGGTCCAGTGAAAATAGCTAATTTGGTGACAAAGAATTAGCAACTTATGACAAAAATATTTTAGCATAACACTATACTAACTCCTGTTGTCATAGTTGCAAGTCTTTTGCTAGAAGAGTGAAGCTGTGGTTCTCGTTTGCTGTAAATTGCTATCATTGTTGAAATTAATGCTGAAGAAAATCTAGTGACTGTTCACGCATTCTTATTTGTTTTTATTCGTTGTCTGTTAGCACTGTTTTTAGTCATTTGATATCTGGTCCAATATTTTTAATTTCTTTTACAATCAGTCAACTTGTTCTTAAGATAAGGCAACAATACATGTCATAGCTGGAGGTGCCCAACTTTTTGCATTTGACAAACAGATGAACCATAGGGTAACATTAAAATGCCTAGGTGGGAATGGCACCAGCCTGCTAGTAAATAACGAGAGAGACATGACTTATGCATAGATGCATAGTGGGCTTTGTCAACTGTTTAGTTCTTGAAATATCTTAAAGCTTTTCTTGGTAACAACAATCTTTTGTTCACTTGAAATGTGTAAACTCATTAGCAAGTAGCAGATGAAAAGCCTTATGTAATCATTACTCGCAGCTCAGCAACTGATTAGTGTATTGTTCAATTACAGACGGCAGTGATAAACAAGATTGAATACTTTCAGCAATTCTACAAGTGAACAAGCTTGTGATACCAAGTTGGTGTGTAACTACTCTACATGCAGATAGATTGTACAGGTATTTATAACGTATCTGCAGGCCGGTATACTGTAAATGTAGGTATGTCACGCATCGTATATTGTACATGTATGCATACTTTTCATGTATTTATATTGTTCGCGTATGTATACTGTAACGTTTGTATGCTGTTCACATATGTATAGTATATACATATTTATATTGTACGACTATGTATACTTTACAGATGTCTATACTTTACACATATGTAAGGTGTACATGTATTTATATTGCATTCATGTGTTTATTATACACTTATGTATATTGTGCATGCATGTGTCTTGAACGCGTATGTATATTGTACATGTATGTATATTGTACACATATGTTTATTGCGATTGTATGTGTAGTGTGCATGCACGTGAAGTGTGAAGGTTAAAATGTTTTTTGGGTAATTATATTATACTTCTGTGAATAGTTTACATGTAGATGCATTCTTCAGTATACTTACCTGTACAATATATCTACTTTTACCATATGTATCTACATTTAGGTGTACTGTAAAAGTAGATGTATTGCACATATATGTATAATCCACACGTACATTTCTTTTCATAGAAGTATAGTGTACATGCAAGTACACTGCATGTGTGGTTGTGTTGTACATATAAGGTATATTGTGCATATATGTATAGTTTCTATATAGATTTACTTGACATGCAGATAAACTGCTCAAGTATGTATACTGTACATACAGGTATGTTTTGAATGTAGCTATATTATACAAGTGTGTATATTTTACATATATGCACATTTAACATTTAGTTCTGCTGCATGTGTAGGTGCACTGTATGTGTTGGAGTATTTTGAATGTAATATTCTTCACACATAGAATTATTGTACAAGTTTGTATACTGTAAGTACAGGAATACTATTTATGTAGATACATTGTACAGTAGGTTTATTGAACAAGTAGGTGTCCTTTACAGGTATGTGGATGGTACATATTGTACACTTCTGATTGGTGCGTAGATGCATAGTTCGCTTTGTGAACTGTCTAGTGTGTGAAATCTGTTCAAGTTATTATTGCTATTAACAATCTTTTGTTCTCTTAAAATGCGTAAACTGTTTAAAAAGTACAAGATGAAAAGTATTATGTAAATCATATCTTACGACTCAACAACTAATTAATGTATTGTTTAATTGCAGATGGCAGTGGTAACCAAGCTTGTAGTACAATTACCCTGAAGGTTTGTAACAAAAAATAGAATTTTTAGTGAGCAACTTTTGGTGATAATCTTTCGCTCACTTTGAACGTGGTGTAAACATGTAGGTACTTTGTAAATTAATATTTAATTAACATGTGGGTATATCGAACATGTAGGTATGCTGTACATATAGATAAACTTTATATGCAAGCATACTGTCCATGAAGGTACTCGGTATGTTGGTATAATGTACATGTAGATATACAGTACATATGCATGCATACATAAAGACAGCTTGTACAGCTATGTATACTGTACATTTAGGTATATTTTACATGTAAATGTAATTTATCACAATATATTGTACATGTATGAATACCATGCATGTAAATATACTGCAATGCGTATATATTTGTACTTTTATGCATATTTTATATGTAAATATACCGTACATCTAAGTAAATTGTACACGTATGTGTATTTTTAAGCATATATATGTTGCACATGCATGTATATTGTACGCACACACATATTGTATACACATGTATATCGTACACATACATAACTTACACTATTATGTATATTGTACTTATATGCATACTGTGCATGAATGCATATTGTGCACATATGTATTTTGTATACGTGTGTATGTTGTTCGTCTACGTATATTGTCTATATATGTATCTCGTACATGCATATATGTTGTGCTTGTAGTTAAAATGAAAACGTAAATATATTTTTCAGGTAGTTGGGTTGCACTTCTAGGAATATTTTACATGTAGATACATTTTTTAGTATATTTACTTCTACGATATATCTACATGTAGGTGAATTGTAAAGGTAAGTGTATCGCACATATATGTATAATCCACATGTATAATTTTTTGTTCATGTAGGTATAATGTACGTGCAGGTACACTGCATGTGTGGTTACATTGTATATATAGGTATATTGTGCGTATAGGTATACTTTTTATATAAATATACTCAACATGTAGATGGATTAGTATACTTACCATACAGGTATATTTTTGATGTAGCTATATTATACAAGTGTGTATACTTTACATATACGCACATTTTACATTTAGCTCTGCTGCATATGTAGGTGCACTGTATGTGTTGGAGTATTTCGAATGCAATATTCTTCACATATAGAATTATTGTACAAATGTGTATACTATAAGTATAGGAATACTATTTATGTAGATACGTTGTACAGTAAGTTTATTGAAAATATAGGTCTCCTGTACAGGTATGTGTACGGTACATATTGTACATATTTAAAGAAAAAAAAACTGATTTGTGTGTAGACGCATATTTTGCTTTGTCAACTATCTCGTGTACCAAGTCTGTTCAAATTATTCTTGTTAATTACCATTTTTTTGTTCACTTCAATTAATAAGATATATAGGGAGTACAAAATTAATAGCGTTAAATTGTCATACCCTACTGCTCATCAAATAATTATTTGTTTGTATAATTCCAGATGGCAGTGAGGAACAACATTGGATACTGTCAGCCACTCTAGTGCCTTTCACAAGTGATCAAGCCTATGACACTATTACTCTGTAGGTTCACATAAAAAAGTAAGCATTTCAATGAGCAACTTTTGGTAATAAATTTTGTATCATTTGGAATGTGTTTTTAATATGTAGACACATTGTAAATACAGGTATCTTTTACAATTAAAGATATTTTACATATAGCTGTAAGTTGTATATGTGTTTATCTTACAAGTATATAAACTGTATGTATGAATATGCCGTATGCTTAAGTATACTTAGTGTAGGGGCCTAGCCGGTTCGTGGGACTTTGTGCAGCTCTGCTATCAAACCCCCACCAGCTTCTCGGAAAAACCTTAAAATATTGAGAGTTGTCTTCTTCTTTTAACAATAACGGGTATGAACCCAAAAGAAATGAGAATAAGTTTATCATGTTTTAATAGGTTATCCCTGGTGATTATGTAGATACAGTGTTTCTTGCTCATAAAACAATGGTTAAACTTTGAAACTTGGAAGTTAACCACTTTGCAAACTTTATGATGCAGTATGATTGTCTCATAGACCACTGCCAAGCATTGATTTTATCTTAAATGTTGCTAGGTATGAATCTGCTTCTTATATTACTCATGGTGATGCAACTTTGATAAAGAAAAATAACTCTTTTGTGGCTTTTTGTAAAAATAAAAGAGGACAACTCTCCAAAAACTCAGGTTTTTCCTAGACGCTGGTGGGTGTTTGATAGTGGAGTGCCACAAAATCCCACGAGCCATATTGACCTTTCAACTACAGTAGTCCATATATATCTAAAGACATTTACATCTACTTATAAAGTAAATGTAAGTAAGCTGTACATCTAGATACATCGTACAGGTATGTAAACTGTAGACACATTGAATATGTTGATCCAGTGTGATGTAGGCCAATTTCACATGTAGGTGTACTGCACACATAGGTACACTACATATGCAGGTGTAAATTTTATATATGTATACTGTTCATACAGACATACTCCACATTGCGAGATTTTGTCCAAATATTTCTAATTTACCGGTAAGAGTACATACATAGATGCACTGCATATGTAGGTATGTAGGTATACTGTATATGTAGGTATGAGGTATATGTAGGTATTGTGTATATGTACGTACAATATATATGTATGTACACTGTATATGTAGGTATACTGTATATGTATGTACACAGTGTATGTAGGTATACTGTACATGCAGGTATACTGCACATGTAGGTATACTGCACATGTAGGTATGATGTATATGTAGGTATTGTGTATATGTACGTACAATATATATGTATGTACACTGTATATGTAGGTATACTGTATATGTATGTACACAGTGTATGTAGGTATACTGTACATGTAAGTATAATGTATATGTAGGTATGCTGTACACATATGTATACTGTATGTGTAGGTATACTCTATATGTATGTACACAGTGTATACTGTACATATAAGTGTATTGTATATGTAGGTATGCTGTACATGTAGGTATACTGTATGTGTAGGTATACTGCACATGTAGGTATACTGTGTATGTAGGTATACTGTATATGTAGGTATGATGTATATTTAGGTCTACTGTACGTGTAGGTACACTGTATGTGTAGGTATACTGTTCGTGTAGGTATATTGTACATGTGGGTATACTGTATGTGGAGGTATACTGTACATGTAGGTACACTGTATATGTAGGTACACTGTATATGTAGGTACACTGTATATGCAGGTACACTGTACATGTATGTACACTGTATATGTAGGTACACTGTACATGTAGATACACTGTATATGTAGGTAAACTGTGCATGTAAGTATGTTGTACATGTAGGTATACTGCTTAGTTAGGTCTACTCTGCGTGTAGGTATACTGTATATGTAGGTATACTGTATATGTAGGTATACTGTATATGTAGGTATACTGTGTGTGTAGGTATACTGTATACGTAGGTATGCTGTACATATAAGTATACTGGAGGTATACTGTATATGTAGGTACACTGTATATGTAGGTATACTGCATATGTATGTACACTGCATATGTAGGTATACTGTGCGTGTAGGTATACTGCACATGTAGGTATACTGTATGTGTAGGTATACTGTATGTGTAGGTATACTGTTTATGTAGGTATACTGTGTGTGTAGGTATACTGTATGTGTAGGTATACTGTACATGTATGTATACTGTATATGTAGGTATGCTGTATATGTAGGTTTACTGTATATGGAGGTATACTGTATATGTAGGTATAATGTACATGTAGGTACACTGTACATGTAGGTATAGTGTATATGGCGGTATACTGTACATGTAGGTATGCTGTACATGTAGGTACACTGCACATGTAGGTATACTGTAATCTAGGTATACTGTAAATGTAGGTATACTGTGTGTGTAGGTATACTGTATATGTAGGTATACTGCATATGTATGTACACTGCATATGTAGGTATACTGTGCGTGTAGGTATACTGTATGTGTAGGTATACTGTACATGTATGTATACTGTATATGTAGGTATGCTGTACATGTAGGTTTACTGTATATGGAGGTATACTGTATATGTAGGTATACTGTACATGTAGGTACACTGTACATGTGGGTATAGTGTATATGGCGGTATACTGTACATGTAGGTATGCTGTACATGTAGGTACACTGCACATGTAGGTATACTGTATATCTAGGTATACTGTATATGTAGGTATACTGTGTGTGTAGGTATACTGTATATGTAGGTATACTGCATATGTATGTACACTGCATATGTAGGTATACTGTATATCTAGGTATACTGTATATGTAGGTATACTGTGTATCTAGGTATACTGTATATGTAGGTATACTGTGTGTGTAGGTATGCTGCGCTACGATATATATTTGTATGCTATTCATTTAACTGGATCCTCCATTCGACTAAGTTGTATGAGTTTTTTAGCATACATCTACGTTTGCTCTACATTTATACTTAGGTAGGCACTTACGTAGGTACACTCTTTACGTGTAGGTATTTTGCAGGTAGTTTTTGTACATATAAGTATTTTTCATGTAATTATACTGTAAATTTAGATACATTTTACATACAGGACTAGTGTCAATCTAGATATACCGTGGACATGAAGATATAACTTACTTGTATGTATATTGTACCTGTGATTTAAGTGTAGATGTACGTATATTCTAATTTTAAGTATATGCTACTTTTGGCTTTTGCACATTTAGTGTATTGTGCAACATTCAATATAAATTAACTTGTAACAGTAAACCTACAAGTTATATATATATATATACTGTCTATGTTGGTACAGTGTACAACATACATATTCTATGTATGTTGGTAGAATGGACATACAGGCATACTTTACATTTAGGTATACTGTACATGTAGGTAAAGTGCTAGTGTAGATATATTGTACATGTAGGTATACCGTGCTTGTTAGTATACAGTACTTGAAAGTAAACCGCATATGTCGATATATCCTACATTATGTATACTGCTCATTTAGGTACACTGTATGAGTATGTGTAGGTGTATTGTAAATGTAAGTGATGTGGATATATTGTTTCACCGCTTACATAAATATAATTTAAATGTAAATAAGTTGCACAGGTGTGTATCATGTACATGTAGGTATGCTGTGCATTCAGATACAATGTAAAGTCATGTTTATCGTACATTTAGGTATACGATAGATACAGGTATATTCTACATGCAAGTATGTGGTACATCTAAGTAGAGTGTAAATGTAGCTATATCTTACATGTAGGTATATTGTGCATGTCAGTATAATGTATAAGTTGGTATGTGGCGCATGCAAATACACGCTACATGTGGGTTTATCGTACATGCAGGTTTATAGATATAAATGTTGTACTTGTAGCTATATATCACATGTAAATTTATTAGCAATCTATGCATACTGTGCATGAAAATATATTTTATTTGTATGCTATATATCAACAAAATTGCAATTGAAGTGCTCGTGTAGGTATATTGTAGATGTAGGTACATTATACTTTTTGGTATTTTGTAAATGTAGTGTACTGTACAACATAGCTACATGTATATATACTAACATATAGTTATATGTTTAATTTTTGATTTATTTACGTGTTGATATATAGAGATGTTAGTATAATGTACATGATTAGATTTTGTGCATTTTGGTAAACCGTCTATATAATTATATTGTACCTGTGTTTATGCTTTACATGTGATTACACAGTACATATAGGTGTATTATTCGTGTAGGTGAGCTGTACATGTAGATATACTGTTAGATTAGGTACATTTTGCACGTAGGTATACTGCACATTTAGGTACACTGTGTACGTAAATATACTCCAAGTGTAGATAAAGTGTATGCATATGTTCACCTTACATGGAGGTATACAGTGCAGGTAGATTTACTATACAGCTTTATATGCTGTACATGTAGAGGTATTGTAAATTTATGTGTATGTTATATGTAGATACACTCTACATGTATGTATATTTTACATGTAGATACATTGTACCTGTAGGTATATCTTACATGTAGGTGTACTGTACAGGTATGTGTATGGCAAACATTTTACATGTTTAAAGATGTGAAGCTGACTTGTTTGTAGACTCATGTACAGATTTGTTAATTGTTTATTATGCAAAATCTGTTCACTATATTCTTAGCAGATATGTTCTTTTGTTCACCTGAATGGGGTTAACTCATTAGAAAGTACAAGATGAAAAGCGTTATGTAATCATATCTTGCATCTCACCAACTAATTAGTGTCTGGTATAATTACAGATGATGGTGATAAACAAGAATGACTATTCTCAGTGATTCTACAAGTGAACAAGCTTGTGATACTAAGTTGATGTATGATTACTCTACTTGCAGATAAATTGTTCAGGTATGTATGATTTACATGTGGGTGGAATGTGTTTGTAGGTCCGTATACTGTACACATAGGTATATTGCACATGTTACTATACTGTACATGGATGTATATGGTACTTGTCGATAGATTGTACATTTAGTTAGGTTGTATCTATCAATACTATACCGTACATGTAGATAAGCTGTACTTGCAAGTATATATAGACATAGAAAAATTGTACATATACACATAGATAAATTGTAAGTGGAGTTATGTTGTAAATATAGCTACAGTGCAAACTTAGATACATTGCACATGCAGTTATTTTCTTCATGTAGGCTAGTTGTAAAAGTAGGTGTATTTTACATGCAGATATAATAAACTTGCAAAATATTTCTTATATGTCGGTTTATCATACATGTAGGTATGTATATTTTACATGTATGTAGATTCACAACAATCAATCACTATAACTTAACAAAAACAGGAGCTTATAGTTAATCGTTTTTGGATCTGGATTAGTCAACTTATCTTAATGTGCTTTTTGTAATTGTTATTATTATATACTTATTGTTGTAGGTAGAGCTGACACACACACACCAGGAATGCTTACTCTTCACCCGCTTGGGCTTAAAGTGTATTGATAGAGCTGCATGTTATGTGACTTGCCTTTCATGAATTACCATGTTATGTAACTTGCATTGAACTGATGTAAACTACTTTGCAGTCTTCCATGATATATGTATTGTTTGATGCTATTGATGCAAATTACCTTTCAATCAACTACAATAAACTGCAATCGTACTCTGTGTCTTTTACTATCACCAGTGAATTTTATACTCACATTATTAGCTGCAAAACATACAGCTTCATATGATGTAAATGAATGAACTCATTAGACCTTGCAAAGCTAATCATTTAACTGAATATGGCATGTGCGTACTAGTTTTTAGAAAACAGCTGCATCATATTTCAGTGCATTATCAGAATTGAAAAAAGTGTTTTTTTCTGTCGTCGGTCCTCGTATTGTTTCTTCCTTCCTAAGTGACAAAAGATCAGTTCGTGTGATAATCTACCTCTTCACTATCCATTTTACTCGAATTTGAAAATTTGAGTAAAAAGTGGTGACTTATTTTCAATGTTAATAAAAGAATGTAGAAAAACTAAATGACTACATTCGTATGTTTACTGAAAAGTTGATGATAGATTTAAACAAAGTGATTAATGGTTTCAGATACAATTTTTATTTTCTGAATCGAAAAGTGGTACACCTGAGAAAAAGACTGCCATGAACCATTAGGAATGATGGAGATGGAAGGAGACTTGAATGCTGATCATTGTAAAACAAAGAGTATGCGTACATATACGCTTGAATAGTTTGTAGCATATGTTCTAGTGGAAGAAAAAGTAGACAACCAAATAAGCAAGTTTGCATTTGCTATGGAGTTTCTTTCAGTAGTTATTGTGGCTATTGTGAAGGAAGATGAAGTGATTGTTAATGTTTAAATTGAGACTAAAGGTATTGAAAAACTGATACAATTGCGTAAAACAATTTGATGTTGACACATGAAACAATTTTGAACTGCAAATGCGTTGTCAGCTTCACATATGAATGTTTTGCTTTCGAACAGGAGGTGAATTGGAAATGTGCGGGTAAGAGGGCTAAGAAAATGCAATAGTCTTTGCTTGGAAATTAGGTGCATCTTAAAAAAGACGACTTATAAAATGTTATTGGTATGTCGGACATGTTAGGCGTACTCTGAGTACTAGTTTATCAATTTAGACACTGATCACCTTTTTGAGCCAAGTGGTAAAAGTTTGTAAAGAACTTTTAAAAAAGTTGAAAATACAAGAAACAGAGGAAAGAAAAAACACTTTTACGAAATGTTGTTGGCCTTCAGTACCTGAGACGTGGAGTGCATAATTAATTGAGAAAAGCTGATAAGTAACTGAGATACATCAAGTGTTATAGCAAGTATAGCAAGTATTAAACGAAAGTTTGGCGGAAAAATAACGAATAAACAAATTGGGTCAATTTATGTGTACAAATGAAAAAATTGGACATTTTAAGAATTATTATGCATATTTGATATGTTGAGTTGACAAACAGCACAATTTCAATGTTTTAAAGGTTGTTAACTCTCTGGAATCAAGTGTTATAAACTTGAGCATTTTTTTTAAAAAAATCAAGAAAAACATGGCTTGCAGTGCAACGAATGAGATTAGAAAAAAAATTGAGAAGGTTCAACAGCTGGTGATGGGAATTGCATAAAAAAACTGAGAAATATTGGGAGGTAACATGGCCAAATCAAGTGTTATAACAACTTAGACTATAACATATACTCGAAAAAGGAAAGACAACTACGAATTTGGGAAAATCAGAGAGAACAGGAGAGGACAACCAGGACAGGACTTGCTTAACTCGCCTGAGTTAACTCTATATATTCAACTTATTACACTCTATTATGATATCTATTTTATCACATTCTCCTTTTTTTGTAAATTTGTACAATTAGATGAAATTTAACCATTTAGAGAATGATTTCTTTTTGCAAAAAATTTATGAAAATTGAATGAAATGAAAAAAAGACTATGTATTAATTGTTATTACTTAGTATTTACTGACTCTAGCTATATTATATGAGATTTTCCCTACTTATTACACAATAAATGTATATATTCACATATTCTTTCATTTTTAATCACTGTATTTATTCAATGTAGATATATCTCCTCTCTCTCAAGATATCATATGAGTCGGAATTACAGAAAATTATCAAACCTTAAATGCCTTACATTCAAAATCTAGATACCCTATGAGTTATAATTATGTATACAGTTATGTAATAATTATCATAACCTAAATGCCATACATTCAAAATTTAGATACCATAAGTTCAAATTAAGTAAAAAAATAATCAAAACTCAAATGCCATTCAAATGCCACTCAAATGCCCCTCAAGTAAAATACAATATAAACTCGGCGAATTCATCCAACGTCGTAACCCATTGACTCAACCCCCAGATCAAATCCACAAGAAAACACTTGGTAGGGAGATCTGCTCATATATTACTACTGATACGGCATTGATAATAAATAATTAATTTTAATTTTTTTTTATTATTTTTGTAAAGTTGTTGACTGATGTTGTTCTTTACATCAAAATGTAGCTCTAAATGTTTCTAGCTCATTCGTGCCCCAATGAGGGCTTTATTTTTGCCTGTAATAAAAATATAAACTATTTTCAGAAAAAAAAATTTCCGAAATTTTCGGCCATTTGCAACAAGTGTCTAACTGTTGTTGCAATGTTCTAACACTTTTCTCGCATATTTTTGCTTCAAATTTGACTAGTCTTATCAAGGTTTTGTCCTCTTTTCAGCTGTGCTATCAGTTTCACGTTTAGTGTGTTATTTTTTTTTTGTAACTGGTTGATCTGTTGAGGTCATTACTAAAAAATGGTCTCCGAACTAAAAAATAATAAAAATAGTTTAGACTGGTGGAATCAATATGATATTAATTCTCCTAAGAGAAAGGATAATGCTGATTTATATGGGCTTAAAGTTGTTACCATATCATGTATAGATGAATTTTAATAAAATTTTAAAAATTGAGTTATTTTTGCAAAAAGCGTGTGAATCCTGTGGTAATTTATTGGTCGAAGCGATTGAAATTCAAAGAGTTTAATACTAATAAGTATTACTTGAATCAAATTATTATTACCAGAACAACTACTATTCATCATCCGTCATTATGACTAATAACGATGATTATTAATAACAACAACTGGTGATAAAAGTACTTGTCTATGACAAATTTTAATGTTATTAGGATAGTTTTGCAATCAGCCCGCTATGTGATCCAGCTGCTGCTGTTTCAGCTTTCATAAGAAATACAGAACTGGTTAGCAAATGGAAAAATTTCATTAACCATAATTTTTATAACATGTGATTGTGTTTACGAGTGAGTGAACATAGCTAGTTACCTGGAAATCTGACAGCTGCCAATGCACTTTTTTGACTAAAAACAATATCTAAAACTTGTTCTGATAAAGTGTTAGTGTGGTGACATGGGAAAGTTACGTGTCATTGTAAGTAGTAATATATGAGCAGATCTCCCTACCAAGTGTTTTTTTGTGGATTAGATCTTGGGGTTGAGACAATGGGTTACGGCGTTGGATGAATTCGCCGAGTTTATATTGTATTTTACTTGAGGGGTACTTGAGTGGCATTTGAATGGCATTTAAGTGGCATTTGAGTTTTGATTAGTTTTTTACTTAATTTGAACTTATATGGCATATAGATTTTGAATGTATGGCATTCAAGTTTTGATAACTTTTTACATAACTCGAACTCATATGGTCTCTTGAGAGAGAGGGGAGAGGAGAGAGGAGAGAGGAGAGATGGGAGATGAGAGAGGAGAGAGAGAGAGAGAGGAGAGAGATTTTTTAGTTTTCTATACATTCATGTATATATGGTTAGTTATGTACATATTTATGGCTATATTTATGGGATACATAAAGAGAACATATTAAATATTGTAAGCTTGAAATAGTTCCAATATCATTTCAAATGAAAAAATGGATGATGAGAGATTTTCATCCGTTTGTATGTATCTACATATATCTGATTGAAAATGATATAATAATTCAGTAGTCCATTGTATTGAAATCAATTTTTGAGTGAGCTCTTTATTCCATACTCTTCTTTGAATTTTCTTTAAGTAATCATTAATACTGACAGTTTTTGACATTTTTACAACTGTTTGAAAATTGTTTTTAGTCATAAGCTTAAATATTTCTACTGAATTGTCAACGTATTTATGTGTAGTGTATGGTCGGTATTGTATCGGTGAAAGTTCTCCATGTAAAGAAGCTACAGTTAGCAAATGCTGTGTCATACATAATAATATAGCTTGTAATGTCAAGCGATATCCAATCTTTTCCTGTACTTCAACATTTTCTTTAATATAGCTATGATATATCTTTGGAAGGTAGTCTTTGATTGTGTATCTTTTTGAACTCATAATGAACTAAAATAAAATGTTAAGTATTAGTATATGATGATTAAACAGTGTTGTAAAATAATTACATTTTAACTTTTATTAAGTAATTTTTCTATTAATTCTTACCTTATCACCAAGAAATCAGCTGTAGTAGTTGATGAACTCAGTTGTAGCAGTTGATGAATCAGTTGTAGTAGTTGATGAAATCAGCTGTAGTAGTCGATGTTTTATTGCTGGAGAGAATGATTTCTATGCAGAGAGAGCTGTTCTTATATAGTATAAGCCACTCCTACTCATTTAGCTTATAGCCATTAAAAACACTCACGCGAAAACTCTATCAGAATAGTGTTATTCGCGTGAAATATCCCTGTTTTATTCGCGTGAAAATAAAAAATTTCATTCCCGCGAAAGCAACGGTTTCCATTCGCGTGAAAATAAAGTATATATTCCCGCGAAAGCATTGGTTTGTATTCGCGTGAAAATAAAATTTTTATTCCCGCGAAAGCAATGATTTCCATTCGCGTGAAAATAAAATTATTTATTCCCGCAAAAACATTGGTTTGTATTCGCGTGAAAATAAAATGTTTATTCCCGCAAAAGCATTGGTTTGTATTCGCGTGAAAATAAATTATTTATTCCCGCGAAAACATTGGTTTGTATTCGCGTGGAAATGAAATGTTTATTCCCGCGAAAGCATTGGTTTGTATTCGCGTGAAAATAAATTATTTATTCCCGCGAAAACATTGGTTTGTATTCGCGTGAAAATAAATTATTTATTCCCGCGAAAACATTGGTTTATACTCGCGTGAAAATAAAATGTTTGTTCCCGCGAAAGCAACGGTTTCCATTCGTGTGAAAATAATTTATTTATTCCCGCGAAAACATTGGTTTGTATTCGCGTGAAAATAAAATGTTTATTCCCGCGAAAGCAACGGTTTCCATTCGCGTGAAAATAAATTATTTATTCCCGCGAAAACATTGGTTTCTATTCGTGTGAAAATAAAATGTTTATTCCCGCGAAAGCAACGGTTTCCATTCGCGTGAAAATAAATTATTTATTCCCGCGAAAACATTGGTTTCTATTCGCGTGAAAATAAAATGTTTATTCCCGCGAAAGCAACGGTTTCCATTCGCGTGAAAATAAATTATTTATTCCCGCGAAAACATTGGTTTGTATTCGCGTGAAAATAAAATATTTATTCCCGCGAAAGCAACGGTTTGTATTCGCGTGAAAATAAAGTATTCATTCCCGCGAAAGCAACAGTTTCCATTCGTGTGAAAATTAAATGTTTATTCCCGCGAAAGCATTGGTTTGTATTCGCGTGAAAATAAAATATTTATTCCCGCGAAAGCAACGGTTTGTATTCGCGTGAAAATAAAGTATTCATTCCCGCGAAAGCAACAGTTTCCATTCGCGTGAAAATTAAATGTTTACTCCCGCGAAAGCATTGGTTTGTATTCGCGTGAAAATAAAATATTTATTCCCGCGAAAGCATTGGGTTGTATTCGCGTGAAAAAATGTTGATTCATAGGATTTAATCAGTGCAACTTTACCTATTTAAGAGCCACTGTTTTCACACAGAAAGCATCCAGTTCTACAACGACTAGCGGAGAAGCAACATCTACTAAATCTTTCATTGCAACAACTAGGAGCTCATCTTCTTTATAAAGGTAAGAGTAAAAATATTTATTTTTTGTTAGCTAACGCTACTAGCTGAAGGTTTATGACCTTTATGATCTTTTAAAATTAATTACGAAAAATTAAACAAAATGTTTTGTTTTTTTAGAATGAATACTCAAGACGAAGGAAGTCAACCGATGAATGAAGAAGCAGGATCCCAGCAAACCCTTTCCCCATCACCTTCTCCTATCTTTGATATGGCAGAAAGTCAATTGGTGGTTGATGAACCAGAATCCCAACAAGATTTTACTTTATTCACATCTCCTACTAACAAGCTGTCTTCAAAAAGAACATCGATGAGGAAACGATCTTTTATTGATTTGACAAAAGATGATAATGAAACTGGCTCGAAGTGCAAAAAACTAGTTTTGACGGATGTTGGAGATGAAAGGCTTTTTCGTCACACCAGAATACCCTTTCAAGATGCTGGAAGTAATGAACTAACCACTCTCACCTACAAGAGCGCTGGGTTAATAAACTCTCTCTCTCTCCAGATAGTCTAGAAAAACTTGAAGAATCCATGGAAATCCGCGAACTACCTGTACCAACAGTTATGGAGGTGTTGTCTGTTGAATTTCGTGATGAATCAAAGTGCACGTGATTTACAACTACCGAAAGGATAAGAAGATAACTCGGGTGAAGAGTGATATTTCAACCGAAATAGGACTGCTTGTTAATAAAGCTAAGCAAACACGTCCAATTGTTTTAATTTATATGGGAGAAGGAAAGACAGGAGACGCGATTTTTCGTACTGCTGAATCTCATGGATGTAATCGAAAGATCAACGATCCATTCAACTCATTGTATGGCAAGAGTGTGAGACAAATACAGGCCTATTTCAGTGTTGCTCACCTACACGATTTTCCGACAGGAAGTGTTATAGCTTATGAGAATCCTGGAATGCTAAGAAAATGTGATACTCGTTGGAACAAGACTGCTGATGTTATAGTGGCTAATTACAGATGTATGGTGAAAGGAGAGCTATTGATTGGAGATCTTAGCATCCCTGCTCAAATAGCTTCATCTGTGGTGGCAGAAAAAAGTGGTGTAATCGTATTCAGAGGACTGAAACAAAATACGAACAACATGATTTCCTACGACATCATTCTACTCTCAGCTCTTCAAGCTTTCATTCAAGTCTCAGAACTGTTTGATACTTCGCTGCAGCACACCTGTCTCTCCTACTTTGATGAAAATGAAAAAGAGAATTGTCCAGAACAACATATCAGAGTCTTAATCGATAACACAAAGGATGTGACTCGTCTTCTATGATGGTAAGTTTCATATCTATTTAAAGAAAGATCTGAAGTATTTTTGTAAAATTAATTCATATAACTATGTATGATAGAGTCATTAGTTACTATGTCTTTTAGATATAACTAAAGAGCGCTCCTGAGGAAGAAAATGAGAAGATCTTATTTACTTTTTGCTTGAAACATTACAAAATAATAGTTTTTATAGGTTCTGTAGTGTTTAGCACAAATAATGAGATAAGTTGTATTTTATTCATTATATTTGTTATATCAAATAAAAATCAATTATAATAATTTATTTTAACAATTTACTTAGTAAATTAGTTCCTTGTATATGTACACCATCTATTCCTTCTACTGTATTATCTTCTATGAACTCGAAGTTAAGATAGGTCTGTATGATAAATCTCCGTATTCACAGATGAATTAAGGTTTTTAGAGTGTGCGTGCTAATCAATAAGGCAGCAGATGAAATTTATCGCTCTCTATATATGCGTATATTGAAACTACCCGTCCAGCTACTGTCAAAACTACTAGGCTTACGAGTAAAGTAAAAACAGGGGTGGATAGCCACTTTCAGCCTTTATGGGGGAATTCAGAAAAACTTTGTAAACTTCCATTTGAGTAGTAAATAATCAAACAGTATTTTGTTTTGCTATGCAATTTTTGTACTTTATTGTACCCGGCCATATTGCTACAGATGTGCTCAACTTAGAGATTTGGTAAAACCACCAAATGAAGTGTGAGATGTTGTAGATTGGGGGAATTTGGCCCTGTTATTCTTCTTGTGTTTTGGAATTATGGTATTGAGGGTTAAAAATTCTTTATACACTTGCTTTGACATAGTTGGCTGTGTGTAGCTGCCCTGCACTAGCTATATGATACTCACAAGTAGCCGGTGACCTATTTTCGCTTCACTGAGTAGCACTTGGAAAACCCACTGCGCAACAGCACTGAAGTGTTGTTTAGTTGCCTTTATGACTTGTTTGTCAACCTTACGTACTGGTTGCTATTTGATGGTATGGATTTGTTATGATAGCATGCTATCAATTCTCAATTTTCCCAAGCTGACATACAAAGGTTAATACTAAGGTAATTCATACTACGCGGAGCCAAACACTACTTTTTACTCATTCAGCATTACGATGGCACACAAAAACCAATATTGATTTCTTACAACTGCATACCTTGTCTAGTTTTTGTCACCAAAAAATGTAGAGGATTTCAACAAAAAATATAATGCAACAAGGATTATCAACCAAAAAAGAAGAGCTGCAAGGAAAGAACTTCCCAGGCCCAAGCAATTTTCATCGGAATGGAACAGACAGTTTTGTATGTCTTTTGGAGTAAGAAGAGAACCTAAACCAAAAAGCCACACATGTTCACTGAGTTCAGTCACCATCAAGACTTGGAAGGCCTCAGCATGGGCTTAGCAATATGAACTGGCCAAAGTTGAGCAGAGACGCAAAGCCAATAAAAAGGTGACTAACCGCAGCCAAGGGAGTGCTAACCTTTAGCTTGCACTATCGAACAACAAATTACAATTATTGCTCATCCTATGAATGCATTAAACTGAATTATTACGATGGCTCAATGGTTTTTTTCCATAACTAATGAGATATAGATATTAGATATGCATCACGCAGCACAAAATTTTATTTAATGATTCATTTTTTAATACAGATAACTATAAGTTGACAACCTACAGTGAACCTTGGAGTTAGTAAACAAGAAAAAAATGAATAATGAAGTACAAATGGACTAATAATTGTCAATATCATTTAGTGAAGTTTCAAAACAGCTGGTTAGCTCCATTAGAGTACTCTGTGTCCACAAAGCACCGAAGGCGGCTATCTGGTTGAACTACAGAAACCACAATCTCAATGTCCGCAGAAGATACTCAGCTGTAGCACTCAAGAAGCTCAAGGAATTCGTAATTGCATCAGGACAGCTGGACGTAGGAGAGCCAATAGTTTCAATTGAGTTCAATGTTATTCAACTTCTGCAGGATGGTACCTTGGTGAGTACGAGTTACAATTGACCTAGACCAAATTACTCCAAGTGGAATGAACGGAACGTTGATACACGAGTGCAACAGTCTCTGTACACAAAATTCATTGATGATAAATGGCGCTTTTCTTGCTTCACAAGGAGAAATCTTGTCAGCAATTGTCTCTGGTAGTCGATTTCCTCTGCCAAGTATAAGAATCGAGCGCCCGGATAGGATGGATGATAAAGGAAAACTTTAGAGACGGAACTTGCTATCAATGCCTGTGGCGGATATTTTGTCATTCGGTGTCAAACACAAGTAATAGTGACTAATGATCAGTTTAACTGGTGCCATTTGACAGACATCAGACCTACAAGCAAACAAACACCTTCATTCATATGATGTAGTGTATTAATTAATTTAGCAGCTATTGACATGGATAATGATGATGCTAGTCAACTAATGCAACAGGTGCTCACACGAGACACATGGCCATGTGGCATGACCAATCTGATATTGCAGGCAACTCATTTACTGGGTTAGACTGGTGTGCCACACTCAACTTTCTTTAATGAGATGACATTAAACTTTTATCGATAAAGGAAAGAGTCACTACCTATTTATGGTTTGGTTTCTCTATGACACACTAGTCTATATGACAGATGTCAAACTACAGGCTCAGAATAAGATGGCAAGCATGAACTCTGTGCGTTTCTGTAGCAAGAATCATTGACAAACATTTATTTCACTACAATGTTGCAGGCTTCACCAGTCAGCATACAATCAGCAGTAGAGTTCCCATAAATTTAAGAGCTAACAAGATCAGGTTACAAAACAAAAGTGGATGATACATCCTATCGTTTACATTTCATCTAGTTTATTGTAAAAAATAATTAGCATTATGGTATAAAGTCGCGCAGAGGCATAGTAGTGCATAGACATTGTCAGTACATAAAAATAGTCATGCATAGACATAGTAATACATATAAATATTAGTGCACAGACATAGTACTGCATAGACAGAGTAGTACATAGACGCAGTAGTGAATCGACATATTGGTGCATAGACATAGCTATTCAGAGGCATAGTAGTGCATAGACATAGTACTACATAGACATATTAGTACATAGACATAGTACATAGACATAGCCATGTATAGACATATTAGTGCATAGACATAGTACTGCATAGATATAGTAGTACATAGACATATTAGTGCATAGACATAGTAGTGCATAGACATGGTAGTGCATAGACAGAGTAGTACACAGGCAAGAGGCTCATGGACACAATAGTAAATAGTCACATTACTGCATAAATGCAGTTGTCCATAAACACAGTAGTACATAGAACTAGTAGTACATATATATAGTAGTACATATAGTTGTAGTAGCAAGTGGATATTGTAGTACATAGACACCTAATTATATAGACATAGTAGGGTGTAGACAATGTGGTACATCAAAATAATACTATACACACAGTAGTACATAGGCAACAGGAAACATACATAGAAGTACATAAACATTGCAGTAAAGACATAAGGTAAAGAATACCCCTAGTAGTTCACAGTTATGGTTGTACACAGGTGTAGTAGTATACAGGTGCAGTAGTATATATGTATAATAATACACAGGCTAGTACATAAGGTTTAGGTATGATATTTGCCAAAGGTTCTCTACTCTTGTATTCCATGACCTTTTCTGCATATGGGTCAGATTGTTTATGATGAGACACCATATAATTTTGGGTAAAAAGCCTAAAATTGGATCAAAACACGTCCAAATAAAAAATAAATACTCATTTAAAATTTGTGACAAACAGGGGAGCAGTTTGATATCAAATTTGGCCTAAATCGATTAAGCTTGTGCATTTAATTATTAATAATTGAAACAAAAACAATGTTTTTGGTCTTCTTGTAAAGTAAAATATTTTTTCAGCAAGAAATTAAATATTTTTATCATTATTCACTTTTATAGAACCAATGCCATACTGCTCATTGAAAAAATTGATTGATGAATTGTTTATTATTATCACCCGATATTATTGTTGTGTATCCATGTCTTATTAAAGATATCCACAATGACAGCTTTTTTTTACTTGTAACACACTGATTATATTACGGTAATATTTTTCAAACTCAAAATATGATGATGTTGGATGATATGTTAAATAATTATCATTTTTAATAAGCTTGATCCAGACGGTAATACATAAAAATAATCACAAAATCTCAAAGTCAGCATATATTTTCAATTTTTTTGTAGCTTCACACTGCTTACATATGAAACATGCCAATACAAAAATTTTGGCTCCAAGAGATGAGCATAAAAATGAAAAAAATTGACTTGGAAAGTAATTGATGTTTCATAATAAAAAGGTTGACCCTTAACTATTAATGAAAATAGAAGTTGTGTTCTAATTTTGTTGGGATAGAGAGCACAACTTTTAAATCCTTCTACAGCTATCATATTTTTAGGAAGTTGTGTTCCAATTTTGCAGGGATAGAGAGCACAACTTTTAAATCCTTCTACAGCTATCATATTTTTAGGAAGTTGTGATTCCAATGGGAAGACAACCAACTGCTTTCCTGTGCATTTTAGTAAAAAACAACTGGGTTTTTTGTTTTGTTCGGTACCTACCTCTTAAAACGGAGTGAAAGTGGAATCAGTAACATGGTTATGCTGCAACTGTTAGTTCTGGTGTCAGCAAGGATCACTTTTGTTTCCTGTAAAGCACAAACAAATTGCAATATAACCAATGATTAGGGTTGCCTTTTGTGAGAAACATATTCTGATAGTAGCTAAAGAGCCTGAGGGTTAAGTGCAGGTAAAGTAAATGTAATTACGGAATTGACTGAAATGTAAACTGTATATAAAGTTGACAACACTTACTATCCAAGCTGTGAAGTTATGCTAGAATAAGTAATGATGTCATATAGAATGTTACTTCAGCTGGTCCAAACCAACATTATTGATAGTTTCCTACAAAAGACAGAAAAATTGTTTTCAATTCTGTCCAAAGAGAGTTCAAAAACTCCTAGTATTAAGGCAAAGTAGCATGAATTATTGAGAATATTCATCTTTATTAGGAGCAACAATATCAGTGGCTGTAATAATTGAAATACGCATTATTGGGTCAAATGTATAATCTTAAATCACCAATACCACAATACTAAATGGATTGGTACTTGTAGGCAGACTTGCTAACCTAGTGTGAGCGGTCAAAAGTGAAATTTAGAAAAAAGGGAAAACGAGTTACAGGGATGTCAGAAAACAATGCGATAAAGCTTTCTGGTCTCCAGCACCGATCACGTATAATTGTACAACACAAGCTGGTGAAACCGTTAATGAAGGAATAAAGTTTATGCGGATACTCGGTTGGTGCTATACATGACTGTTTCCCTCAGAGGAATTACTGCAACAGAGGTTTTGATTCTCTGGGTCGGTGGAGATGTTTAAACAACAAACAGTGCAAGCATTAAATTTTGGAATATCCACATAAAAAAAATTATAAAAATTGATTTTGTAGGAAAAATCATGAAAAATTTACAACATTAAAATATCACTCTAAAAATATTTCACTGGAGTCTAAAAAATTAAGTGTTAAAACCACTCAATCCGAAGATTTTGTCTTTGAAACTGCAATGTTTCTTTCTCTATAATTTCGATAGTTACTGCGTTAATAATTCCAGTCGTTGTTTTCATGGTACGGAGGCAAGATATACTAATAGTGAAATCAATAAAAATTAAACTATCCATTATTCATTTTTGTTTGAGAGTACACGTTACATTCAAATCATTAGTCTGATGAAATTGATTTAGAGTTATTGGAATAAAGATATGAAATTTGCAAGATTTTTTCAGCTTTTAGTCTGAGAACAGAACTGCTTCACTCTCGCACTTCAAATAAATGGGGTTGTAACGTTGAGAGTTATCTGTCTTTGAACTTTCTATATCCAACCGGAAACGGCTATCAGTCATAGTATGTTATATAAATAATTTAAGCAGACTCATGCAAAGTTTTTTCATGATAGCTATCACAATGTCGAACAGATCTTATAATGACATGTGTCTAAAATAACTTGGGAATATTTTGAAAAACAGGGGCATCAAATTTCTTGTGAAAAGATGAATTTATATTTTAATCATTTTATTTATAGTTATTATCATATTATATTACTACATATATTTTTCTAGATATAAATAAAATGATTTTTTACTCTTTCGATATACTTATTTATAATTGTAGTGCTAGTAAATGTTATTACCATAATCATTCATTAATGGGTATTTTCTGTTTTCATTATTACTATAATAACTATTTATATTAATAACTATTCCTTATTATTGTTATACTTAATAAAATCAAATATGATTAGAAGTATTATGATAAGTTATAATTGTTTTTATTATATATGATTATTTTTCTAAATGATTGCAACATGCAATTTTCTTTGTCATTAATGATAATAGTGGGCCAATAATATAGTTACTTAATTAATGATAATTTTGTATTCTTTCCCTCAGAGACACTGGATAATACACATCAGCAATACTTTGATTACGATAATCATTGGCATGTGCAGCCACGGCTTTATTGTGACATCAGCGGTTTTAATTATTGTTAGTGTCATGTGTACCATATTCAATACTGTGTCAACGATTGTATATAATCGCTGGCCACATTGCATTTATTTGATAATTATCTTCTATTGCTACTCTACTGTGATTATAATCTGTTATTGCCTTGTGAACTCCGTGGCTTGTCAAGTTATATCAGTCGCATCGCAATAGCCTGTTTAATTTAGTTGAAACTTCACAACTCCATATTTGTGCATTGTGCTCTATATAAAGCTTTCAGCATCTTTTGATTGGATGTACATCAGCGACCTCTATAAGGGGGATAACCCCAGTCACAACCCCATTGCTGATTATCTCCAGCTTGGGCCAGGAGCCTGTTATAGAGTAGAAAAAATTATGTTGATCAGCTGATTACGCTGAATGAAGCAGAAAAATCTGTACAGTTACCTTTGATAGATGCTGATGACGATGAAATCACCGATAACAAAACCAGTGAACAATAAAACACATTGTAACTCACACATGTACATAACACAATTCTTTAGAATAATTGTTTGCTTGAAAGGGAAAATAAGGTTGGTGGAGCAAATCGCCCTTCAATATCTGCAGCTGTAAAGCATAAAATCTTGTCAAAACCAAAGCAAAAATCCAGGGCTGAGAGGTCAGAGTTGAAATCATAGTTTGAGCCACACTGCTATTAGCAAAAGATAGCGATGCAGTAGCTGTACACTCTTTATTAGCTGTTTAATGAGGTGTGAATGCGTGTATTTGTGATAGATGGACAGAAGTTCAACACTACTAGTAGCGTCTGCCTATGCCTGTGGCATCATGCCAACTACTTGCTGCTATCATTTGAATGGGATGAGCAAAGGTCAACTAGCGCAATTTATCACAGCTAAATGCATGTACATGTAACTGGAGACTGCAAAATATTGTGAATGCAAAACTTTTTGAAACCAACTCAGTGTAAATGATGAATCTGCCATTAAAAATGGAGTGGCATAGAAAATTTGCAACATCTTTGTAAATATGGTGGTAGTGGTACTTGGTAGTAGTAGTGGTATAAATACTACTACTGCCACTACCACTACTACCACTACTACTACTACTACCACCTGGTAGTGGTAGTACTACTACTACCACTACTACAGCTACCACTACTACCACTACCAGTGGTAGTACCACTACCAGTGGTAGTGGCAGTAGTAGTAGTACCACTACTAGCGGTAGTGATAGTAGTAGTGGTAGTAGTGCAACAACAACAATCATCATTATTTTACTAAGTAAGTAGTAGTAGTGTTAGTGTATTGAGTGTGGCTTTGCTAATTACTATCTCTATTATTATTAGGATCCTTTTTTCTATAAATAATAAACACTATTCTGCATGCATAACAAACAGTATTATTATTATATTATTATTATTAAATGTGTAATAATAAATAATAATAATTATTATTATTATAATTAATACTACTACTACTACTACACTACTGAAGCAACTATTATGCCGCTGCTGCTGCTACTACTACTACTACACAACAATAGCAAGGTTCTCACCTTCAAATAATATGGAGTACCAATCCTCGCAGTAATCACTTTTCATTAAATAGTGTTGCTAGCTTCTCTCCTAGTACTACATCACCAGCTGTGGCATGTGGTTGGCATTGTGAGCACAACGGCCAACACAAATCGGTCTACTAGCTACTATCTACGAGCTGATTGAGCTGAAGCGTTGATGCGTTCATTACAATGAGAGTACATAAACTACTGCGCTTTCTCAAATATAGGCCCAACACCGATTGATAGAACGATGATGAATGGTGAAAAATAGTGAGAAAAAAGTAAGAAAAAAATTGAGCATTGCAATAGCAACCTAATTAAAAGTTAGGGTTACCATAAAACACTAATGACTCACTTCTATTGAGCAAAATGACACTAACAACGTTTTTAAAAATGCGCGTCTAATACATAGCTTACAGTTCTATATGTTTATCGTGTAAGCGTAGGCAAAAGCAGTGGCTCCGCAATGATACACCGGCCCTTGTGATGATTGTACTGCAGTTCTATGATTTGTTCCCTTAATCTTTCTGTGTTGAGTGATCTCTCATCTCACTATCTCCTATGTCTCGTAAACTTCTAACAATTTCATCCATACTCCATCCTCTACTTCTCAGTAAACAAAAGTATACACAATAGTCGCCACATACAGTTGAAAAAAAATTTTGTAGTTGTGTTTCATTACTTCGTATTGTTTCATATCCTCCATGAATACTTAGTATTTCATTTACATCCGGATAAAAGGAAACAGAACGTCCAAACGAGTCAAAAAAATCCACCTCTGAATCATTAGCGTACACAGCCAACCAATGCTCTCCGGGTTGATGAGAATAATGGGTGTTGAATACGAAACATCCTGTTGGAAAATTGCAAATTTGCTTCCAAAACTGTTCTCTAGCTCCAACATGAATCCCTACGCTTTGACATAAAACGTCTGAAGATAAGATCGAACGAATTTGTATGGTATTCATCTGTAACTTTCTGTTTAAAGCACTGCGTCACCTCCGATAGTTAATTGAAGAATGCTATCCATCTCCAACACACCGTCTTTTACAAAGTATGCTACCAGGGATAATCCATCCGTCGTGTTAGCGCTAAAACGAATTTCCACACTTGTTGTGACATTTTTCATAGAGTGAAAACCTTCTTTAAGAAAATCACCAGTCAAATCAAATCCATAAAGTGTAGTACCATCAAGGTATTGTTCTTTCGTAATACCGAGACTATCGCCTTCAAGCAAAGTTCCGGTAGCGTGTAGAAACTGATGATATTCTCTTCCAAAAATTCCTCTAGCATAATTTGGTTCAAATCTCCTTCCAATTGGACAATCACCAACTCTCAATACAATACTATCAACACTAGCATGCTGCATTCTATATGGATTCAAGGCGAAACGTCCGTTCATTGCGTTGTGATTAACTAAACCTAAATAAATTTGTTTAGGTTTTTGTTTGTTTTCTTCCAAAGTGATGTCGATCTGCGCAACACCAGCACGAATTCCATATAGTTTTATCCGTTTTCGATCAACAGGATAAATGTAGTTGTGACCTTCCAATGCCAAGCTGAGTTGGGAGTTTTGTATTGTAGGATTCACCTTAACTTTACAAAGATGAAGTTCAAATTTATCAATTCTAATCTTTGCTCCTCCATTAGGCGCCTCATCTGCAGCAAACAAAGCTAGTTTGCCAGAGGCACGCTCAAACTCCAGCTGCATAGTAGGACCTGGTATTATTAGTTTTTTCTGCTGAAATAATGCGAGATGAGGTTTTCCAGTTAATTCTATTGTCTTTCCAGCTATGATTAGAGCTCTCCTCTTTTTCTTATCAGCGGTTTTGTGATCAGTAGCGTCTTTGCTAGTTGAATCATCATACAACCATCCTTCCATCTTACCTTGATATTTCTTTCTTTCTGCACTGTTTTCGAGTAGTTGTGAAAAGTAGGAGCGTAAACCGTAGTTGTTAGCGTATTCAACGGTGGTTCCTTCTATCGACATTTTCAACTCACTGAATAATGCATGCATTGAATCCCCCATCCACACAACTGCATCATCATCATTACCTGAAATATTGCTTCCATCATCTTGAACAACCGTGGCTTCAACTTGCAGAAACGAGTTGTAAAGATCTGTGTAATGTTCAGTGCTCCCTGACAAGGTTAACTCAATACTACCATAAGGATCTAACCTATCAGGTCTGATGACAACATATTCCGATCTTTCTACCGATATGTTTGTTGGTTCCGTAGCAAATACATCCAACGTTGGATTTATGTTGTAGGAAGAACCTTCCAACTTATTACCTGTTGTTCCATTTAGGCTAGCCATCTTTTGCGAGTGATGAATGCTTGAAGCGTTACCGCTTAATGAATATAGATATCGAGCTCAGCTGTCTTTATACCGGATTCTACTGCTATTAAAATATACCACGATTACCAACACCTCTCCTCTTCTTTCCACCTCTTGTTTTTCTCCTTTTCATTCTATCTGGACGGACTGCATTGAGCACATCTCCCCCCAGATCATTCAACTCT
Source organism: Cryptosula pallasiana (assembly GCA_945261195.1). NCBI lineage: Eukaryota > Metazoa > Bryozoa > Gymnolaemata > Cheilostomatida > Cryptosulidae > Cryptosula > Cryptosula pallasiana. The sequence continues at coordinate 14,512,606 of OX183134.1, read as the reverse complement.
GCCAATCCCCTCTTCTTTGCTGACGCTGCAAAACTTTGACCATCGATGACATCACGCGCTACATTTCCACCTACAGACAATGCTCTTTTCCCCAAACTAATTGCTCCTCTTTTCAGCATTGGTGCTGCAGATTTAAGTAAACTTGAAAAAATACTACCAAGTCCATTTCCTCTCATATTAGGCATCACTCGTCGTCCGCTATACACTCCAATTCCATTTCCAGCTTGCATCTTGTAGTACTCATCAAAAAAATCTTTTGAATCCTCAGGGGTGTATCGTACCAAACTCATTATAATTCTTTCTCTCTATAGTGAACCGTCAACACAACCTTTCCACCATCAAATGGTATTCGTTGACCGTCGTCACTCGTTATAAGTACTTTAATCATATCACTATTTAGTGATGAAGCGTCAACATAGTGAGGATTTTTAAATTCTTGATACACAACACTATTCTTCTTTCCTTGAACTGGAACTACTCTCAATAAAGGTACATTCGTATCTCCTACCATTCTATTATCAACAATGTTGGAATAAACATACAGGGATGTTAAACCGGAATTTATATCAGGGGGTGTGATATTATTGTATCTACCACGAGGGTATGTAGTTTTTGATTCAAATCCAAAAATATATGCTATATCTTTGGAAAAGCTTATGGCAGTATCAGGATCACTGTTAGTTAGTAAAGCGGTGTTGGTGATCTTGTTGTAGGAGATGGCGAATTTCTTGTCTAAATCCATTTCATTCATTCTCTTTCGTATAATCTCCTCCAACTCCTCTATACTATCATATCTTCCATTACCGATTAGGATGAAGGACTTTTCGCTTTTACCGGAGACATTAGTCTTTTCTAGATATATTTTCCCTTCGGTAACATTTTTCCAATTATTAGAATAAGTCATATCTAGCAGAGCTACCTCCCATTTACCGCCATTGATAACCAAATATTTATACAGTCTCACTGTAAATTCGGAATTGTTATTATCAGGAAACTCTTCACCACTAGAGTTTGAGGGTAAAGTTATCAGCATCGACATTTTCCCAACGTATGATGATTATATCGAGCGTTCTTTCCTTATAAACTATTCATCTACCCACTCGTTGAACTTTTCTCCGTATCCTAACCACTTAACCAGAATCTGTCTTTTACCTCTTTTCATTCTTCTTCCCAATATCTTTTCAATTCTGAAAATCGTGGGTTTTTTTACTTTTTGCAACTCTTTTTCGTAAAAGGTGCCATCAATCATCTCCTCAGCTAAATCTTTTACCCTATATACAACAGGTTTTTCATCAATAAGTACATCAGTGATTATAAAAATCTCAATCGTCCAATTCGGAGTGTATCCTCTTTCAAACGCTCCTCTTGCCTTACTTATTCTCACATAATCCCCAACCTTTAGTTTTGCTTCTTGAGTTAAACTATGTTCACCTCCTTCATCCACACGATTCCATACAAGTTCTTGATTTTGAAAATTCACATCATTTGGTCTCATACCTATAGCACCATGAATTGTGTTGTTGTATGCATTAACCATTTCTGGTAAAGCATCAATGTATCTATCGTCATCTTTATATGTCAAATATCTATATATCTTCTCTTTTAAAGTTCTGTTAAAACGCTCCACCATTGATGCCTTTATCGTTTCATTTTCGGTTGTAAAGCGCTTGATCTTTTTTTCCGCTAGCAGAGTCTTGACATTGACGTTGTCAAACTCTTTACCTTTATCAGATTGTAAAGCTTTATAGTTTTCCCCTTCTAGTATTCTTCTCAATCCTCTTGCTACTACCGGTCCTGATTTGTTGATGAGCGGCACAGCCCAACCTTTTCTAGATAAAGAATCAATAGCAGTCAGTAAAAATGCTATATTATTATTTTCATCTCTTCGAGATCGAACATCCATCAAATCTACCTGTAGCTGCTCCCCTATTCCAGCTACAATTGTAGGACGACGCTTAAACTTGGTTACAACTTTTTTATGTAACGTGTAGGCATCCTCACCACTCAACCATTCACGGATTCTTTTTTCTCCCTCTCGTTTTCTACGAGCTTTCAGTAAAGCTCTAGCTCCTCGTAGAGATGTATGTAATGCAGGATTGTAATACAACTCTTTTAGCGTGTCGATGTCCATGAATCAGTACCGGGAACGACCAACTTTTTCTTCTGAGTACGTGTTCGATGCGGGGATTTTCTGACAGTTGTGATTCCTTCATCAGTTAGCAGGCTTTTAAATCTACTGTAATTGGTATTTCCCGATTGTATTTTACCTCCTTCGGTTAGAACGTCTCGTAGTAAAGTTTTGGAAGTCCTAGGATTCAACCAACGTTCTCCAATTTTCAGTCTGTCCTTCTCCGAGTCGAATCTACCAATTTTACTCAGATTATTCAACATTCTGACAGCGATTTTTTGATCACTCTTTTTTTTTGTTAAATCAGCTGCTTTTTTTTCAAAATCTTTTAAATTTTCGCTTTCACTATCGTGCTCATCTTCTCCATCAGTAAGAAATGTACTTCCTAGTAAGGTTGTGTCTTCAGTATCAAACAACCTTCCTTTTATTAATTCCGTCCCAATATCATCATCATCATCAACCACTTTCACTGATTCTAACTCATTGTCTTTATCAACATTTGGTGAAAAGACATTAGGTTTATTATCAATAACTGTGCTATTGGCCAAAGGAAAAGTAGACTCTGTCTTTTTTTTCTTAATGAGATTCCAACTATCCTTTTGTGTCTGGTTTTGGTTATTTTTAATCTTTTTGACATCAGACAAATACCTACGTAGGTTTTCAACATTTTCATCTAACTTTTCGTATGAGGATAAGTCAGAATCATAAGCCGTTTCCAGTAGATCATTTCGCTTTCGCTTCATATTTCTCACTGTTATAGCTTCCATAGGATTATAATACAATGGAGGTCTGGCTTTCTCTTCCTTTACCACTGTTTTATCATCCTTTCTTTCTGTTAATCTATAGTATTCATCTTCAGTGAGTATAAAATTACGTCTGGAGAATGTTAAAGGCTGTCGATTCATCTTTTTATTGATGATAAAACAGATACAATAGGTGTTATAATAGCATCCAAAAGATTCCCTCTACCACTCTGAATCAAAATTTTACGCTTATCATCAACTCTCCCTCTACCACTAAGTTTATGTAGCTCCTTCTTGTAACGCTGCAACTCAATAAACTGCTCAGAATCAAGAGGAACATTACCTAATATAATATTTTTAACACTTTCTATCAATGATTGAAACAAATCTGAGTTAGCCTTTTAAACTATAGCGATTTTTCCTTTCTTACTCAGATCATCCAGAGCTAAAATCGCCATTCTATTTCGCATCATTCGTGTTGAGAGTTTCATCTTTATCTTCTCCCTCCGCCTAGCACACTTTTAAGTAACCCTGGAACTATATTGCTGATGATAGGTCCTAGTAGAGCGCCTAAAAATCCTCCTTTTTGCAATACAGCTTTCTTATCATCTAACGTTGATTTTCTTACTAAAGCGCTAATATCCTTCACGTTTCGCTGCAACTCATTATACTGAGATGATGTCAATGGTATCGTTCCATTTATAATAGCTTTAGCACATTCCATTAGAGTCATAATAAACTCCTTTTTGGCTTTGGCTATAACAGACTTTTGAATAGCAAAGGTTGTATTGTTGAGCGATAACAACACAGCTGCATTTTTTGTTAATTTTTTCTCCAAAGCTTTAGACATTATAATGCTTTCGTGTTGCGTCGTTGAATAACAAAATATGATTGAGGTGAAGTGAATAGTAATTGTATTTATATCCTTTTACTTGGGTACATATAATATCATAGGGAGAACTGATGTAAAATTTCCCAATAGTCTATGTTGATCATTCGTTTGTTGAGTCGTATCTATTCGTAAATAAGAGTATGGTTTCTTTGTCGCGTCTTCAAAAGCCTCTTGTACATATTTTATTTTTGATGGAAAACATTGTCGAGCCAAATAGGAAATAGAAGAAGCATCTCTAGGGTTTTTAAAAAGAAAAAAATAATGACTATTCAAGGAAATTGTACGATTTCCTTTTAAAAACAGATTCTGAACAATAAAAAACACACTTATGTTCAAATGATGACTATGTTTTGTATACAAAGCATTAGCATCGGCTTTACCAGAAACTTCATCCATGAGATCATCAATTATCAGCCATCGATTTTTACCATCTCTGGGAAAACTCACTGTTATATCTATCATGCCTTCATGAAAAATCACTCCTGATACATCATCAAAGGCTTTTTGGTAGGCTCCATAACAGTAGTGAATCTCTGTTGGTGGAGGGTGTGCTATAGTCTGACTAGCTTCAATCATTCGAAAAATCGCTTGCGTCTTTCCCGATCCAGTTGGTCCTGCAATCATTGCTGTAAAAGGAGATCGCATCCTCGGGTCATAATCTTCAGGTTTCCCATTCATCATAAAAAGATGTTCATCAATCAACAGTAGTTTCATTTATGGTTCCAACAGGAGAGTTTCTCGCTTTTTGTATTTTTTCCATAGCTTCTTCATACATACTAAACTCAGTAACACCTCCAAAAGTGGAAAGCCCTACGACAAATACCAAAATTATCATAATTATCAACGCTTTACGCTTCATACTCTTCATACTCGGTAAAACATCTATCATATCACGTTCAGTACCATCAATAGTATCAACTTCATTCATCGGTCTCATCTCAACATCATCCTCTGTCGACATCTTAACTTCCAATAACCATACAATCTTATCACGTTTTCATTTATATACAATGTTAAAACTATCAAAAAAATCAAATGCCATACATGCAAAATCTATATGCCATATAAGTTCAAAATAAGTAAAAAAATAATCAAAAACTCAAATGCCACTTAAATGCCACTCAAATGCCACTCAAGTACCCCTCAAATGAAATACAATATAAACTCGGCGAATTCATCCAACGTCGTAACCCATTGCATAACCTCCAAGGTCTAATCCACAAAAAAACACTTGGTAGGGAGATCTGCTCATATATTACTACTATTGTATTAACAAGAAATTACTCTACAGACTAGAATTATCTAAAACATCACAGACTAACATGAAGAAAGTTGTGCACTAACACAGTAACTAGGATTAAAAAATGTTTAACTGAATGATAATTATCCAAACTTACTAAGGGTCAGCTGTAATATTTATTTAGTGTTGTTTTACTATTTTTACAGCAATAGTAAGAAAACAGCGCTAAACAATTTAATTTTATATTAATAATAATTATAATAATACAATGATCATAAACACTAGGAGGTGTAATATTAATAAAACAACAATACTGAATAAATACAATATTACTTATAACATTATTATAAGCATTTATAACATTGTATTTAATAGTACTGTTTAGGATAAACAGTAGTAAAAGTCAATTTTATCTCAAAGAACTGAATGTAGTTTTTAAAATTTGTTATAATTATTATTATTAAAATCATTCTTCATCATCATTCACTGATGATAATAGTAAATAACCAAATTCTTTTTCATATACTATTAGTAACTACTTTCTGGTGATAATTCCCCCATTCATTACCATAGATAATTATTAATAAAATTTTAACTAATAAGTAACAATATTATTTATTATTGATATTTATTATAATTAATTATTATTATTATAATAATTGTTATTAATTAGTTAGCTTATATTTGTTGTAACTAAAACAACACACTACACTGTATTTACTGTGTGTGTAGTGTGTCGTTTTAGTTACAACAGATAATAGAAGCTAACTAATTAATAACAATTATTTATTATCTTTTGAAAGTTTGTTGGTATAGTCAGTGACAGTCATATCTATCATAATTATTATGATATATATGACTGTCACTGACTGTCACTATACCAACAAACTTTCAAAATAATAATTAATTAGTAATCATCATAACAATAAAAATAATAACAAAACAATAATAATAATAATAAGATCGATCAGTAGCAACTGATCGTCGCCACTACGATTCAGTGCTCACATCAACCCAACTGCCATAAAAGATAAGTCATTATGCCAGGCAATGCATGTTCAGAGTGGGAACATGAAGATATTTTCTTTCACCTTTTAATTTTCTTGACGGGTTTGCGTTAAAACATAATAAACTGTGGCTAGCTAGACTAGCTTTAAAACCAAGTTGCATAGAATCTGTATTGAGGAGGCGGTAGGTCGAATGCCGTAAACCAATAAACTTCTTAGAGCCTAGGTTAAAATCAGAGAAGACAATCCCACAACAAATACTTGAAATCTGTTGGAAAAGACAACTCTCAACTCAAACATCAACTAAAGTAATGGACAAATCAGGCCTGTTACCGTAATAAAAAAAAACATTCTAACTTCTAATTTAAATTTAAACTGCTGACTTGAAAATTGAAATATTTAATAAATAATTTATTTTTTTAAAAGTTTCATTCTGTCTCATTTGTTACTCGAAAATGATGTTGTTGTCAGCAGAGTTAGAATCTCAGGCTACTCTTATAAATAATTGAGGAGTGCAAATGTGAGAGGTCGTGGCAATACACCCAGCACCCTGCAAATAAGAAAACAACGTTGTCAAACTCACAGTCTAGTAAGCTTAGTCGTATAGAGGTGGTCACTATTGTACGACTACAGAATTCCTACTGCTTGATTTTACTCTGGCCCTGTGCAGTCCTATACTCTGCGGGATGCACTGGGCAGCACAGCGCTACAGAGACATCTGCTGGAAGTCTAGCCATAAACATTTAGAGATGCAGCCAGGCCGGTAGTAATGATCTACAGTTAAAACCATTTTTCAAAATACGACCCTACCAGAATCAGTGCTAATAGCAAAAATTTAGAAGAGGGTGAGGGGCCAATGCCACCCCCATCCTCTACTGCAATGAAGTTACCTGTTTACCAGACTAAGTCAATAACCACTGTTCGAATGGTATAGGAAAACACTGTGTACTTTTATACTCTTATGTTAGAGGTTACTTATTTAAGTATTTGCTTGGCTCTACGTTTTACTTCCTGCATGTTTAACTTGTAAAGACCATTATTAAGTCGACTGTTCTTTGACATTCTCCCTATATGCAGGATAAGCTTTTATTTTGTTTTGTGTCCATTTATGTGTTGTAGTGTCATGTAAACTTGGTATTCCCTAGAGCTGAACTTGAGCCAATAAATGCTGTTACTGAACTATCACTCTGCATAGTTTTTCTGAGCCAATAGCTATATGTATACCTTGAACTTTGATAACTACGTACTGTAGAAGTGGTTATTATTGCGCGGATCTTAATACATAGCGAATAGCGATTTTGTTATGAACGCTATTTTAGGATCAGCAAACATGAACTATTCTCACCAAAACGCTATTTCCGCAGCCGCAGTGATGAAGAATCCCATGCTATCATTATTTTATATTTTATTTAGTATTATTATTAAAATAATTAATATGCATGATTGAGTTTTAATAACAAACAATTATTAGCATCAGGTTGTACCCAGTAATTAATTATTATTATTATACATATGAATGAATGGTTGTCAAATATAATATTGATATGAAGCAACATCCAGTTTTACTTACTACTACTCGCTACTACTAGTAAGCGTACTAGCTAGTAATCACGTATTACAAGGGAACTAGTCAGACACATTTAGCTCTAAACTAATGAGTCAGTGGTTATCATCAGTGGAGTTGTAGAGCTCAAGGGCATGATTTGTAAGGTAGTATCTGCATTTAGGTATAAATAACCGCAGTTCCTTGCTAGGATTTTGAAAATTTAATGGGGGCTTGCAGAATGTCTAATATCTGGAAGATGTTTATAATATTGGTTCACTGCTAATATGGTTTTTTCGCAAGTGACACCTAACATGTGAATCAATGCCTAGCAGCCATTACGTATCATTGTTGGGCAGACTGGAGTACTTATAATAATTATACATCACTTTCAGTATGTGGAGATATTTAAATGTCAGTAAGCCTTCAAAAGCTGATGATGCTTCCACAGAGGAAGAGCATGTAGAAAAGGAGGTTGCTGAAGCAACTATTCAAATGAGAAAAAGGAGTGCAAGCAGCAGTAATAAGAAATATACTGCTTAGTTCCGAGCTAAAGTTGCAAAATGTGCTGTTGAAAACGGGAATATAGTTGCTGTGAAGAAGTATGACGTTCCAGAGTCCACTGTGCGCAACTTCAAAAAGATGTATGTTGAGAAAACAAGAGGAGTTGGAGCACCTCCTAAAGAACTTGTGACTAAGCTTAGAGGGCAACCTCTCAGACTGGGATCTTTGGATAAAGTCGTTCAAAGGTTAGAAGAAAATGGCATGTTCCTGTTTATTTGATGAAAGAATAATAATAAAATATAATGTCCACCATTGCAATGTTATTGGTACTTCAAACAATATTAGAAAAAAAAACTACCAAAAAAATTAAATTGGTAGCTGCTGGATTGATATGATCTGATGATAAATAATAATAATTATAATAAATACAAAGAAAGAAATGTTGTTTGTGTTTATTGATTCATAAATTTCATAAGAAGATGATCACTTATTTTTGATAAAGGTTGAAAACATTTATTAAAAAAAATGTTACTAACAGCAGTGATGCTAGTAGTAGATGGTTGTTGTGAGTTGTTTGAATTAATAATGGGTTCCTGTAGTTGGTTTGAATCCCACCAAAATAAACAGGAATGGCAGTTTATTATCAGTAATATTATTAGTTACTATATTAATATCAAGTCACAAAACAGTTGATATGAGAATTTATTGCAGTAGCTAGCTGTACACAATTCTAGTATTATGCCCATGTTCTTGGAATTAGGAGTTATCCGTGCACTGAAGTGAATTATAATACAAAACAGATAACTCCAAATTGCTCTGAAGAATGTTGCTGCTATAGTTGTTGAGGCTATGTCGATATTGTCTTTGAGCCACCTTGATTGAACTTTTGAAATGTGTATCCTAGTACCTTCTATCTGGAAAACTTTCTGTTACCATTGTGATTTATTTTAGTTATCTCACCAAACTTATGAAAAAAGGAGCGGCAATAAACCGTCACATAGTGAAAGCCACAGCGTTAGATGTAGTAAAATATCACATGCCGCACACCTACACTGAGGTAGAATTAAGTGATGGATGGGCAAGGAGCATTATGAGCCGGATGAATCTAGTGAAACGCAAAGGAACTAAAACAGCAAGGAAAGTCCCAGAGAATTTTGAGCAGATCAAGATGGATTTTCTTCAGAGGGTCAACGGCGCCAGGTATTCCGAAAATGTGCCATTGGAGCTAATCATCAATTGGGATCAAACAGGAGTCAAAATTATTCCGCAATCACACTACACGATGGCTAAGAAGGGGAGCAAGCAAGTAGAGCTCTATGCTCTTGATGACAAAAGAGAAATAACTGGGCTCTTTGCGATTGCTGCCTCTGGTGACATGCTTCCACCACAGTTGATATATGCAGGTACAACTGAACGGTGTCATCCATCAAAGGAATTCCCTCAGGAATGGGACATTTGGCACAGTCAGAACCACTGGTCTAATAGTGATACAATGGATCGTTACATTGACACCATCATTTTGCCGTGCATTCGTGCCAAAATATCTGCTCTCAAACTACCAGAGGGGCAGAAAACAATTTGTCTGTTCGACGTGTTCGCTGCACACAAAATGGCAAGTTTTCTCGACAAGCTAAAGAGTAATAACATCATCCCTGTCTTTATCCCTGCATCATGCACAGGAGAGCTTCAGCCCTTGGATTTGACAGTCAACGAACGGTTCAAGTCATTAATGAAAGAACAGTTTTCGCTGTGGTATAGCTGTGCAATTGTTGAAGGCTTGGAGGCCAATCATGGAGGTCCAGTACAAAAAGTTAACTTGAACTTGAGCATAATGAAGCCAATACACGCTGGATGGATGATAGAGGTGTTAGAGCGTCTGAGCACCCAAAAGGCCTTAATAAGGAATGGGTTTATCAAGTCTGGGATTTTTAAAGCCATACCTGATAATTCAGATGCAGAAACTGAACCACCAAGCCCATAAGCTGACTTAGGCAGTACTGTCACTGTTGTAATGTAGACCTGTGATGATATGGTGCAAGATGCTTTGAACTGGATTCTCTATGTGCTATGATAAATGCTGATAAAAACTGATGTTTGTCTAAAAATCAGTAGAGTTTATGTTTCTTTTTTGTTACTAAGAGACTAGGTTATTATTTGCAAGTCTGATTGACTACATATTCACTAAATAGTAATAAATAGTACAAGACCACATTCACAGTACAGTAGTTAGTTAAATTATGAACTTTATTACGCAATGGTGAATGGCTCATCAGCAGAAAACATGCAGTAGAACTCAGCGACCAGCACTGTACTGTAATGACAAATGCTGCTTGTTGCTGACAGGAGATCTAAAGCACAAGATCATTCAGCAATGAGTCACTGCAGTGTTGTGGAGTTATCAGTACCATGCATTGCGATGCATTGAAACTATATGTATGTATGAATGCAAAACATGCAGTTTAATTTTCTAAATCCAATATGACGAAAATGCTATCATTACATCCGCACATTACCAGTTACATAGGAGAAAACGCTATTATAAATACCGTACTTTGTCTGATTTGTCAAAATTCGTTATATTAAACTCAGGCCGTAATAACCACTTCTACAGTATGTGCTAAGTTGTGACTATTTATACTGGCAAAATATCACTTCGGGGGAGAAGATTCCTGACTAGTGGTACTTTTATATATACTAAAAAAATCTACTAAAACATTAAAATCAATTTCATATTACTTGAATAGTTTCAATTAAGATTAAAAATTACAAGTAGCTGTACGTAACAACTTGCTTGTCAAAAAAAATATCACAGAGGAAAATGCAAACTTTAGAAATAAATACAGATTGAAGTTGTTAGATTGACGCGGACAAAATTTAGCTATAAATAACAACAAATCAATCAAATTTGTACCAATCTTCTAAAAGAGTATTCCAGAACTTTCTCCATCACAATGCTCATGTCATGTTATGTGTCAAATAAATCCATTTCTCAACCTACAACAGTTGTACAGCTAACTTAGTGCATGGAGCAAGCGTCTGCGTGTACTGTACTACATGTGATACAGGTAATAATGCAGTTTGGTAGAAGTTTGGGTGTTATTTTGAAACCTAAACATTTGCTTTAATAGATAAACGAAGCAAATGTCAGCCAAAAAGTTATTACAAGAACAAAAGTGTGTTTAGAGCCCCGAAAAAACCTCAGTATTGAGAAGGAAGTTCACAAATAACCAAAACATTCACTGACACAAAGCTGTGGCCAGATGACCAAACAAGAAATGGTTTGGACCCACATAGCAAGTGAGTTGCAGCATTATTGTTGTTAAAGCAATTGCAATGCGGAACCGTATGTATGCAATGTTTACAAAACATTTCTCAGATGAATATAGAAATCAACTATTAATTAAGGACTTTTGATGTTAGAATGTTATTAAGTTTAAATTTTTGCATACTTCCATTGTAAAGCCACTACTCTTTAGTTTGATAGCTTGCTTTATATCTCAAACTTCCCAAGTCAACCAAATGGCAAATCATCCTAGTGGATTCAACTTGGATGAACTCTGCAACTGCATTTAGTGTACACAAACAGCACAAAAAGAAGTCCTATATAAGTAACAATGTGATCAAGCGTTTGGTTAAACAGCATTGATGATATAAGTTAATGGATGTAAACCAGATAACAAACAACCCAGCCAAAGAACCAAACCTCAGGAAAACCTTTTATGACAATTATATTTTTCTAGTTACAGAATAGACCATCACAGTGCATGGCGAGTTAACATTACACGTACTTTAGTTAATGGAAAACCAATGTCTTCTATAAATAATGCTTTGCATGTGCGTTATGATGCATGAATCGAGTGCACCAAGTTATCGGTGGTCGGATACCAACAGTGGTTGAACTTAGCCTGGTGTGTTGCAGTCATGTCTTCCCCATGTTCTACATCTAATGTTCATAGAACTAGTAATATGCATGATTGATAACCATTCTAGTTTTTCTAATCTGCAAACTCAGCAGAGACTTGTTAAAGTCTACAAAATAATAATAAATTTGATCCAGTGAAATAATGGCCCCCCTAAAGTCCAAGCTGCAGAAAGAAACTGACAGCTGTATTGGTTGGGGATTCACTAAAGTGCAAAATGGTAAACTTACAAAAGATGAGAGTTTTCAGATAATTAGAATGTGTTGTTGTGCTTACTGTAATAGAAGTTGCAGGTGAAGATGGCAATGTACGTGCAATAGTAAATTTCTACGTTCTCTCTTACTATGATGGAAGCGATGTGAGATAAATTCCGAGAGTAATCGGCTGCACTAAAACAAACTTGAGTCTAAATCTTGCCATGTATCCATTACCACATGGTTTTATTTACTTGGGTGAATTTCAAAAGTCTATTACAGAAAATAGTATTCTCTTTAATATCAAACGCTTGACAATTGAGAAATCTATCCTGTGGAGAGGTTGCTGGTTGGGATGAGGAAATGAGACAGCTAACCATGGATGAGCTGAATCGCAGCTATGAAGTCGATTCCCTCAATTTTCAGCAATTACAGTCTTCCCTAAAACCGGGGTTGTACAAAGATTTATTTCAAATCGATTCCAAGAAGAAAATCTGAAACTCTTTGCAGTAAATACGTCTTGAAGAGACAAAACACGATGAAGAGAGATGAGATTTCTTCTCTTGCCAGACGGATACAACAAAGACGTGAACAATTGAATTCTGGGAGTGATGATACGGGAAGAAAAGAAAAAGTAATCTAACGGAAATAAGTGCCACAATATTGCCTCCTTGTTCAGATCCAGGCTCCGGCGACTTGCAATAAAATAAAAACCAAGTGCTTTACGATGAGAAACCAACAGAATCGTATAAAAACTTTTAGATTGTTTGTTTGTTGAATAGAAATTTTGAAGGATTTTAAGGAGTGATCACCATTGATGATGCTCCTTAGATTGCGCCTTCTGCATGATGTTAAATCTAAAGAAATATTTATTGACATTAGTATACACATTTATACAACAAATATTACACACTTCACTTGTTACAACTATTTATAAAACTATTTTATGTTTTTGCGCTATATTTTGTTAACTTTTCAGAAATCACACATAATTAACATCACACTTGACAAATGAACTGACAAAACACTGAACTAACACATATAAACAACGTTGAACAAAATAAACTTCCTACAACTGTAAAACTATGCATCCATCAAAAAATGATACGTCTGATCAAGATCTGTTTTTTCGAAATATGCTAGCAATCAAAACAATCAAAACCACAACACAAAGCAAGATAAAAACATAATTTTTATCACCTAGGGCACTTAAAGAAAACTTAAAAATTGGCTGGAAACGAGGGAAGAAGCTCACTTGTGCCCATGCAAATCGAGTTATTCTCAGCAAAAACTTTGAGGCGCCACTCTCATTATATTACTCATGTGTATTTGAATTCTCCCCAACTAGAGTTCGTGCCTGTAGATCACAGTTATCGGTTGCTCAATGGTCACAATAGTTGCACAAAAATGGTCTCTCTTTGGGGTGAAAATTTACAGCATGTTTTTGTAATTCGCTACTAGTTACAGACTTATGTCACATTGTGTGCATGCGTATGGTTTCTCATCAGTGTGATATGGTTCCTTACTAGTGTTAGTTCTCAACTCAAATGTTTTTGTAGATAACAGCGACATTTAGCCTTATAATCGCAGTAAGTGCATTCATTAACTTTGATCTCCAATATGAGTCTTTATATGAGAGCTTAAATTACCCTAGATGTAGCCTTATATTCGCATTGAGTACATGCATATAGCTTTTCTCGAGTATGGGTTCTCAAATGTAATTGTAGGTGAGAATCACGTTCAGCCCAACAATCACATTAAGTGCATTGATATGGTTTTTATCCAGTTTGTGTTGCAATATGAGAGCGTAGAGCACTACAAGCCGTTGTCCTATAGTCACAATGAGTTCAGACATATGGCTTTTATCCAGTGTGAGTTCTTGTGTGTTTCAGTAGTGCAGGTTTGGTTGCAGATTTATAGGGGCACTGAGTGCAGGCATATGGCTTTTCTCCAGTGTGATGAGTCCTCATATGCTGGAGTAGAGTACTGTTATGTGCTGCCGTATAATCACATTGAGTACAGGCATATGGCTTCTCTCCAGTGTGTGTTTTCATATGAGAGTGTAGAGCACCGCCAGTTGCAGCCCTATAGTCACAATAAGTGCAAGCATATGGTTTTTCTCCGGTGTGTGTTCTCTCATGAGAGCGTAGAGCACTGCTATTTGCAGCTCTATAGTCACATTGAGTGCAAGCATATGGTTTTTCTCCAGTGTGTGTTCTCTCATGAGAGAGTAGAGTACTGCTATTTGCAGCCCTAAAATCACAATGAGTGCAGGCATATGGCTTCTCTCCGGTGTGTGTTCTCATATGACGGTGTAGAGTACCGCTATTCCCAGTCCTATAGTCGCATTGAGTGCAGGCAAATGGTTTCTTCCCAGTGTGAGTTCTCATATGCTGGATTATAGAACTGTTATGTGTAGCCTTATAATCACATTGAGTACACGCATATGCTTTCTCCCCAGTATGAGTTTTCATATGCTTGTTTAGATCACTGCTAGTTGTAGCCTTATAGTCACAATGTGAACATGCATATGGTTTCTCTCCAGTGTGAATCCTCATGTGAGAGCGTAGATTACTACTCCATGCAGCCCTATAGTCACAATGAGCGCATGCGTATGGTTTTTCACCAGTGTGAGTTCTCATGTGATTCCGTAGAACATGTTTGGTTGAAGACCTATACGGACACTGAGTGCACGCATATGGCTTTTCTCCAGTGTGAGTTTTTGTGTTTTTCAGTAGCATATGTTTGGTTGCAGACCTATACGAACAATGAGTGGAGGCATGTAGTTTTTCACCAGTGTGAATTCTCACAATACTTTGTAAATGACTGCTAGAAGGTGCATAGTAGCCACAATGGTCATAGATAAATTTCGTGTTTGATTTGTTCGAATGAGACTGTTGATGTATAGAGTGCTGTTGATCATCAATAAACACCAAGTCACATGTTTCACAGATCAGCAGGCTTAGAGTATCTGCTGTGGATTGAGATGAGCTTAACTCTGTGGCTAAAAACATAAAATACATTCATCTATGACACTTCGTAGATAAACTATCCACTAGTTATACCCTTGCATAAACAAAAATTAACGTTATTTAGTTAAAAGCCTGATATTATTGAGTAACTTTTGCAGGATCTGTCAGTTACGCTTGTACACTATATGTAAATGTCTGTCAAAGTACTTGGTTACAAAAAAAAACCATATGCTCACGTTACTGTTCATCTTTTGCACATAGTAAAGTACTGGGCTTGGTGTTTCAAGGTTGTACTGACACAGTGTCATTTTAAATTGCTCATTCTGTATATTTTCATAAGCCAGATCAGGTACATAAACAGCTAAAACGTCTCATTGCAAGACTGGCATCTGTTCATAGAACTACTCGGTGATTGATGTTTTTTTTTGTACTAAAGCACTAAATAATTAGCTGATTTAAGTGAAAAAGTCCGCATTTGCTGAGTTTTCTTCTACTTATAATGTGAAAACTGTTAATATCTCTTGCAAAAGGTAGAGAAGGTGAAGAGCAAGAAAAAATGAATAAAAGCAGCTCAACTTAGCAATCAAAAATTAAAGTGATCGACAGTTCAGGTCTTAGTGACGCTACGGGCAAACAGAAAAAGGTAAACTCTAACGATCAAGTGTTCTCTGGTACTATCAAAGTAGTGCTTCAAAGCATTTTCACCTAATGGTACAAATTCCACAACAAGTGTCTAAAATAATTAGAATGGATTATTATCATTGGAATGCGCTGCCTTTATTTAACTTGGAAGTGAAAACTAATAACAATAATAGGGCAGCAACAGGTAGTTTCCACTCAGCAATTTTGCATGCTATTCTGAGAGATTTGTGATGCATAACTGAATAGTAACCCATTCTTGCCTTATATATGACCCAGTATCCCCCCTCTTTAGAGTATACAACCTACATCGGCCCTGTATAGAGTGCTATACCAAATCAATGCTTAACCCTGGATCACCCATTTATGATAAAAATGGTCTACCCCAGGCCAGGATCCTGAGAATTAGCCGAAGCACCCCGGAGGTGGAAGGCTAAAGACCAAAAGCTGAAATACTCACCACAGAGAGTATGGTCGACAGGCGTTGAAGCTCAGTAAAAGAAAGACAGCCTGCCCCACAAAGGATAAAAGCTCACACGCTACCCTGATTGGTTGGAAGTGACTCAGAGACTTGATAACTATGTGCTTGGCATTTTCTTGGTTAACTGCGTTTATGTACACTGTACTGCACATGATTATTTGCACAGTTTATGTGTTGTTTTGTGCGATTGAGTCATCTCTAATAAGGAGATGAGCTTTTCTGATGTTCTCGTACAAAAGGAGAAACTCAATTTGTGTTGTAAAAAAGTATTGAGGTTATTGCGCTGATATCATCTCGTTGCTAAATAAAATCCTATAGAATGAAAAAATAATCCAAAACCAATGTATAGCTATTCTCAATCGATGACTACTTTGCAGTTGTTAGTGCTGGATCTTGCAACCCCATGCGGAGTCTAATCGATGGAAGGGATTGGTCAGGGTGGGTGAAGTTTTTATGGGGTAGGCCCAGTGAGAGGAGAGTGGTTGTTATGTTTCTGTATAACTAGAAATAGGGGCATCCAATTTTATCGCTGAATTTAATGAGTCAGTTCCAGTGTATGAAAAAAGGTTTTTCGTAACTTTAGAAAAGACTGACTATTCCAGTCAAAGGTTTTCTTATAGTTCATGCCAGCCTATGTCTAACTTCACATAAAATATAACAGAAACAAAAGTAGTTACATAGAGAAGGGAAAGGTACAAGTAGAAAAGGCCTTTAACTTAAAATAAGATTTTGGTTTTACATGAATGTTTACGCGACATCATAAAATCTTCTGACTAGATTGGTGTTGTCTTACTATTTGAGCCGGCGATGGAAGGGAAATACCAATTTTGCAACTGATTTGCCTTCCATTCAACACTTGGGTTGGCGAGTATCCCATTGGTAACGATGCTATTCTGTTCTGCATCAAGAAATATTGGACCGCAGCTTTAGGTGGTAGGTCAGATAGTATTACAGCTTGTTTGAAGGATTGAACTAGTCTTTTTGTTATTTCATAGGTTGCTTGATGAGAAAGTGCTCCAGTATAGTGCACGATTCCTCTTTCACTGCACCAAAGTTTGAAATTCTTCTGGCGTAAAACTAGCTGCGTTATCAGTAACTATGGTGTTGGGACAACGAAAGTGTGCAAAATCCTCCTCCGATATTTTTGTGGTTGCCTAAGTGGATATTGACAAGGTTCTGTTGATGGATGGGTATTTAGACTAAGCATCAATCATAACCCACCAGTGGCTGCGCATGAAATTAACAACATGGCCTACATGTTGTTGGCTCCAAGGTTTCTCAGGAAGCATCTATGGGTGATTGGCATATTTTGATGAGAGTATTTGGTGCTCCGCACATATTACGTTTACTGTTAGAAAGTATCCGCAATTTCAGAATCGATTTTTGGCCAATAGGTAGCTCTACGAGCTAGTTTCGTCATTCACTCCAGATCAAAGCGTCCAAGATGTAAAAGCTGAAGAACTTCGCGTTGGAAACCCATCAGAATTATCATTCAGTTACTATATAGTAAACATTGCTCTGTCTCAGGTAGCGATTCAGCCAACTTTTGGTATATTTCTCCTGTAACTCCCTTGGTAATTGGACTTCCTTCCGTAGTGAATTGAATATCAGCTGCAAAAGTAGGATGGTAGTCCGTACACATGGATCGATTAAGCTGAGTGCACGACTAATGATGTGAAGAGAGCACACATTGTCTGAATATTTTACATCCCCATTTTTCATCGGATCCTGCAAGTAGTCTGCTTAAATCATCAGCATTCTGATCTCGATAGGTCAGTCTGTATTCAATGCTGCATTCATATTGGCTGAGTGATAAGGCCCATGTAGCTAGTCCGTTAGCAGCAAGTGCTGAGGCGCTTTTGTTAGGTTCAATCAATGTGAGAAGTGATTTATGGTCTGTTACCAATCTCAATTGTATGCCATAAAAGCACTGGTGGAACTTATTTAGTGTGAAAGTGATTGGCAATGTTTCTTTTTTTATTTGGCTATATTTCTTCAGCGTAAATCCTTGGGACTTTGATCTGCTGGAGATCGGTCTTTCTTGTCCATCTGCATCGAGCTGGAAAAGTACTACTCCTATTCCAGAATCTGAAGCATGACATGAGATTCATATTTCCAACTTAATATCAAAATGAGTCAATGCTTGATATGTTGAAAACACATTTTCAATTCCCTTGAAGTTGGCTTGATGCTCTGGACCCCATCTCTATGGTTTACCTTTCCAAGTCAGTTTCTGCAATAGTTCTGAGACTGTTAATCAATTTGGTAAGATCCCATTAATTTATAGCATTGATTCAGTGGTAGGTTGGGTGGCCATTGCTATCTGCTCCGCACACTGAAATATCATCAATGCACACTGCAATTCCTGGAAGCCTTGTGTTCTTCTGTTCCATGATCTGCTGGGGATGAACTGGTTTTGAACTGATTTTCAAAGCTAATTTACTCTGCAGAAAGAATCCTTGGTGTGTAGACAATGCTTTGTGGTGTTAAAAGTATTTGATTGTTGGCGTCTGTTAAATCTATTGTAATTTAGTGGTGTCCTATACCTAGTTTTCGGATAAAAATTTTCATGAAGTGGGATGAGCTGTTTGTGCGTTTTAGTTGCAAGTTTACTGTCTCAGAAAATTTTCCACATACTCTGATGTCTCCTGACACTTTGCCTGGTTGCTTCAGCTTCCTCGCCAGTACTATTGGGGTGCCATATTCATTGAACTGTGTTCGTTCCCAAATATTTTTTCAAAATTCCTGCAGTTGCTTAGTAATCGAGTAATGAAAATGGTACTGGGTGGGCTCTGCAGAATCTAGGTATAGCCGCAGATCTGAACTTAATATCAAACTGGTATTCCTTGAGACACCCAAGTTTATCTCTAAGCAAATTTGGAAATCTAACACATAGATTTCCGCATCCCTTCTTCAACGCTGTACCAGGTTCATCGCTTGTTATGGGAAAAATGGTTTTCTCATGTAGTTTATCACCAATGGAATGGTTTAGCTATTGAACAGCTGATTGCCCCAGTAAGTGGAGGCATCGGACAGTGCTTATTACAAACTGTTGTGTAATCTTTAAAAGGTAGCTTAGCTTTAATTCAGTATCTTCCAATAGTCTCTATAACGTGTCTTGAAGCTGAAATGAAGTCAACATGGGAAGGTAGAAGAACAGGCTTTCCTAATTGCTTTCCGGTAATTTGGAACAAGAAATTGTTGCAGGCTCTAATGTCAAGCTCAGTGGTGAGACCTTGCCCTTGTAATTGTATATCCTCATGTCGTCCTGGAAAATACTTAATGGCAGTCGATGTGGCGTGTTGTGTGACAATTTTTTCTATTGGTTTGGAATGAGTTATTTTCTTGTTAATGCGAACTCTCTCAATATGTCCAAATTCTGAGCAAAAACTGCATCTAGTTGTCTTCAAACGACAAGTTTCAGGTTGATGTCCTATTCTGTCACATCTGTAGCATGGCTTCTTCCATTGATCTTTGGCTGGATTTTGTATATGGTGCTGCAGTGGAGTAGAAGTATTTTTCTTAGGTGAAACTTTGTTGTTCTTTGCAACTTTAGCTGTTTCCTCAGTCTTCTGTGCAATTTCAATAGATCGGTGAAAAGTAAGCTTTTCGCCCTTGACACCGAAAAGTGATTTCGGTACAACTTCATTGCTCACAAAACATAGGAATCGCATCCTAAGTGCTTCATTCAGGGGGTCTTGAATGTCAGTAACTGGACACGTTGTAGCATCTTGGCGTATCATTGCTGCAAGTTCTTGAATTGTCTTTCCTGGTTTGCGCTGCATGTTACTCAAGTAATTGTATCGTTCCCGCACGATAAAATGGGCTTTGTCATATTGTTCCCTAAACGAATTTGACTATTTTAGCTATTGTCAAGTTATTAATGGGAATCGGTGCAGTTAACTGAGCTGCCATGTTGCTTAGCTGTTTGTATAATGCTGGTCGTTGAGTGTTCAGAAAAACTCACGGAACCTTTTTTCCCCGGTATTGAGTTCGCAGAAAAAAAATATATCGAATCTGTCCATGTAGTTTGTGGGTACATCTGTTTTTGGATCAAATTAATAAAATTTTGGTACAGCGATCACTGTTGTGTTCTTCTATTTTACTTATTGAAGTAAAAGATTTATCAACTCTTGTTGTTGCTGGTATTCCTGTTGTCTTTATTCGTGCTGTTGGTGATATACTTGTGGTCTTTCTTCTTGCTGATGTGTGAACAGTTTTGCAAGTTTATCAATTGCTTCAGCCATTGTTGGAGCTCTTAGTTGTGAGTAGTAACAATGGATTCTTTTGTTGTACAACTGTATAACTAGAAGCAGTTGAGTTTAATTTTGTTGCTGAATTCAATCAGTCAGTTACAGTGTTTAAATAGAAGTTTATTCATAACTTCAGAAAATACTGATTATTTGAGAGAAAGGCATTTTATAGTCAATGGTTGTAGCTATGTCTAGCTTAATATAAAAAGAAAACAAACAAAAGTAGTTACATAGCTAAGGGAAAAAAACGAGTAGAAAAAACCTTTAGCTTAAAACTATAAGTTGACTTTACGTGAATGTTAATGAGACATCATTACAGTGGTTGAGTGTGCACAGGAGCAAAAGGTGCAGAGACAGTCATTATATCAGTAGTAGATGGTGTAAATCTACTACACTACAAGTTTTTTATCCGCAATTTTTGTAAAAAGTTTCTTTTGAACTTAATTCTGACGAAGCCAATGAAAACAGTCATACAATAGGGCCCGGCAGTTTCTCGTGCGTGACTAGTATCCCAGGAGCCAGAAGCCCGCTTTCCATCAGCAATACTATTAGAGTGAGAGTAACTTCGATTTAACGAATACTAAAGAGCTGAACATTTTTCATTCACGGCAGCTGATAAGTTTTGGGGTATATAATACTGACAATGGGCCGTCAACATAAATGGCAGCAGTACATCGGCACTGTGGCAGCCAACCACAGTAAACGTTCAAAGACGAGCTTTCATTATTTTACGTTACGAAGCTCAATTAAACCTAAAATTCGAAACTATGGTTCTACCCGTGGACAAGATAGTAAGTTCTTCTTTCACCTCAATAAACCAAAATATCTTCAAAAAATAACTTCCAAAAACTTTCTTGATTCTTCGAGTTTTCTCAACAACACCATTTTTGTCATATTACTTGCTCAAACCAGAACAATAGTCAATCAGGTTGTGATTTCTAATGATAAGTTCAACAATCGACTAAGCTACTTTCGGTGGCATCGCTCAAGTGAAACTACTCTGCCGGGGTCCCATTAGATCGAACGCTCTTTGCAGAATTACTAATGAAACAAGCTCTTACCTTCAACTGCTGTGTTCTTTTCATCATGAACTTCAACCTTTATATCTATAAAAGAAATGATTCTGCTGATGCAAAATATTGCACCGCTGGATTAAATAATCAATAATAGAGCGTTACAGGTACTTCACACATGTTACTGTGCTGTTGGCTTTACCTCTTGGATAATGACATTCATCTGTGACCACTGGCTCCAGTTTCACCTCATCAGATTCTATAGCATGAAGAGAGTGTTTTTGTTTCGAAAAATAACCTTTTTTATTCGATGTTTCTAATTAAAATAGTGCAATATCGACAGATTGTCAAAACACAAACAAAACATATCCCTAATTTTTTAGTCTACACATACATATATAATACAGCAGTCACTTACCTTCAATTACTGTCTTTCCACCAGCTCCCACCAGAACTTGTATATCTGAAATGGCATTCAACTTCTAACAGTTCACAATACCTTCTTAGTTGCATACTCATCTATAGTGCCATATAAAATTACAAGTCATACTGTGTTGTTTTCTTACCTCTCGTATAATAACTTTCACCAATACCTCCCATTACTGGCTCCATCTTTACCATCTCATATTCTAAAGTATAATTATATTTTTAATAAGATACACCCATAGGGGTGGTTAACACAGCTCCTTACAACTTCAATAACATGTTTTATTTCAATAATCTAACATGGCCCAATTGAAAAATATGGGCCAGTTGCATGAGGGATGGGGAGAACATCAGCAAGGGTGCATGTACATGTAAATAGCTGAAACAAATTTTGAAATTTTCTGTAGCTATGGAGGCTTCCCTTCTGGAAGGTGCAGTCAACCATCAAACTACATGAATCAACTATTCAATAACTAATAGACTATCCACACCGTTGGCTATTGTGACTGGCTGGATTACTTTTGAAAAAAGTAAGCAAGTTTTAGTTGCACCAAACAAGTATTCTAACAATCACTGTCACCCTTTGTTTCTAATTCAGTACACCTTACCCATTATGCTATCAGAGTTGACTACCCAGACTTAAAAACTTTCATATTGGCATTATTACAATAACAGTATCAATAATAACATGTATAGATAGAGTTATTTTGCTTGATGCTCTGATTATTACAGTCTAAAAACTTAGATTAGTAAATAAACAAAACAGTAAAAGCCAGTTACCTCTACTGGCTCAGAAAAAGTTACCACATCTTTACTATTAGATCATACAACATTACCTATATGCTATTTGTGACAATTTATAATATTTTGGATATTAACAATAGCCAGCGCCAATTGTTTATGTCCAGATTTTTGTTACCTCCAACAAAAAATGAGCATAATAAGGTTTCTGCCATCTTGCAACTGCTAAGTATGAACATGGTAACTCTTTGAACTTACATGGATTACACAAACTACACAAAAGGTTTACAAGTTGTTCTGAAAACCAAAACACATACAAAATGGTGTAGACTTATCTAACTTATGGTGAAGTATCAGAAAAGCTTGTGAGCTTGTTATTGAAGCTGAAAATTACATATGGATGATGATTTTTAATTTGCCATTTTGCAAATACGCAAAGAATCGATGAAAATGACAAGATATATATGCTGATTTCATAGCCAAACTTGATGAGTTCTGTAAATCACATGTCAACTGCTTTGTTTAGTGTCGTCACTTATTGTCTGAAAAGCAAGGTTGCCAAACAAATGAACAGTTTGTAACAAATCTACATAATATAGCCAGAGACTGTTATCATATAAAACTGACACTTCAAGTTCTACTTCTATTTAGGTGCAGCAAGTGACCAGCTTCTATGCAGGCTGTTTGAGAATACAAAAAACATCAGTACATCAGGTACAGAAAACTAGGTTTAGTTGCAGCCACACTACAGCTGCTACCAGCAGTGGCAATGAACGCGACTAACACAAAAAACAAACAAAAGGTTGCTGCAGTAGCTGTGACTTGTCCCATTTTCCCCTCACTGCCCAGCCCTGGTGAGCAGTGTCATGAATGTCAGGAGCAAAATATTTTACATCCAAGCAAAAATTTTTGCGCATGATACTCAGAAAAATAAGTATATCCTTATGTAGCTTTGTAGGAGCCAGTAAACATGTGTGCGAAGAGGCTCAGAATGTTAACCCATACATAAATATAGTGCAGAGATAGCATAGAAACATAAATAGTCGATAATGACCAATAGAGGGTTGAAAATGACCTTTGCCATGCTGGTACGCATTGTACTGGGTCAGTACAAAATGACTGCCTTAGGCCAAGCTCCTACAAACAGCCAAGGAAATCCTCCAACCTGTATACATGAGCTGCCCACTCAGTGCTACATTAAACTACAGACCACTAAATAGATGGAACTTTTGGATTCATCGGTGATCAACCGGAGCTTTCTATTGGCGGCCAGATCTCGAATTTGCCTGTTAACAACTTAGCACCATTTTTGCTAAAATTTACTTATTGTAATATTTTCTGTTACTGTTTTTATTTTCTGTTATTTTTTAATTCTGTTTTCGAGCCTGTATGAATGCTGCAGGTTTCATTAGTCATTGCATGTATTCCCCTGGTATATTGTCCTTACATTTGTCTTTCTATATTTTATTGCTTCCCTAGAGTCGAACTCAAACCAAAAAATGTTATTAATAAACTAGCATCCTCTCTAGTTGGTGTGAACTACAGACTATTTATAACATAAGAACTGATTATAAATGTTAAATTTTTATTACCTGTGTGCAAGTGGTGTCCCCCTGGAGAAAAAAACTCTTTTAATTAACGGTATTTTATGGAAACCAGATCAAAAGCCACTAAGATATTGATTTTCAGCTCATACCATTTGAATGATATTATTAATGCTTAAAAACTTCCAGTAACCGTCTAACTTGCTTACAATAAAAAAAATTAGAAATGAAGTATTTTCATAAAATGACAACAGAATGAAACTGGTAGACTGATGTACATGAATCAAACATTTTGATAACTATAAATATCACAATAATCAGTAAAAGTTGTACCAACCTTTTACGAGAGAGTCACCAGAACTTTCTCCAGCACAATGCTCATGTTTTGTGTTATTTAGATCCATTTTTCTCACTACAACAGTTGGACAGCTAATTTAGTGCATGGAGCAATCCTTTATATTCACTATTTTGTACTACATGTGGGAGGCACTATGATATATATTACTATGAAAAAACCAGATTATTGATCTGAATCCAAAAATATTGCATTTATATGAGGCGGAGAAAGGAAACAACAAGAAAGAGGAGGCCTAAACAAAATTTCAACCAAAAAATTATTGCGCAAACAAAAAGGTCTTTGTAGAACCACAAAAAAAGTATTTCAATTTTGGTAGTTAATCTACAAGAACTATGAACTTAGAACTATGGTTAAAAAACCAGACAAGAAAAACTTTTCACACAACAAGCAGTTCACTGGTAACACCAATGTAATTGAAAGGCATGAAGTTTTAGTTATGCATTCTCCAGACATACAGTGAAACTAGCTAGTAATTGAGTAGTTTTGGTGTAAGAATGTCCGTACGATAAATTAAGTTTCAATGTTGATATCCATTCATGTTTGGTCTGATCTACATTTTTAAATTAGTAATTAGTTATACATCAAAAACATCCAAAATGAAGCAAGTGAGAAAGAATTCAATGAGATTTAAATTAGATAAATAAACCATATGCAATTCAATGAAATTTAGTAAAACAAAATAACAAGAGATGTCTCTAACTTCAAAACATGTGCAAGGGTTTGACTTAACAGAGCTTATGATATAAAAATAGTGAATTGAAACTAGATAAGAAGCTCAACCAAATAATCGAAGTTCATAAATAATTTCATTACATTGATCTTGTAGTCTATGTACTATACTTAGTGGACAACCAGTATGTTCTATGAAACTTGTTTTACATGAAGAGTGGAATGTTGAAAACCCATCAAAATTCATCATTAAAGCCTCTTTCCCTGCAGAGAGTAGTTAATCAAATGCGCTATGGAGGAGTCCTGCTCAAACTCCACAACTGCAACAAGCCCACGACTCAGAATGAAAACTTAGTGCATCTGAGTGGAATGCATTTATTGTCTTGTTCAACTTATAAAAGATAACAGTCTTACAGTATCTAGCTATTAAGGCATATGCTTTTGTAGAATCCTGATACAGTACAAAGCTTCGCGTTTTATAGGCAGATGCACACAAAGTAAAAGCGCATTTAGCCAACAATAAGGAAGTGGAACATGAATGGTCAAGTGAACACTAATAAATATAACAGGACGCAAATAAAGTAAACAAGATTAAATAGGTTAGATACCGACAGGTTAAAAGGTAGAGTTTAGGAGCAATACTACATAGACATGGTTCGTATTTCACCATCAACTTCCTGCGCTGGGTCCCTAGGGCTTTGTTAGTTTGTGATCCAACGTTTGAGGTATTTTCGATTAATTATCCTATAGCCTTAGGCTTGGTAACATCTGAGACTACTCTGGGCTTTCAGGCTAGATTAAATATTGGTGGCCCAGTATAGGCTGACTGCAGGGCAGGTTAAGTGGCTGCAGGGCCAGCAGGGCTGACTATGGAGCTATAAGCTTCAAGGCGAGTAGGATTGACTGCAGGGCTGGCAAGGTTGACCGTCGAACCTGCAGGGTTGACTGCAGGACCGGCAGTGAAAATACCTGCCTGCTAGAGTGATTTTTGGCAGTGAAAAACTAGTGGAAGGTTTGCTTGACACTCAGCAGTTGTTTAGAGGACTTTGGTGGTCACTACACCATCTAGGACATCACTTTTGTTTTTAATGAATCGTTATCAAAGAAAATAAGAATAAATACTTGTTTGGGCAGCTCTTGTAATCAGAATGATTTATTGCATGAAATTAAATGGTACAATGAACTTTTGTGATTGTGGTAAAACTTCCTTCATAGAAAGGGTGTCCTCATGGCTTCCAGTAGCTCAAGAGCGACTTTTCATGTCTGGGTAAAGCAAACAAGAGTAGGAAAGCATTGGCAAACTCACTAAAGTGGTGGAGGTAGGGCAAGGAATTATGTTTTATATGAAAGATCGTTTTCAGTTGTTGGGTGACAGTAATCTTCACTGTATCGGCCGGGTGGTCATGCGCTCCATTGGGGAGACCTTTCAGTGTTGTCTGGCCTGAATTTCCAGGAAAACAGGTAACTGGAAGGTGATCTACAGGTAGGAGTGGTATCGCACTGGCTTGTGGTTGGGTGAGAAAGCTGAGGCAGGGCAAACTTTTCAAGGAAAACAAAGGCTCCGGTGACAGGGAGTCCTCTTCATAAATTAGCTGGACTGGCGATTTTGGCTCAAGCAGTCTTAGGCGTTGACATACTCTCCTCACTGCATCCCTCATGTTGAGTAAGCGGTTGAGTTTCAGCGCAGCCAGAGATTGTCTTTGTCCGGAGCTGTGCATCAATTTTTTTTCAAGTGTCGTTATCATTACCGGGTGTATAGCCAAGTACCTTGGGTGCTTGCTGAACATTAGGCATTTTCGGAATGGGAACGTTCATGCCAAAACGGGCAAAGTTTTTGTTTTTCGGCAAGTACAAAACCTGATTTTTGAAACTCTATACTGAACTGTGGTTTTACCGTTAAGGGGTTGTTCACTCTACGACGTTGTTGCTCCGAATACGTACAGTTCTGCTATAATAAATATTTTTTGCATAATATGAGCCCTTTCACAGCAGCAACAATTTTTGCTTAGATGCAACACATATATATATTAACTGTAATAAGTAATTATTGTTTTTATTATTATGGATGGTGATAAAAACTATATTTTTATTTATTGAAGTATTATTTTAGTTGTTGTTTATTATTATAATAATTGTTTTTCACTGCTGTTGTTAGTTGGCAAATAGATAAAGAAACGATCATGATTTTTAAATAATTAAAACTTGACAACCTCCGGGGGCGGCCATCTTTTTATTCGTTTCCGGATTTTTGCGATTAGTAGACAACAAGGGAACACAACTCCTAATATATCAACTTGCGTTTTTGAATGTTCAACTCACAAAAATTATGCCAAGAACGATCGTCAAAATTGCATTCGGAAGCACTTTCCCGTACCAATTTTTTCGAGGCATGGACGTTCTTTTTTAGACATGCCATTTTATTTGACGTACTTGTCGTAGTCGCTGCCATTCTCAGCATATTCTACAACACCCTTCATCACGTCGATTGTGTCGGTGTTTGGTGCTCCTTGTTCTAGTAGATTGCTGTTGGCGTTGCTGATGAGATCATCAAAGTTAATGAACTGTTGTATGGGATAGTCAACCTCTCCAGAAGCGAGCCCACCACAACTAGTTTCTTTATAACTATCATCGGCGCCTTTATATCTATCATTAAGCGGAATGTTATCAGATAGTTTCATATTTGTTCTGTATATAATAAATTACGTAAAGCGGAGAAGTAAATTATTCCATGTCGACAAGAAACAGGGTGGGCTCTAAAGCCTGGTTTATATACATGTCCCAAGCACTTGCATGCTGTTGCAAGTCGAGCGCTTGCATGCTGTTGCAAGTCGAGCGCAGAAGCTTCTGTCACAATCTATGATTTATGGAAACCGTAATTGCGCGATGTGACCCGTTTCCATGCGACTCCCACGAAAATTGTTTGCAAAGTTTTTTTCGGCGATTTACCCACAACTGGGATTGAGTTTCGCGTCTTTTTTATAAAAGATCAGGGTTAAGGTCAGGAAAGTTAACCATGGCCGAGACAATTAGACTTAAGTAAAATCAAAATGTAGTAGTATTAGTAACAGAGGTATAAAAATAATAATTATTTTTTGTCATTGGGAAAAAACTAACTAATCAATAATAATAATAATGTTTTTGCTTCATTCATATAAAACCTA
The DNA here is from genome assembly GCA_945261195.1 of Cryptosula pallasiana. Classification (NCBI taxonomy): domain Eukaryota; kingdom Metazoa; phylum Bryozoa; class Gymnolaemata; order Cheilostomatida; family Cryptosulidae; genus Cryptosula; species Cryptosula pallasiana. Next base: position 14,484,178 of record OX183134.1, on the reverse strand, counting down.
TTGCTTATAATAATAAAAAGCGCGACAATAGCAGTATTTTGTTCGCTGATAATGATAATAAATAACGATTGAATAATTGTATTAAATATTATATGTAATAATAGCTGCCAGTGACAAATATAAAACAATTTTAGAAACTTTCACTGGTGAAATTGTTATGATTCATTAAATAATAATAATACTATTGAGTCGATCATTATGATGAATAATAATGATAACAATAATTTTAATAATTTAATAATAACGGCCTGGTATAATTACTATTCATTACTTATTTACTTAAACTGCAGTAGCAATAGCCTTATGTTATTATTATGGTTACCTCTTATCAGTATCATAATTATTAACATCAGAGCTCTTTGCATGATAAAAACAGCTAAGTTTCACATATTGATGAAAAGAATTAATAGGATGATAATAATAATTAAATCTACCACGTATTCACAAAGGAATCGTAGCATGGGCATCACCAAATGCAAAAGTATGGAAACCATGGGATCGCAAATCCTCGTGAGTCGCCAGAGCTCACAGGTGCACAACTCCCGATGCTGCGATTACTCGGGAGATGTATGGAAACTGAGTTTAAGAGAAGACAAGGTACACGCTCGTTTGAATCATCATCTTTTCAAAGCCACTCCGATAGCCAAACTGGCTGTAAAGAATCCCATGTTGACTCCTGCCTGTATCTCGTATCAGGACATGTTAACTCCTACTTACAACTACCAACTAAACGCCGGTGAAAATGAGACTGCAGTTCTGGAGTATCTGATGACACTAATTACTAAGGGTTTCAATATGACAATCAAAGGGACGACGGTTTTTTACACTAGCAACTACCATTACCTGGCAGTCTATCAAGAGTTTTGGCATTCAAAGGATAGAGACGAAATAGAGCTAACACACAAGGGCATCCAATCGATCGCCATAAAAAAAAACAGGCGCAGGTGACTGTCTTCTGTGGACAAGGAAGGATAGCATTTCTAACTGGGTTCATTCTTTACTGAAGCGGCTTTCCACCCTCAACCTCTTCACAATATCGTAGTAAAGTTTCACATCAAGCTGGCCGCGTGAGAATACACTCTGAAAAAATTTGCCTGAAGTAAGATTACATACTAGAACTTACCATGGCTAGAGAACTAGTTCAAGACTATCTCAGCCACATTAACTATAGGGCTCACACTACAAAGGAAGTCACGGTTGATGAGTTCAACTTTAAAATACACATTGGAGCCATGTAAAAGTGTTTTAGGACCGTACTTGTATTTATCAAGGTCAACAACAAAAAAGACATCTCTTACAAGTTTCCCAAATTTGCCAACATCAAGGTAGACATTGACGGAAGTAGTAATATATGAGCAGATCTCCCTACCAAGTGTTTTTTTGTGGATTTGACCTTGGAGTTGAGACAATGGGTTACGGCGTTGGATGAATTCGCCGAGTTTATATTGTATTTTACTTGAGAGGTATTTGAGTGGCATTTGAGTGGCATTTAAGTGGCATTTGAGTTTTGATAATTTTTTTACTTAATTTGAACTTATATGGTATCTAAATTTTGAATGTATGGCATTTAGGTTATGATAATTATTACATAACTGTATACATAATTATAACTCATAGGGTATCTAGATTTTGAATGTAAGGCATTTAAGGTTTGATAATTTTCTGTAATTCCGACTCATATGATATCTTGAGAGAGAGGAGATATATCTACATTGAATAAATACAGTGATTAAAAATGAAACAATATGTGAATATATACATTTATTGTGTAATAAGTAGGGAAAATCTCTCCATATAATATAGCTAGAGTCAGTAAATACTAAGTAATAACAATTAATACATAGTCTTTTTTTACAATGATGTCTTTGATGTAGTGATGTTATATCTTAAGAAGGGAGACTTCTGTTTTATGTGCTTTTGAATTCGTAATGAACTAAAATAAAAAGTTATGTATTAGTATAGAATGATTAAACAAAAATTTAAAATAATTACATGAAATTGAATTATAGCTTTAGTTACATTGGATAGTTTACATTATATAGAAAAGGGAAATAGCTCACCAAGTCACATTGTCCAACTTGTTTTTTGAATTAGAGACTATCCATCGCTAAAACACTCATCATTTTTTTTCAGCAACATATCCTGTCTCAAAATCATCAAAGTCTCCACGTAGAAAATCTTCAAGTTCATCATCATCAATTTCCAATATTGTTTTGTTGTGCTTTGCTTGATCACAATATTGTTTCCAATACATTCGACCGAGACAGTATGGAGAGCAAAATGAAAGATCGTATTCTGTCTTAAATTTTCCGTGGGTTGTTTTTCCTCTGTAGATCATCACACCTGGAGTATATTTGTTAGCTTCTGAAGCATATTTGTCTGGTATGACAAGCGTCTTCAACAGCGTTTCTCCACATTGTTCAATGCTATAACGGATACAAATTACATTCGACTGCCCTCCTTTAAATCGATGAGGAACGAATCTATCAACAACATCTTGGTAAGGAAAAATAGCGCCAGGTTGAAAACTATTGAGGGTGTTGATGTTCAAGAAGCGTTTGAGCTGACCTTTAGTCAATGTACTCAAATATAGCGATTCCTCTTCAGCTTTCTTTTTGCTTAGAGGATGACTGGTAACACGTCTGACATCATACCAAAGAACGCTTTTATTTTTTGGTTTTCCCTTTCTACCCAAATATACAACGTTAAACGGAGGGGGGTAATTATCACAGTTGAAGTTTTTAGCTATTTCAACTGGACAGAGGAGTATTTTGGGTTCGAGTTCATTTATATCTGAAGGATCATGGTAGTGTACTTGAGAATATCTACACTTCTCCTTACTTGATGGATGTATCACACCAGTCACTCGCATAATGCTTGGGATAGGAAGATCTTCAAATGTTTTGCAAATCGGAACTTTTGGTGAGTCAATCACTTGAGAACCTTTAGACTTTTCTAATTCCCTAGCTCTCCTTTCGTTGAGACATTCAACTGTTAAATGAGTTATAGCTGCACTCTCCATTGTTTGCTTATCAACGGAAGTAGTTTGTTTTCTCACTATTTGTTTTCGTTTCCTTACTATTCGCTTTTTTGGAGCAGTTTTCCTTCTCTTAGGAGTTGTTTTGCCGTTTTTCATTTTATTTTCTGTTGGATATGGATCTGTGCTAAGGAGCTCTTCAGAAAGAGCATCCATAACATTCTAAAAATAAAAGGGTAATATTTGCATGAGTGGCTAAGAGTGTATTTATTACTTAGAGTGTCTTATATATATATATATATATATATATATATATATATATATATATATATATATATATGTATTTATGCCAAAAGCAGTTAAGATCATAGAGTTATGGTAGATTGAGAATGTGCTTATTAAACTATTGGGATGTGGAGACAGACAACAAAGGATGCATTCAAATATATATATATATATGTATTTACTTAATATCATACCGCTTTTAACATCTCAATTGGTAAGAAATAAAATATAATAGTTTGAACAAAATATTGTAAAATAACAAAAAACAACTAAAAATTTTTCATAAATATGTATGAAACGCTTCTAACATTAGTTCTAAAATACCTACAGAAGAGGATAGAGCTTTATCTATTTGGACATAATTATAAATATGCTTTCTGAATTTATAAAAAGTTTTTTTGTTCCACGTCATGTTGTATAATTTTTTGAAAACTATTTGATTCCAAGCACTTCTTTCAATTTCTTTTAAAAAATTATTAATATTAACGACTTCCACCATTGACAAAACGATTTCGAAACCGTTTTTTATAATTTCATCAAAACGTTCTGTAGATATATCACGTTTCTTACAACACATCCCCATACTCATCATGTGTTGAGTTATACAGAATATTATAACTTGAAATGTCAAACGTTCTACAGCTTTTTCTTCAACAACATCATTATTTATCACATAGTTATGATACATTTCTGGAAGGAAGTCCTTTAAGTAGATTGGATTTTTTGTTGCATTGTTCTAAAATACAAGCGATAATTAGATAACTAAAATAATTAAAGGTGTTCAACAGGTGTTAAATAGTATTTTTTATTAATTCTTACCTTTTCATCAGGCTGAGATTCCGACTTTAGATACAATGGTTGACTTTCTACGACTTGAGTATTCATTCTGAAAAAACAGAAAAATTGGTTCAATTCTTTATAACCAATTTAAAGATAGATATGTCATAAAGCCTTCAGATAGTTGTGTTAGCTAGCGGAAATATTTGAATTTAAGTTTTACCTTTATGAAGAGAGAACTCTTAGTAGTTGCAATGGAAGATGTAGTAGATAGATGTTGCTCCTTTGCTCACTGTTGTTGAACTGGATGCTTTCTGTCTGAAACCGTTGTCTCTTATATAGGTGAATGTGTGAAAATAAATCTTTTATTCCCGCGAAAGCATTGGTTTTGTATTCGCGTGAAAATAAATTGTTTATTCCCGCGAAAGCAACGGGTTCCATCCGCGTGAAAATAAATTATTTATTCCCGTGAAAGCATTGGTTTTTATTCGCCTGAAAAAAAAAATTTTATTCCCGCGTAAGCAACAGTTTCCATTCGCGTGAAAATTAAATGTTTATTCCCGCGAAAGCATTGGTTTGTATTCGCGTGAAAATAAAGTATTCATTCCCGCGAAAGCAACAGTTTCCATTCGCGTGAAAATAAAATGTTTATTCCGCGAAAGCATTGGTTTGTATTCGCGTGAAAATAAATTATTCATTCCCGCGAAAGCAACAGTTTCCATTCGCGTGAAAATTAAATGTTTATTCCCGCGAAAGCATTGGTTTGTATTCGCGTGAAAATAAAGTATTCATTCCCGCGAAAGCAACAGTTTCCATTCGCGTGAAAATTAAATGTTTATTCCCGCGAAAGCATTGGTTTGTATTCGTGTGAAAATAAAGTATTCATTCCCGCGAAAGCAACAGTTTCCATTCGCGTGAAAATAAAATGTTTATTCCCGCGAAAGCATTGGTTTGTATTCGCGTGAAAATAAAGTATTCATTCCCGCGAAAGCAACAGTTTCCATTCGCGTGAAAATAAAATGTTTATTCTCGCGAAAGCATTGGTTTGTATTCGCGTGAAAATAAAGTATTCATTCCCGCGAAAGCAACAGTTTCCATTCGCGTGAAAATTAAATGTTTATTCCCGCGAAAGCATTGGTTTGTATTCGCGTGAAAATAAAGTATTCATTCCCGCGAAAGCAACAGTTTCCATTCGCGTGAAAATTAAATGTTTATTCCCGCGAAAGCATTGGTTTGTATTCGAGTGAAAATAAAGTATTCATTCCCGCGAAAGCAACAGTTTCCATTCGCGTGAAAATAAAATGTTTATTCCCGCGAAAGCATTGGTGTTCTTCCGTAAAAACAATGTTTCATTAATTTAACCTTATGATAAATGGCATGATTTCAGCTATATAAGAAGCACTGTTTTTACACAGAAAGCAGTCACTTCGACATTAGCAACTGAAGGAGCAAGATCTACTACAACATCATCTACTACAACTGCTAGAAGGACTTTTCTGTTTGGAGGTAAGTCAACTTGATTGAGTATAAATTTAATTTTTATCGATTTAGATACTAACAGCGGTATGATATTGAGTAAATATATATATATATGTATATATATCTTCAAATTGGTTTGAAAAAGAAATCATAACATGGATTTTTACTTTATCTTTTAGAATGTCGACGCAAGTCAATACAAAACAACTGAAGAATAAAGAACCTAAACCTTCACAAGATAAGAAGGTGATTGATGACAATGTACTTCTTCAACGCACTATGATTCCCTTTCAAAGCGCCAGTCTGAATACTCTGGCAACTCTCATCATCAAAAGCGCCTCTCTGTTAAGTACTCTATCTCCAGTTTCCAGAAGAAACATTGAAAACATAGTCAAAGTTGAAGATTTACCAATACCTACAGTTATGCAGGTGTTAACCGTTGAGCTCCATGATGAAACGAACTGCACCATCATATACAACTATAAAAAGGATGGAAAGGTAGTTAGAGTGAAGAGCACTATTCCATTAGCAGCAGGATTACTTGTCAATGAAGCTTCGCAAATAAGACCACTGGTTTTGATCTACATGGGTGTTGAAAAGACTGGAAAAGCAATTTTTCGTGCCGCTACAGAAACAGGAACTACTTTGAGCTGTAAGAATGTGTTTGATGTATTACCAGAAAAAAGTATGCGACAAATCAATGCTTATTTCGAGGTAGCTAATCTTCAGGATTTCCCAACAGATAGTGTCATATGTTTCCAAAACCCTGAAGTTATAACAAAGTCTGACAGGCGATGGAATGGAAATGAAGAGACTCTACTAGTTCAATACAGAAGTGTTGTAGATGAAGAATTACTGATCGGAGATATGCGCATTCCTCATCAAATAGCTTCTGCTGTGACATCGGAGAGATTTGGAGTGATTTTGTTCAAGGGTCTGAGTCGAAACGCAGACAATTCAATTTTCTACAACATCAGTGTACTCGCAGCTCATCAAGCCTTCGTCCAAGCCTCGGAACTGGCTGATAATCCAAAATCTGAGGATTTTCTCAACCACTTCGATGATGCTGAAAAAGAAGGTTGTGGAGAACAAACTCTCGAGAAGCTAATCTATAACTCAAGGGATTCATATCACTATAGGTAAGTTTTATTAATTTTTACCATAATTTTAAAAAGTTGATTTGTGAAAATTTTGTGTATTCTTACAATGAAAAACCCCTTAAAATGATAAATTTGTGAACATTTTTGTAAAACATTTTTAAGTTATATATATATTTCGAATTAAAAAAGGATTTTGTTGTGTCATCAGTGTATTTTTTACATAAAAGTTGGAAAAATAACAAAAGGTGATAATTATTTTACAAAAATGTTCAATTTTTCACATAAATGATCAACTCATAACCTTTTTTTTGTAAAACATTTTTAAATTATATATATTTCGGATTAAAAAAAAGGACTTTTTTGTGTAATCAGTGTAATTTTTTACATAAAAGTTTAAAAAATAACAAAAGGTTATAATTATTTTACAAAAATGTTTAGTTTTTCACATAAATGATCAATTCATAAACATTTTTTGTAAAACATTTTTAAATTATATCTATTTCGGATTAAAAAAAGGACTTTTTTGTGCGATCAGTGTATTTTTTTTTACATAAAAGTTTCAAAAATAACAAAAGGTTATAATTATTTTACAAAAATGTTTAGTTTTTCACATAAATGATCAATTCATAAACATTTTTTGTAAAACATTTTTAAATTATATCTATTTCGGATTAAAAAAAGGACTTTTTTGTGCAATCAGTGTATTTTTTTTACATAAAATTTTAAAAAATAACAAAAGGTTATAATTATTTTACAAAAATGTTTAGTTTTTCACATAAATGATCAATTCATAAACATTTTTTGTAAAACATTTTTAATTTATATCTATTTCGGATTAAAAAAGGACTTTTTTGCGCAATCAGTGTATTTTTTTTACATAAAAGTTTAAAAAATAACAAAAGGTTATAATTATTTTACAAAAATGTTTAGTTTTTCACATAAATGATCAATTCATATACATTTTTTGTAAAACATTTTTAAATTATATCTATTTCGGATTAAAAAAAGGACTTTTTTGTGCAATCAGTGTATTTTTTTTACATAAAATTTTAAAAAATAACAAAAGGTTATAATTATTTTACAAAAATGTTTAGTTTTTCACATAAATGATCAATTCATAAACATTTTTTGTAAAACATTTTTAATTTATATCTATTTCGGATTAAAAAAGGACTTTTTTGCGCAATCAGTGTATTTTTTTTACATAAAAGTTTAAAAAATAACAAAAGGTTATAATTATTTTACAAAAATGTTTAGTTTTTCACATAAATGATCAATTCATATACATTTTTTGTAAAACATTTTTAAATTATATATATTTCGGATTAAAAAAAGGACTTTTTTGTGTAATCAGTGTATTTTTTTACATAAAAGTTTAAAAACGTTTTATCACATAAATGGCTTAATCATGAGTGTTTGTTGGAAAACATTTTTAAAATTATATATATATATATATTTATATTTATACATTCCGAATCCAAATGAAAAAAAGGACTTTTTCGTGTGTAATCGGTGTATTTCTTTTACATAGAAGTTAAAAAAATAACAAAAGTTTATAATTACTTTACATTAATTTTAATCATGCTATACTAATACATCACTTTTTATTTTAGTCCATTATATCGTAAAAAGAAAACAGAGTAAAGAACTTTCCCTAAAAAATAATGAGCTGAATGATGTAACTCAGTGAGTTATTTTCCTGTTATATATAATGTAAACTATCTAATGTAGCTGAGAGTAAAATTTAAATTCGGTAAAATTTATTTATATAATGAATAACTTTTGTATTTTAGTCAATTATTGCATCACAAAGAATACGGAATACAAGAATTCCTCTCTGGGTCTAATATTATGCCAGAAGAACATCAAAGAAGATATTGTTCAAGAAAAGCGCTTTGTAACCATTGATATCGTAAGCTATAGTAGTTTGTATTACAGAAAATTTACTATAAAACAGTTTTATGAATGTAAAAACTAGATATGGTATTTTCTATTACAATTATTTACTTGTAAATTTTATTCATCTAGAGAGGTAATTTGGTGATTTTTTGACAGTTTTTTAAAAAAGTTAAAAGTACAAAAAAATTAAAAAAATATCGAAAAACTATATATTTCAATGATTATTTTTTACTTGTAAATTTTATTCATCTAGAGAGGCAATTTGGTGATTTTTTGACAGTTTTTTAAAAAAGTTAAAAGTACAAAAAAATTAAAAAATATCGAAAACTATATATTTCAATGATTATTTTGTGAAAATTTCAAAAAAAATGTAATAAAGCTCTGTTTTGAAACATAGAAAAATTTAAAAGGATTGTGTAGGATAAAATTCTCACTCAAAAAATTATTGAAAAATTGAATGAAATAAAAGAATATTTTCCCAAATACCAAAGTTTTGTAAATATAAAGTGAAAATCTCTATATACATATATTGTTTTTAAAATAATATCGAAAACTATATATTTCAATGATTATTTTTTAAAAAATAAAAAAATTTAAAAGGAAGGTGTAGGATAAAATCCTCACTCAAAAAATTATTGAAAATTGAATGGAATAATGGAATATAAAGTGAAAATCTCTATATATATTTATTGTTTTAAAAAAATATCGAAAACTATATATTATATTGATTATTTTTTTAAAAAGTTGGAAAACAAAAAAAACTTTGTAATAAAACCCTGTTTTAAAACATAAAAAATTAAAAAGGATGCTGTAGGATAAAACCTTCGCTCAAAAAATTAATGAAAATTGAATGGAATTAAAGAATATTTTACCAAATACTGCATTTTTCTTGTAAATATATTGAAAATTGAATGGAATAAAAGAATATTTTACCAAAATACCGCATTTTTCATAAATATATAGTAAACATTTCTAAAATATTGTTGGTGAAATTTACTGGAAAATGGTTTCAAGTGTGTCAAAGACTAAATATGATGTTTTCATTGAAATGTTTATTTTCAAAAGATCCATATAATAACATTGAATCAATTAGTTAAATTTAACAGTCAAATTCTTTTTTTATCAAGTAGGCTTAATGTTTCTATTGTGATTAATTCTCAAATATTGTAAACTTGAACTATCTAGAGGAGTAATTTGTCGATTTTGATGTGTTTTTTTCTTTTAAAAAATTATCATGTAATACCACATACTTCAGTTCTAATTCGTTTTGAACAATTTCATGGGAGACAAAGAATAAAAAAAGTTACATTGATTTAGTTTTTAGAATTAAAGTTGCTATCAAAAATGGTTTGTTCTTGAATGAGTAAATCCATAACCTCCTCATCATCATGACAGAAGTTTTCTGATGATTGCATTTTGAAAAACAATTTTTTTTCTTTTAAAAAAATTATTACGTAATACCACATACTTCAGTTCTAATTCGTTTTTAGAATTGAAGTCGCCATCGAAAATGGTTTGTTCTTGAATGGGTAAATCCATAGCCTCCTCCTCATCATGACAGAAGCTTTCTGATGATTGCATTTTGAAAAACAAATTACATTGATTTAGTTTTCAGAATTGAAATTGCCATCGAAAATGGTTTGTTCTTGAATGAGAAAATTCATAGCCTTCTCATCATGTCTAAGTTTTCTACCCCGATATCTCCAACCTCTCAGAGATAGAGATTGTTCTGTTTAAAAAAATAATGGAAATTGTATATATAAATGATTGTTTTTTGAAAAAAATGGTAAATTTTTGAAAAAAATTCAAAAGGAAAATGCAGGATAAAACCCTCACTCAAGAAACTAATTTTGTATGATAGGTTGCTTACCTAATAATAAGAAAATAATGAATAACTTATATTTAAGCAATTATTGAAAAAATTAATGAAAATTGAATAGAATAAAGGAAATATTTTACCAAATAGCCTGTTTTTTTGTAAAGATATACAAACAGATAAAGCTTAACCATTTAAAGGATGATTTCTTTTTTGCAAAAAAAAATAATGAAGATTTAATGAAATGAAAAAATATTTTACCAAATACCTTGTTTTTTTTGTAAATTTGTACAATTAGATGAAATTTAACCATTTATAGGATGATTTGTTTTTGTAAAAAATTCATGAAAATTGAATAAAATGAAAAAATATTTCACCAAAATACCTCTTTTTTGTAGATGTAACCAAATAGATGAATATCTAACTTTATCCATTTTTTCCATTTGGGATCATGTTTTGAAGGTTTTCAAGATAGTTTTAGTAAAAGCTTATGCATTGATTGTCATTACAAGTTGTAGTGTTTGGTATTACTTAATATTTACTGACTCTAGTTATATTATATGAAATTTTCCCTACTTATTACACAATAAATGTATATATTCACATATTGTTTCATTTTTAATCACTGTATTTATTCAATGTAGATATATCTCCTCTCTCTCAAGATATCATATGAGTCGGAATTACAGAAAATTATCAAACCTTAAATGCCATACATTCAAAATCTAGATGTTCTATGAGTTATAATTATGTATACAGTTATGTAATAATTATCATAACTTGAATGCCATACATTCAAAATTTAGATACCATATAAGTTCAAATTAAGTAAAAAAATAATCAAAACTCAAATGCCACTTAAATGCCATTCAAATGCCACTCAAATACCCCTCAAGTAAAATACAATATAAACTCGGCGAATTCACCCAACGTCGTAACTCATTGCATAACCCCCAAGAACTAATCCACAAAAAAACACTTGGTAGGGAGATCTGCTCATATATTACTACTGACGGAGAGCCACTAACTAACAGTTTATTTCCGACTATCAGCCCAAATACTTCTACGGTCATAATATATATATTAACGGTGATGATATGCGGAAATACACATAAACAGTATATGAGGATATAATCTTTTCATTACTTGTTACCCTCGGTCAATCTCCCTATGAAGCCACCGCAAGCAAAAAAGTGATTCATTCTTAAGGCATTATTATTACGATTTTTTTAAATTCACTCTTCAGTATATTGATCAAACTCAAGCGAATTTTAAATGGCATCAGTGAACTTATCAGCTTCTTCTGCTTGACAACTTGACGCTAGATGTGATTGTGAAGAGCAAATTTATAAATTTCATCTGCTTTAGCTATTGTTGTTGCATTATCATGTATGTGTTAGGGACGCCAATACAAACAATTGTCACTACGTAACACTACCTACCAGTAACTAGTTCTATGATTACACTCTAACGCAACTTTATTCTATGCATTCATTATTATTTTCTGTAACACACAATTATATATGTTAGCCACGTGCAATTACTCATGCGAATACTCTAACACCATCTACTACATTTTATTGGCACACTCTAGCCAATTGTTTGTGCGAGGTGTGGCCTCCTTTGTGTACCACTTTTGTATTAGATAACCATATGTATAAATATGGATGTTTGTATTAATAAAAGCAGAGTTCCCCTGACTCTCAGATGTTGATAACAGCTACTCAGACTACAGTGGATAGCACAAGCAAGAGCACAAATACAGACTACGACTTGCACTACCGACTATCTGTGTAGTAGAAACTTGGCGGAAGGTAATCGGTCAATTCGGCCCTTTGCTGCGTGTTCTCGCTAGTCGAAGTACGGCGTCAAGCATTTGAACCTATACAATATTCGGCACAGACAAGTCAACCTCTCTTTGCACCGACTGAGTTGATAGAAAGGGCCAGAGCAGCCACTTCCAATTGCATTGTGATTGTGGGGAGTTGTACAGGTGTACAAACTACCGCAACACCCAAAATCCTGTACAGTGGTGGCAGCAGTGGGATAGGAACAGTTCCCAGAGAAGATAACTCCCACACCAGTACACAAAAAGGCAATAAAGTGACAGAAAGTTGGCCACCAGAAGAAGAGCAGTCACCACCGACAGAGAGGGAGAACCCATGCACATTATGGGCACCCTGACCAACATTCTAGATAGAATGACGGTCACAAATAACAGAGACAAGTTTCAGGCTCCCAAATTTAATGGAGAAGGCGACATTAATTATTTTTTACAGCACTTCCAAGAGGTAGCCGGAGCCAACAGATGGACAGAGGATGAGGCAACCATACACCTCCGACAGTCACTGCTAGGCAAAGCCGAACAGTGTGGACGCAGCCTGACGCTACAGGCAATCATGCAAGCCTTACAAGCTAGTTTCCGACTCACCCGAACCGAAGCTCAGAATAAGCTTATGCACCATAGAAAACCTCAGAGGGACACCCTAAGGGAGCACGCCCTTACGGTAGAACAGCTGATAGAGGCGGCGTATCAAGACCTCCCACAAAGGAATAGAACGGAGCTAATGTTACAAACGTTCCAGAGCACGTTAGGCCACACATATCTACAGAGACACCTACTGGCCATCCGGCCTACTACAGTAGAGGAAGCCATACAGGCGGGCAGTGAATTTTTACAAATTCAGCACCAGCCGCTAGCACACACCAATATAAGAGTAGTACATGAAGACCAACAAGAGGAGGTACCACCGACCGCTTGCAAGGAGGTAGAAGATCCTCTAGGAAAGCTGATGGCTAGCATAGCAGAGCTAAGCCGCGAGGTGGCAGAAATGAAAAACAAGACCAAAGACCCCCCACTCAAACGATGCTGGGGATGCCAAAGGACAGGGCACCTGAGAAAGGAGTGTAGGACGGCCCCCTGGACCAACGCCCAGGGAAACGGGTACGGCCCGCAACAGTAGGGTCACCTACTCGTTGCAGCAGGGCACCAGATCAAAACCGAAAGTTCCAGCGCCACCAAACAGAGGCTCGAGAAAGCACCAGGCGCCCCAGATACGTACCTACGCCACCCGCCCCTGTTCCGCTAACAAATAGGTATACACCCCTAGCGGACGAAGAAGAAGAAGGCACAGACGAAGAAGACGAGGAACTCACAGAACCCCCCGCTAAGATTAGGCGGCCGCAACACAAAGCTAGCCAGACGCCACCGCCACCGGAAGACCCAGAGGTCGACCGAAAGCCTATGACCGTTCACCTCAACCAGATTGAGCGTCCGTACAAATCAAGTTATTACTTGCCGGGACGAATAGAACGACGAGCCGTGTCTTACTTGATAGACACGGGATGTAATACAAATCTACTGTCGAAGCGAATATTCGACCAGTTGCCGAACGGAGTGAATGGACACCTGCAAGACTATGATTCACATGGGCTGATGGCAGATGGAACCCGCTTGCCGTTCTATGGACTCATCACCTTGACTGGCCGCATTCGTCAAGTCAAATACAGGGAGACGTTCGTCGTTAGTCAGGTGACAAAGATATCATTTTAGGTATGCCCTTTTAACTAACCACCATTGTCAAATGGGGTTCGACAGACCCGTCTTAAAGATTCAAGAGCAAGAACCGACTTGCACCGACAGACACGTGAGGAACATGATCTCCAAGGTCCGAGTACGCCAGAACACGAGCATACCCCCTCAAGCCGAAGCCACCGTCTCCTGTCACCTCACCGACAGAGACCACTGCGAACAAGGGATGATCGAGAGTATAGAGGGTGGACTAATACTCACTGCCAGCTTAAACACTCCTGACAGCCGGGGAAGAGTGTTGGTACGTTGTATCAACCCCACACAGGACACCCTACACATACCTGCCGGCAAGATAATAGGCACCTACACTGGCATCGGACGAGAGGAAGTACAACCCTTTCCCTCCGGAGAGCCCCAGGCCGGACCCATACATGGCGACCTCCCCAACCACCTACAGGCCCTGTTCCAACAGGCACGACAAGGGTGTAAGAACACCAGAGAGGAGAGGCAACTACGAACACTCCTTTTGACATACCAAGACGTGTTCAGCCGGAATGACAGTGACATTGGACGGACACACCTCGCCGAGCATTCTATCTCAACGGAGCCTGGAACCCGACCCACCCGTTGTCCACCCCATAGGCTGGGACTTGAAAAAAAGCGGAGGCGGAACGCCAAGTGAAAGAGCTTCTGGCCAAAGATTTGATAGAGCCAGCAGACGGGGCATGGAGCTCGCCCGTCGTGCATGTCAGAAAGAAGGACGAATCGTGGAGATTCTGCGTGGACTATAGGAAATTGAATGACGTCACTAGGCAAGACGCCTACCCTATTCCGAGAATAGATGACTCCTTAGATGCACTAGCCGGAAGCAAATACTTCTCCACCCTCGACCTAACCAGCGGCTATTGGCAAGTCCCACTAGACCAAGATGCTCAGAACAAATCAGCGTTCATCACCCGAAGTGGCCTCTGGAGGTGGAAGGTGCTACCATTTGGCCTCACTTCAGCTCCCGCCACGTTCCAGCGGTTAATGGAAAGGGGTCTAAAGGGGCTACATTGGAAGACACTACTCTTGTACCTCGATGATGTAATCATCATAGCCCCAGATTTCACCACACACATAGAGCGACTAAGAGAAGTGCTCTCCCGCCTTCAACAAGCGGACCTCAAGGTAAAGCCCTCGAAGTGTGAGATTCTGAGCCGACGAGTCAGGTACCTGGGCCACGTAGTCAGTGCCGAAGGAGTGGCCACAGATCCGGACAAGATTGCAGCGGTAGAGAGATGGCAGGAACCCAAGGACGTCCGTGCTTTACAAGCATTTCTGGGAACCGCCGGATACTATCGACAATACCTGCCGGGTTACGCCACTACGGCAAAACCCTTGACAGTACTCACCGGAGGAGGTATCCCTTGGCAATGGGGGGAAGCAGAGCAACAGGCCTTTAACCGGCTAAAAGCTGGTCTCAGCCAGGCACCAGTGCTGGGGTACCCAGACCCCACACTCCAGTACATCCTCGACACGGACGCTAGCGCCGTGAGCCTAGGAGCCGTACTCTCCCAGGAGCAGGACGGGAAGGAAAGAGTAATTGCTTATTACAGTAAGACGCTGTCGCCAGCCGAGCGCAACTATTGTGTGACCCGCAGAGAACTCCTGGCGGTGGTAAAGGCCGTCAAGCATTTCCGTCCCTATCTGTACGGACATGAGTTCAGACTGAGAACAGATCATGCATCACTCCGCTGGCTGTGCAGGCGCAAGGAACCGTCGAATCAACTAGCCAGGTGGCTAGAAACCCTGGCAGAATTTAAGTACAGGCTGGAGCACCAAGCTGGGTCCCACCACGGGATTGCCGACGGGCTCAGCAGGAAGGATCAGTGCCTTGATTGCAAGCAGTGCAATTTGGTCGAACAACGAGATGGTGGCCCCACTCACACAGAGCTACAGCAAGATCCGCCACCCGGACAAGTCAATCTCATGGTTACCAGACCAACTACCGGGGAAAAGGAGTTGGCTCGAGCGCAGAAAGATGGGAGTCACCCCGTGGCCAGGCTGTATGCAGATGTACAGAACCCAGGGACCTTGACCCGGCGAGAACTAGAGGAAGGCAGTTCTGAGCTTATGATCCTGTACGACAGGAAGGAAGCCCTGAGTATCCGAGCTGACAAGGTGTTGGTTATGAGGTTCGACCAACAAGGCAGGACTAAGTTCTGTGCAGTCTGTCCTCCGTCCTGGAGACAGAAGACCGTGTTGGAAACCCACCAACTGGCACATGCCGGAATACACCGGACCCGAACACGGTTGATGCTGGACTGGTACTGGCCCGGCATGTCCACGCTGACCCGCAGACTGGTAAACAGCTGCGAGATTTGTCAGGTAGCTAAGAAGAGCAGGAAACCCACCCCACCAGAAGGCCAGAGGCTCTACACTGGGAGACCCTTCCAGAAACAGGCGGTGGACCTGGTGGGCCCTCTTCCTCTCACCAAAAGAAATAATAGATGGATAATGGTGATGACAGACCATTTCACCAGGTGGCAAGATGCAATTGCCATACCCGATGCCACAGCTCCCACCGTGGCTAGCACACTAGATGAGCGCGTCTTCAGTTACTGGGGACTGCCCGAACAGATACATACAGACCAGGGTGCACAATTCGAATCTACCATACTAGAAGAGTTGTGCACACTCTGGGGAGTACAGAAGACCAAGACCACGCCATACCACCCGCAGGGAAATGGCATGGTCGAGCGTCAAAACAGAACGCTTGGTGACACCCTCAGAACCCTCATACTAACAAAGGGGCAGGACAAATGGGACCAGTTACTCCCCCAGACCATGCGTGCGTGCAGAGGCACCCCCAACTCCACAACAAAAGAGACTCCGAACATGATGATGCTCGGCAGAGAAGTTCGGCTCCCAGATCAGCTGACCGGTTCACCCCCCACCTTAGACAGCTACGGACTGACCGAACATACCATACAGGTCCAGGAGAACCTGCGACTGGCACACGAATATGTCCGACAGCAACAACACCAGATCCGGCAGGAAGAGACGGGAGAGCCACCCCGATTCGAAGAAGGAGACTTGGTGGTGATGGAAAACCGCCGGAGGACAAAGGGCAGCAACCCGAAATTACAGCCAAGTTATGTGGGCCCGTACACGGTCACACACGCCTATCTCAACCATACGTACCGGTTGGAGAAAGACGGCCAAGGCTTCGTACAGAATGGTCGGCGACTAAAGCTGTATAGAACATGTGAGGGGACCGTCGGCCGAGCACCCACCAGTAGAGAGCAGGCGGTTAGACCAAACATGCGTGGCGCATGCAAGAGAAAGCCACCCATACAGAGAGAGGAGGGACAACTCCAAAGGGAACTACCTCCTAGGCCGGCACCCCCAACAGCGCCAGAAGTCACCAACCCACGGGGCACAGCATTGCAAGAGACAGAACTACTAGCGGCCCTGCCACCAGAGCCTGAACCCATGGAACCACCAGAAATAGTGGAAGAGATAACAGAAGGGAGGGCAGAGATTGCATTGCCGACAACCCCCAGAGAACGCGAGGTGGCCTCAGAACAGAAAAATGAGGGACCAAATCATCTAGATGAAGAAAACTGGCCGGCATTACCTAGCCAAACTGAAACTAGCCCAACACCAGAAAGGCCACAAAGAAATAGGAGGCAGCCAGTAAAATTTACTGACTACCACTGTTACCAGGCGAGAGGGGGAGAAAATAACTCTAAGCTTCCACCAGCTGATAGAGGAGAAAATTTCACTCCTAAACCCGGGACAAACATTCAAGACACACAAAGTCGGTTAGGAATTAAATTATCGACAAAACAATCACCCATTGTCGGTGGGGGTACCGAAATAGGGGTGCAATCAACAGAGAAATACGAAAACAGCAAAGAACAGACAACTCCCCGCCCGAGGAACATAGAGATAAACCCACAACATAGAAATAACCGTAGCGACGCCCCCCACCCACTACGTCATACCACGTGGGACTTTGAAACAAAAGAAGGGAAGGAGAAATTAACCAATAACAGAGTCGATAACAACAAGTACTGCGGGAAAGAGAAATCACAGTCATTCTCTCCAGCGACAGCACCACATCTAGATAACGATCTCCAGAGAATAATTACTGTAATTAATTTATTTAAGAGAAAAATGGCCAAACAGAACGACGGCTACTTGTCGATAGAGGAGGATGCCGACGCAGCAGCAAGGCTAGTGGCAAGAGAGGAAAGACAGAGTAGGAGTAGAATACCGCAGAAAGAAATGTTTAATGCAGTATCGCCGACACGAGTGAGAAGGGTGGTGATACCAGAGCAGGGAGCGGCCAGATGCAGAGAGAGGAAGGAACAAGTGACAATTCCTCCACCCCCGACAGCAAAGCCAACAGAGGTATGGATTACCGACGCCACAAGACAAGCCATCAAACAGGCAGCTAAACAAATCTCAACAACGGAAGAGTGGGAGTGTATAATCTGTCGGTTACGGCTACCACGGAAGCGTATTGTATACCATACTCGACAGCATTATGTATTCTGTATTATGTATATTGAGACATATCAGACAACAGGACGGAGACCTCGCCCACGGAGGAGATTCTCGACCCCTTTTCGAGGTAGATGCGGCCTCATATGATGACTTCTGCCAGTATGTAAGGTGGAAAAAGCCAGCAGCGTTCGGCACGCCAATTCCTACTAAGGACAGTGCGCCAAGCACCAGTATCAAACGCAGATTGGGGCCACGGATAGACGAACCACCCTCCAAGATGCTAAAGTTGGAGACACCACCAGCGGCTCCTGCCAACAGTACCACCAAAGACAGTACACCCCGTCCAAGGACGAACAGACAGGAGACAGTAGTAAGATCAAGATCTCCTAGGAGAGAAGCAGAGAGAAAGGAAGAGAAGCGCAAAAGGTTAGAGAGGTACCAGGAAGAGCTGCATCAGCTTACAAAGGAAGCCTATAGAAGATTACAACGCGTAGAGGAGCTAAACTAAAAAATCAAGAAGGAAAAGAACTCGCCATAGACGCCGAACGCCTGACAATAACAATGTTTTATGCCGTACCCCAGTTCTATTATTGGCCTAATGTTGCCAATGGGGGAAGTGTGTTAGGGACGCCAATACGAACAATTGTCACTAGGTAACACTACCTACCAGTAACTAGTTCTATGATTACACTCTAACGCAACGTTATTCTATGCATTCATTATTATTTTCTGTAACACACAATTATATATGTTAGCCACGTGCAATTATTCATGCGAATACTCTAACACCACCTACTACATTTTATTGGCACACTCTAGCCAATTGTTTGTGCGAGGTGTGGCCTCCTTTGTGAGTAGTAATATATGAGCAGATCTCCCTACCAAGTGTTTTTTTGTGGATCTGACCTTGGAGTTGAGGCAATGGGTTACGGCGTTGGATGGATTCGCCGAGTTTATATTGTATTTTATTTGAGAGGCATTTGAGTGGCATTTGAGTGGCATTTAAGTGGCATTTGAGTTTTGATTAGTTTTTTACTTAATTTGAACTTATATGGCATTTAGATTTTGAATGTATGGCATTCAAGTTTTGATAACATTTTTACATAACTCGAGCTCATATGGTATCTTGAGAGAGAGGGGAGAGGAGAGAGGAGAGATGGGAGATGAGAGAGGAGAGAGAGAGGAGAGAGATTTTTTAGTTTTCTATACATTCATGTATTTATGGTTAATTATGTACATATTTATGGCTATATTTATATTTACATAGAGAGAGAGGAGAGAGGAGATATATCTAAATTGAATAAATACATTGATTAAAAATGAATCATTGTATGATTATATACATTTATTACATAATAAGTAAGGAAAATCTCCCCATATAATATAGCTAGAGTCAGTAAATACTAAGTAATACAAAGCACTACAACTTGTAATAAAGACAAAGTAATAACAGTTAATGCATAGTTTGTTCCTTTACAATGATGTCTTTGATGTACTGATGTTATATCTTAGGAAGGAAGACTTCTGTTCTATGTGCTTTTAATTTCGTAATGAACTAAAATAAAAAAAGTTATGTATTAGTATAGAATGATTAAGCAAAAATGTAAAATAATTACATGAATTTGAATTATAGTTCTAGTTACATTGGATAGCTTACATTATTAGAAAAGGGAAATAACTCACCAAGTTACATTGTTCAGCTTGTTCTTTCTTCAGCATTATTTTCACCAAGTGCTTTTGATTCTCTTTTATCTATCTAAAAGCAAACAAAAAATACTTGCTTTATAAGTATGCTGTAATAAATACACTAATTACACCAAAAAAGTGCTTTTTTAACATGGAAAAACGTATATATACAACATTTTGTTGTAAAAACTACACTAATTACACCAAAAAGTCCTTTTTTTCACCTTTAACATGTATATATTCAGCATTTTGTTGTAAAAAATACACTAATTACACCAAAAAAGTCCTTTTTTCACCTGGAAAATGTATATATTCAGCATTTTGTTGTAAAAAATACATTATTTACACCAAAACAGTCCTTTTTTCGCCTGAAAAATGTAGATATTCAGCATTTTGTTGTAAAAATACACTAATTTAAAAAAAAGTCTTTTTTTCACTTGGAAAATGTATATATTCAGCATTTTGTTTAATTTATGGTAAAAATTAGTAAAACTCACCTATAGTGATATGATTGCCTTGAGTTATAGATTAGCTTCTTGAGCTCTTGTTCTGGACAGTTTTTTCAGCATCATCGAAGTATAATCCATGTAGTTGAGTCTTCATTGGTTTGGTATCATCTAAGCAGGAGAGGAAGTAATGTTGTGTAACATTGACTCTTCATTGGTTTGGTATCATCTTGTCTTCAAAATCGATGTAGTTTGAGTCTTCATTGCTTTGTCATCATCTAAGCAGGTGGTAGATCTTGAAAGGAATTCCTGCTGTGTTGGAGAAATATGCTGTCTTCAAAATCCATGTAGTTTGAGTCTTCATTGGTTTGGTATCATCTTGTCTTCAAAATCGATGTAGTTTGAGTCTTCATTGCTTTGTCATCATCTAAGCAGGTGGTAGATCTTGAAAGGAATTCCTGCTGTGTTGGAGAAATATGCTGTCTTCAAAATCCATGTAGTTTGAGTCTTCATTGGTTTGGTATCATCTAAGTAGGTGGTAGATCTTGAAAGGAATTCTTGCTGTGTTGGAGAAGTGTGCTGTCTTCAAAATCCATATAGTTTGAGTGTTCATTGGTTTGGCATCATATAAGTAGGTGGTAGATCTTGAAAGGAATTCTTGCTGTGTTGGAGAAGTGTGCTGTCTTCAAAAATCCATGTAGTTTGAGCCTTCATTGGTTTGGTATCATCTAAGTAGGTGGTAGATCTTGAAAGGAATTCTTGCTGTGCTGGAGAAGTGCGCTGTTTTCAAAATCCATGTAGTTTGAGTCTTCATTGATTTGGTATCATCTAAGTAGGAGGTAGATCTTGAAAGGAATTCTTGCTGTGTTGGAGAAGTATGCTGTCTTCATAATCCATGTAGTTTGAGTCTTCATTGGTTTGGTATTATCTAAGTAGGTGGTAGATCTTAAAAGGAATTCTTGCTGTGTTGGAGAAGTGTGCTGTCTCTAAAAATCCATGTAGTTTGAGTCTTCATTGGTTTGTTATCATCTAAGTAGGCGGTAGATCTTGAAAGGAATTCTTGCTGTGTTGGAGAAGTGTGCTGTCTTCAAAATCCATGTACTTTGAGTCTTCATTGATTTGGTATCATCTAAGTAGGTGGTAGATCTTGAAAGGAATTCTTGCTGTGTTGAAGAGGTATGCTGTCTTCAAAATCCATGTAGTTTGAGTCTTCATTGGTTTGGAATCATCTAAGTAGGTGGTAGATTTTGAAATGAATTCTTGCTGTGTTGGAGAAGTATGCTGTCTTCAAAATCCATGTAGTTTGAGTCTTCATTGGTTTGGTTCAAAATCGATGTAGTTTGAGTCTTCATTGATTTGGTATCATCTAATTAAGTCGTAGATCTTGAAAGGAATTCTTGCTGTGTTGGAAAAGTATGCTGTCTTCAAAATTCATGTAGTTTGAGTCTTCATTGGTTTGGTATCATTTAAGTAGGTGGTAGATCTTGAAATGAATTTTTGCTGTGTTGGAGAAGTATGCTGTCTTCAAAATTCATGTAGTTTGAGCCTTCATTGGTTTGGTATCATCTAAGTAGGTGGTAGATCTTGAAAGGAGTTCTTGCTGTGTTGGAGAAGTCGACTGTCTTCAAAATTCATGTAGTTTGAGTCTTCATTGGTTTGGTATCATCTAAGTAGGTGGTAGATCTTGAAATGAATTCTTGCTGTGTTGGAGAAGTGTGCTGTCTTCAAAATTGATGTAGTTTGAGTCTTCATTGGTTTGGTATCATCTAAGTAGGTGGTAGATCTTGAAAGAAATTTTTGCTGTGTTGGAGAAGTGTGCTGTCTTCATCTTCATTAGCTTGGTATCATCTAAGTAGGTGGTAGATCTTGAAATGAATTCTTGCTGTGTTGGAGAAGTGTGCTGTCTTCAAAATTGATGTAGTTTGAGTCTTCATTGGTTTGGTATCATCTAAGTAGGTGGTAGATCTTGAAATGAATTCTTGCTGTGTTGGAGAAGTGCGCTGTCTTCAAAATCGATGTAGTTTGAGTCTTCATTGATTTGGTATCATCTAATTAAGTCGTAGATCTTGAAAGGAATTCTTGCTGTGTTGGAGAAGTATGCTGTCTTCAAAATTCATGTAGTTTGAGTCTTCATTGGTTTGGTATCATTTAAGTAGGTGGTAGATCTTGAAATGAATTTTTGCTGTGTTGGAGAAGTATGCTGTCTTCAAAATTCATGTAGTTTGAGTCTTCATTGGTTTGGTATCATCTAAGTAGGTGGTAGATCTTGAAAGGAGTTCTTGCTGTGTTGGAGAAGTCGACTGTCTTCAAAATTCATGTAGTTTGAGTCTTCATTGGTTTGGTATCATCTAAGTAGGTGGTAGATCTTGAAATGAATTCTTGCTGTGTTGGAGAAGTGTGCTGTCTTCAAAATTGATGTAGTTTGAGTCTTCATTGGTTTGGTATCATCTAAGTAGGTGGTAGATCTTGAAAGAAATTCTTGCTGTGTTGGAGAAGTGTGCTGTCTTCATCTTCATTAGCTTGGTATCATCTAAGTAGGTGGTAGATCTTGAAATGAATTTTTGCTGTGTTGGGGAAGTATGCTGTCTTCAAAATCTATGTAGTTTGAGTCTTCATTGGTTTGGTATCATCTAAGTAGGTGGTAGATCTTGAAAGGAATTCTTGCTGTGTTGGAGAAGTGTGCTGTCTTGAAAATTGATGTAGTTTGAGTCTTCATTGGTTTGGCATCATCTAAGTAGGTGGATCTTGAAAGGAATTCTTGCTGTGTCACATAAGTAGGAGAGAGTCATGTTGTTTTACATCTATCGTTGGTGTTGGTAGATCTTGACCACATGTTTATAGTCTTTGCTACTGCTGCATTTCGTCTCAAACAAGAGTCCAAAGTAGACATCATAACTACAAAATACAAAAATTGTTAGTTACAATTGATTCATTTATTTTCATTGGCTTTATCTACATAGAGTAGCGAAGAAAAAGTTTGTGTGAGTATAAAACTATCTAGTAGAGATAAATTTATATCTAGGTTCAACTAGCATTGAATAATTATTATTATTTTGTTAATAATAAATAAGTAGAGTCGGCTACTTTACTAGAACTTGGACAAACACTTATTTTAAAAATGAATAATTAGAGCTTTCTACTAGTGTTAAATAATTAATGATAATAATTTACCTTATCACCACTTAGAGCCAGATGATTTAATTAACTAAAGACAAATAATTATTTTAGCAATTCTTACCTTGATGCTGGATGTTCTCCTAGTAGCTGTAGTAGATGATGGTTCTCCGCTTGCTGTTGAAGAACTGGATGCTTTCTGTGTGAAAACAGTGGCTCTTAAATAGCTAAAGTTGCACTGATTAAACCCTATGAATCAGCATTTTTTTCCAATGCTTTCGCGGGAATAAATAGTTTATTTTCACGCGAATAGAAACCGTTGCTTTCGCGGGAATAAATAGTTTATTTTCACGCGAATAGAAACAGTTGCTTTCGCGGGAATAAATAGTTTATTTTCACGCGAATAGAAACCGTTGCTTTCGCGGGAATAAATAATTTATTTTCACGCGAATAGAAACAGTTGCTTTCGCGGGAATAAATAGTTTATTTTCACGCGAATAGAAACCGTTGCTTTCGCGGGAATAAATAATTTATTTTCACGCGAATAGAAACAGTTGCTTTCGCGGGAACAAATAGTTTATTTTCACACGAATAGAAACTGTTGCTTTCGCGGGAATAAATAGTTTATTTTCACGCGAATAGAAACCGTTGCTTTCGCGGGAATAAATAATTTATTTTCAAACGAATAGAAACAGTTGCTTTCGCGGGAATAAATAATTTATTTTCACGCGAATAGAAACAGTTGCTTTCGCGGGAACAAATAGTTTATTTTCACACGAATAGAAACTGTTGCTTTCGCGGGAATAAATAGTTTATTTTCACGCGAATAGAAACCGTTGCTTTCGCGGGAATAAATAATTTATTTTCACACGAATAGAAACAGTTGCTTTCGCGGGAATAAATAGTTTATTTTCACGCGAATAGAAACTGTTGCTTTCGCGGGAATAAATAGTTTATTTTCACGCGAATAGAAACCGTTGCTTTCGCGGGAATAAAGAATTTATTTTCACGCGAATGGAAACCGTTGCTTTCGCGGGAATAAACAGTTTTTATTCCCGCGAAAGCATTGGAAAAAATGCTGATTCATAGGGTTTACTCAGTGCAACTTTAGCTATTTAAGAGCCACTGTTTTCACTTAGAAAGCATCCAGTTCTTCAACAGCAAGCGGAGAAGCATCATCTACTACAGCTACTAGGAGAGCATCAAGGTAAGAAACGCTAAAATAATTATTTGTCTTTAGTTAATTAAATCATCTGGCTCTAAGTGGTGATAAGGTAAAGAATAATCAATAATCATTTAACACTAGTAGAAAGCTCTAATTATTTATTTTTAAAATAAATATTAAAAACTTGTGAAAATGAACTGGTAACATTACGTCGACTGAAATAATGCCTAAAACGTCTCGCATAAATTTTGGTCTGACCAAAAACGGACTGAAAACCTTTACCTTTAGAGCGAGTACAAAATTATCATAACTTGGTCAAGAGAACGACTCCATATCGTAATAGGAGGATAACTCCACAGTGCAACTAGTTGAGTTCTTCAACTAGTGTTAAATAATAATTTTAATCACTTACCTTAATACAGAAAGTCTCCTAGTAGTTGTAGTAGATGTTGATACTTCAGTCACTGTTGTTGGAGTGGATGCTTTCTGTGTAAAAGCGATGCTTCTTATATAGCTAGGTTGTACTAGGTACCGATTGACACGAGCTGATTCCAATGAAAAGCCTTTATAATATAAAAGGTCTTTACGTAGAAAACTCACGCGAAAACTAAAAAAAAACATTCTTCGCGGGAGTTTTCCGTCTTATATGTTATAAAGGCTTTACGCAAAAAACTCACGCGAAAACCAAAACTATATAAAAACTTCTTCGCGGGAGTTTTCCTTCTTATGCGTTATGACAGCTTTATGTAAAAAACTCACGCGAAAACGGAAAAATAAAAAAAACTTCTTCGCGGGAGTTTTCCTTCTATGTACTATAGAGGCCTTGCGCGGAAAACTAACGGTAAAAAAAAATTCCGTGAGTTTTCTGCATAAAGCCTTTATAACATAAAAGAAGGAAAACTCCCGCGAAAGAATTGTTTTGTATTTCCCGTTTTCGCGTGAGTTTTCCGTGTAAAGCCTTTATAGTATATAGAAGGAAAACTCCCGCGAAGAGAATTTTTTTACTGTTCAACTTTTCGCGTGAGTTTTCCGCGTAAAACCTTTATGACTTATAAGAAGGAAAACTCCCGCGAAGAATTTTTTTTCAGTTTCGGTTTTCGCGTGAGTTTTCCGCGTAAAGACCTGCTTATATATTATAAAGGCTTTTCATTGGAATCAACTCATGCCAATCGGTACCTAGTACAACCTAGCTATATAAGAAGCACCGCTTTTACACGGAAAGCATCCACTTCAACAACAGTGACTGAAGGATCAACATCTACTACAACTACTAGGAGACTTTCTGTATTAAGGTAAGGAATAATAAATAACTATTTAACACTAGTTGAAGAACTCAACTAGTTGCACTATGGAGTTATCCTCATATTACGATATGGAGTCGTTCTCTTGACCATAGAAGTATCTCTCCTAGATAATTTTATGCTCATAGAACCTATCCTGTTTGCGCTCAAGATCGCAGTCTTTTGGCATTGATTGACAGAATTGCCGTAGGTCCGAGAGAAAAAATAGGTTAGCCTTAAATGACATCTTGAACGACAGGTTGATTTAGAACTTTACAGCCAAAAAAATGATTACAACTTTCATTATTGTATTGTTTTACTTTATTATCAACATATAACAGTTATTATTCATTGTATTTAATATGAAAAATAATTTTTACTGATAATGATTATTATTCTTATTATTATTACTATTGTTAATATTATTGTGATTTCATTTGGTTTTCATTGTTACTTTATTGAATTTTGTTCAAGTCTTGTGATCTAAATAATAAAAGAATGATAAATATTTATTTACCACTAGTTGAAAAACTTACCTACTTGCACTATGGAGAAAATAGCCTCCTACAACCAAATCCGTTTGTGTTACAAACCCTGTCTTTGGATATTGATAAAAATGTTATCTTCTTTGTATTATGATTAAATAATAATAAATAGCTCACATTTTTTAAAATATTTCTTATTTTTTGTCTTTTTAGATTGGATAGTTAAGATGGCAATTTTTGTATTTTGTAGACACGATGCCTACTTTGGACTCTTGTTTGAGACAAAACGCAGCAGCAGTAAAGACTATAAAACATCTGGATCAGATCCAATTGAAGTAATTGCAGATAACTAAAGGAATAACATGTACTACAGCATACAGAGTGAACAAGGTGTGTGTAGATTATTACTCAGTCTCATTACACTACTGTTACTAAGAATTATAGTAGGTGTTGGATAAAGGATTAAGCAGTAATGTATTAGCAAGCATTAGCAATAAACATAGACTTTTCAACAATGACATTAACCAAAAAAAATAGTATAACAAAGTCATGTTTGAGCTAATAAGTTGTTGCTAAGATGTTTGAATTAACAACTAGGTAGCTAAAATAAGTTTTTCATGAGGATCTCCTGACAGTTGTGATTCCTTGAGTGGTGAGCAGACTTTTAAATCTACTGTAGTTATCTTTTGTTGATCTTATTGAGTCTTTATCAGTTAGTACATCATGCAACAAATTCTTTGATAGCTTAGCGCTAAGCCATCTTCCCTTGAGTTTTATCCTGTCAGTATCCAGATCGTATTTTCCAGAATCTCTCAATTGATACAATATTTTTACACCTAACGCTTGATTGTCTTTACTAGCTGTCATGTCGGATACTTTCTTTTTAAACTCTTCTAATTGTTGCATCATTC
The DNA here is from genome assembly GCA_945261195.1 of Cryptosula pallasiana. Taxonomy (NCBI): domain Eukaryota; kingdom Metazoa; phylum Bryozoa; class Gymnolaemata; order Cheilostomatida; family Cryptosulidae; genus Cryptosula; species Cryptosula pallasiana. The sequence continues at coordinate 14,456,729 of OX183134.1, read as the reverse complement.
TCTCCGAATCTCTATTGCTATCATCGTCAATTGTGTTTCTATCAAACGATGATGGTGAGAGCTTTGGTGTTTTAGCAGAGCTCCAGCTCTTTGGTTGCTTGTACTCTCCCCTAATCTTTCCAACATCACTCCGATAGGTTTTTGTGCTTTGAACATTTTCATTTGTCTTTTTGCGCTCAAGCAACTCGTTTTTGATTCCCATTACTATTTCATTCGTTTCAACCAAAATATTTTGGATTTTCTCGATATCTCTCACCATTTTGTCTTTTGTCGGGTTGTCATACAATGATGACGCAAACTTGTCTTGGTCGGTTGATTTAGCCCCACTGATCTTTTCCATCAAACTATGATACTCCTCTTCTGGTATAGCAAAATAACGTTTATCATATTTTAAAGGCGGAAGATTCATTTTGTATTGATATTAAAACCTGTGCAATCAGGATGATTATAGGGTCTAAAAAAAGCTACCTCTCCCAATCTGCATTAAAATTTGTTGTTTGTCAGCAATCAGTGTTTGTACCTCCTTGAAGCGCTACTACCTAATAAACTGAGTTGTGTACTGATTAGTTATTTGTAGCTCTTTTTGAAGCCTCCTCTCTCCTCTACCAAATACTCCTCTCTCCTCTCTTGCAGTTATTTCCCAAATACTGTAAATTTTAACCATCTAGAGGACTAATTTGGTGATTTTCCAACATATTTTATAGCATTCAATATAGTTATTATGTCATAAATGTATATTATTCAATCTAGATATAAATATATCCATAAATATGTATATATTATATGTATTATCCTTATATACATGGTTGTATAAAAAACTAAAAAATCTCTCTCTCCTCTCTTCTCTCTCCTCTGTACATAGCTATAAAATGTTAATATGGACATGAATTTGGACATGCGCATGTACATAAATATGAACATAGGTATGTACATAAATGGACATGAATATGGACATGTACATAAATGGACATGAATATGGACATGAATATGGACATGAATATGGACATGAATATGGACATGAATATGGACATGAATATGGACATGAATATGGACATGAATATGGACATGTACCTATTCATGTCCATTTATGCACATGTACATGAATATGGACATATGCGTATTTACTGACTCTAGCTATATTATATAGGAAGATTTTCCCTACTTATTATGTAATAAATGTATATAATCATACAATGATTCATTTTTGATCAATATATTTATTCAATGTAGATAGATCTCCTCTCTCCTCTCTCTATGTAGATATAAATATACCCACTCTCCTCTCTCCTCTCTCTATGTAGATATAAATATACCCATAAATATGTACATAATTAACCATATATACATGAATGTATAGAAAACTAAAAAATCTCTCTCCTCTCTCTTTCTCTCAAGATACCATATGTATGTATGTATGCATTGATTGTCATTACAAGTTGTAGTGCTTTGTATTACTTAGTATTTACTGACTCTAGCTATATTATATAGGAAGATTTTCCCTACTTATTATGTAATCAATGTATATAATCTTATAATGTTTCATTTTTGATCAATATATTTATTCAATGTAGATAAAACTCCTCTCTCTCTCTCTTCTCTCTCCTCTCTCTCAAGATGCCATATGAGTTCGAATTATGTAAAAAAATTATCAAAACTTAAATGCCATACATTCAAAATCTATCTGCCATATGAGTTCAAATTAAGTAAAAAAATAATCAAAACTCAAATGCCACTTAAATGCCACTCGAATGCCACTCAAGTACCCCTCAAATGAAATACAATATAAACTCGGCGAATTCATCCAACGTCATGACCCATTGCCTCAACCCCAAGGTCTAATCCACAAAAAAACACTTGGTAGGGAGATCTGCTCATATATTACTACTTTTGTGTACCACTTTTGTATTAGATAACCATATGCATAAATGTGGATGTTTGTATTAATAAAAGCAGAGTTCCCCTGACTCTCAGATGTTGATAACAGCTACTCAGACTACAGTGGATAGCACAAGCAAGAGCACAAATACAGACTACGACTTGCACTACCGACTATCTGTGTAGTAGAAACTTGGCGGAAGGTAATCGATCAATTCGGCCCTTTGCTGCGTGTTCTCGCTAGTCGAAGCACGGCGTCAAGCATTTCAACCTATACAATATTCGGCACAGACAAGTCGACCTCTCTTTGCACCGACTGACTTGATAGAAAGGGCCGAAGCAGCCACTTCCAATTGCATTGTGATTGTGGGGAGTTGTACAGGTGTACAAACTACCGCAACACCCAAAATCCTGTATTAGTTACTAGTAGTAGTGCGCCATATTATTCAATGTATTGACAAACAAACAGTAGCAAGTAAGAACACCCACATAAAGTTGCAGATAATATCAATGTGGCTTGTATGTATATTTCCATGATGATGTAGAATTGCTTGTCAGGATAAACTGCAATTATAAATGTTTATCCTATATATGTAGTATACATCAAACCATACCGAGCATATTAAACATATTACACATCTAGGTCCACTAACCTGAAGCGTAGGCCTCACTCTATCAACTATCACTAGTGACTGTTGGTTAGTTTCCACTACTACTAGGCGTATCTACGTGCGCGCAGCTACTAACCGCTGAGCCGTGAAGCGAATACACTAGCTCATCATTGTTTAGCATTGAGCCACCGCATTTGCATTAAACTTCGTTTTAGGAGTTGAGCTATTGATTAGCCTACAGCAAAATTTTACTAAGCTACCAATGGATCGTGTGCTAATGCATTGTAACATTTAATCGCAGTGAAACTGCAGCAGTACTTGTAGTAGCCTGCTTTCAGTCCCAAGTGATGGAATGAACATCACAAGTCAGTTTAATGAGGATTTAGTACACTGTGTGTACCAGAGAGTGCACAGCATTTTATAGCTAGTTTAACTTAGTTTTCCAAATCTGATTTTCGTACTAAAAACTGATATCAATCTGTCCTGAAAGAGCTGGTGTTTGCGTTAGTGCTAAAAATAGCTTACATTTGATTAAAGCATAAAATAATTGATTTTTAAAAAATGTTTTGGGTTGAAAGGTACTTTGTTTCCTTTCGCCTTGTGACTGGATCAACCAAGCGCAGCTCTTAATTGACTAACTATAGGCCTGTGAGTAAACTATTATGATATCCGATGTGTGTATGTGAACTGTATAATCTGTGTATTCTGTATAAACTGTATAATCTGTAACCATTGTGATTATCATAATGATGATCAATCAACTTATTATTGGTAATAATAGTAACAATTATCAATAATAGCAAAAATACGTGTTTATATTCAACATTAGGAATGATAATAGTCAAGCTGAAAATCATTTCAGCGATATTGTGATAGCCAATCAGTGAAACTTTATTTCTCCAAAGCTATTTCGGTGTTCTACATGTTTGTATGTTTATTTAAACATAAATATATTTGAAGTGTTTAGAGCATGAGCTATATATATATATATATACTAAAAGGTAAAATAGTAAAAGATGTTAAAACTATTGGCTGACTACAAGTTGTTTCATGTGCTAGAAAAAAAGATGGAAAAAGAAAATAATTCTAGGCACAATCATCAGGTCGGCTCTCCACTGTTAAAAAATGAAGGTGGAACAGGAAACAGTTAGTTCAGACCGAGAATATTAAGTGCACAAGGATCGTATTGTTAATATGTTGGTAATGGTGCACGGACGTCAAAGGTGGCTAAGGGCATAGAGCTACGCTTGGCTGAGTGTAAATTTATTAGAGTGTCGGCAGGTGGTGACAACTTCACTCCTGCTGTTGAGGGAAGACAACTCTGGTTGAAAGATGATATAAAATTTTTCAGCCGTACAAAGGTGACATTTCTTATCTGTGTTAGAATACGCTCTGGCATGGGATAAAATTCTCCATTTGATGTTAAATTGGGTGCATGACTCTTTAAGTAACCAGATATGCTTGCTCAGCTCGGTGGAGTTTCTTTTGCTGGCAGTATTAAAAGATGTTTTGTGGTTTCTATATCTAGTTTTAAATTCTCCTTCGGTTAGGCCAACATATGTTTCGACTTTATTATTAGCTGTGACTGTAGCCTGGTAAATGACACTTTTAATCTGGCAGTTGCCAGATTAAACATCTAAAATTATAGTTTTAACATCTTTTACTATTTTACCTTTTAGTATCTAGCTCCTCGATTTTTTCTTGTTGAGCACTGTTTTACTTGCTTCAGTCTTGACTGGTTTTTCCATCTCTCGGGCAACTAATATTAATAATTAATTAATTATTTATTATTTATTTATTTGATTGTTTCTATTTAGTCTAAGCCCCTGTGCACATCTTGTGCCCCAGTCATACTTTTACTTATTTATATATATATATATATATATATATATATATATATATATATATATATATATATATATATATATATATATATATATATGTGATTAATGAAATATAACTTTTACATTAAACAGCAAACTCCATACACAGTAGGCGTCAGCAGATTTAATGCAATGTAGTTTGCTCTATATCAGTGTATGTGAAAGAGACTAAACAATTATTACATTAGGGACACATCGTTGGGAACATGCATCGTACACACAAACAGACGTAGTCGCCAATTATTTTATATGTGGTGAAATTGCATGGCTGATACACCATCACTACATATATAATCTTTCCAAGATAAAGCAGGCAGCAGTACTGCTATGTTTACTGGCCTAGTGAGGTTTATTAAACAAAAGATTAACAAGGTTCTGGGGTTCTACTTGCCTGGGGTCAGACACTAAGATCTGTAACCCGGTAATTCAGCAGAGGAGAAAAGCTGAAAGAGATTCATAAATCATGCCTTAAGTTTCTTAGTTGAGTACTTAACTTTATTAAATATTAGCAAGGACAGACTCATGGTTAATGCAGACCAAAACCATGGTAGCTTCTGTGATAATTCTTTGTATCCATTTCCTCATACTTTCATTGTTACTTTTTATTGGGCCATAATCCAAGCACATGTTGTGCATTTCAGTGGATCGCTTAGTATGCTAGTACCTAATGCAAAATAATTTCACCCAAATGCCGCAAACCAACTTACTGTTTTCCTCATATGCGGGTGCCATATGTTGTAAGCGGTATAGTGATATCTTAATGTTGAGTGAAAACCCAGCAAACCGTTCAAAAAATTGAAAACAAAATTGCAGAGGCAATTTATGGATTACCAACTTGCCAATTATGCTTTGCTTGTCGTAGTCGCATGTAGTGGAACACAATTGTAAGTTTAAACTTTTAAAACTGGTCCAGAAATGCACATTGATGTTTACAAAAGTGGTCAGTTTTAAACAGTGGTGCAGTGGTAAAATTTTTTCAACAGGAGCTCTTACAGCGTAGCCGGACTATTGGGCCGTAGGCCCAATTTGCTGCGCGAAGCGCAGCGCCGGGGAGGGTGCGGGATGGGCGGCAGCGCCCTCCCGCGTGTCGAAAATTTTTAATCTGTGAGCCTTATTATATGCAATTTGCAAATATCTGAGTATCAAAATCATAAATGACATACAAAGCAATACATTATGAAAACTTACCCCATAGAAGCCAAGTTCACCAAATTAATACTTTTTTAAGCCAGCCGTCCGCATCGATCTCAACAACCAGTTTGTGACACACAAGGCTAGTCAGACTACTAGGAAGGGAATGACCACGTAAATAATAAAGCTTATGTCATATAGTTTGTGAGGGTGTTAAATCGATTGCCTTCACCAAGTGCGGGCACCAATTGAGAGACAGACAAGAAACAAGTCCAGCATCAGCAGTATTACTTGCGCAGGTAAAATGGAACATCACTCACTTTTGACCGTAATAAGCAATCTTGTTAAATTGATTATATATTAGCACTGACACTATGTTATTGGCGACAATAATCAGGCATGGTAAGCAAAGAGGGTTACAGATCTGTTAAATGTTATTAAATGATAAGGAAGTTACCAGAAAATATTAGCTAGCTCTCTCATCTAGATATTAGCAAACAATAAAAAATAATAACAAATATGTAACTTACTCATTCAAATACATTTGATGACTGAAATAAAAGAAACATGTATTGATTAATAAGTAGATTGGACATGATAACTCCATCAGTAACTAGATTATGTTCTATTAGATGTTCCAAACAAATGCCAGAGCTGGCTGTATCTCTGGTCACGAGAACCCATACCTTTTCTGACCCTGGTGTCATCAGCGCACCTGTGAGATTTCTTGAGCCATTCTTTAACAAATGGTTCAGGATTAAACTCTGCTAATGGGGGACCAACCAGAGATACAAACATCAGCTCTGACATGTGGGGAACCGTCAGGCGGTTTCTTGTGTCCGTACATATCAAATTCATCGTACTGAAACCTCTCTCACAATCACTGCTACTTACTGGCAAAGTGTTTATTATAGACCTGATGTTTTTTATACTGGCCGGAACCACATCAGGTGTGTCCACAAAATCACGGAAGTCATTAAGTACAGTGTTTGTAAGAGGAATGTTGAACCGTTTACATAGCTCAGATAGCAGTTTCTCACCATGCACCCATGGGGAATCAATGCCGCTGGGCAACTTGGCGGAATCAACACAGTCCAACTGCAAGAGCAACTCCTGCAGCTGGCTCTTGTCACTGGTGTCTCTGACACCAGAAGCAATGGTACCCTCTAGCCTACTCTCCATGTTGTCAATGAGGGCCTGCAGAAACATGTCTTTATTCAAAAATGGGGCTCTGCTATGGCCAAAATCAACACTTTTGAAACAATCCAATTCGACAGCTGCCTCATACTCCCTAAAGCAAAGACCAGTACCACCACTACCCTTTTGACGCTTCAGCGCTCGTATCAGAGTGCTCACCCGAGAGTACGCTAGAGGGAGATTGCAATCTTCAGCTTGCAGTGCTTCAGAGAGTATACCCACTTCTTTGAGGCTATCATGGAGCACTGCAAGGCTGTGGACAAATTGTCGACTCTTTAAAATGGTCACCATTCCTTGGTATGTTGCCTTGTGAGTTGGAGAACTGCTGCTAGCTTCCATGGCATGCTTTACCAAGGCAGGATAGCTGTCCCAAACAGCATTGAGAGTGCGGTAGCTAGAAGCAGCCCACCTGACCCCAAGAACTCGGCCAATCTTTTTTAATTGTACATCCAAACTTGCAGCACATTGAGCCAGCTCTCGTTGTGCCTTTGGCTGATTGTAAATTGTATACAACTTGTCCAGAAAGGATTGAACATGATTGACTTGATTAGTCAGCCTTACAGCATCTCCGACAGCCAGCTCAATGCGGTGGCACATGCAGTGCCATAGTAAGATGCGTGGAAACTTAGATTTCAGACGTGTTAGCACACCTGATTGTTTGCCAACCATTGTGGAAGCACCATCTGCACAAACACCGATTAGATTAGCAGACAAGTATTCACATGAGAACCCACATGCATTCAATTTGGACAGAACTACCCCAGTTATATGTTCAGCAGTGAGCGAATCCAGCTCCAGCAGGCCTAATGGGAAAGCATAAGCTTGTTCCGAATTGTCAAAAGATGTTCGAACATAGAGTGCAAGTATCGATTTGTTAGACACTGATGTAGATTCATCAAGTATGATGGATATTTTCTTTGCTGAAGCTTTTATCGATGAAGTGAGCATATTTAGCATCTGGCTACTGATGGAGGTTATGATCTCTGTGGCTGAAGTCCGGGAACGCAAGCAGACACCCATTTCAGCGCCATTGAGTTCACTTAACTGAACAGAGTAGTCCATGTCTGAGTAAGGCCTATTTAATAATGCAAGTAGATATGCACAGCGAAATACATTTTCCGTGGACTGGTGATTGTGTTTGCTTTGCTTCCCAAACATAGTAGGCAGTCGGTCTTTTTCTATGGCCATGGCCTTTGCCTTTACGGCATCTACATGGGCATGGCTGGTGATGTGGTTACTGATCTTTTTGCGAAGTGAACTAAGCTGCTGCGGTTTGGATTGACCATTACAAAAAATGCCTTTGTCAGTCCACTCGGAGCGAATTCGACTATTCCTTGAAGCAAGAGGGGTGACCTTTGAGACATATGTACATACCTGGCAAACCAGGCCTCCTCCAGCATTCAGATTGAGCCAAGGGTATTGGCTTTTCTTTTCAAGCCACTTTTCCTGAGACCAGAAAGGTGGCGGGATGGGAACCTAAGATTTAAAGTACATTGGTTGAAATAGTGAAAAAGCTGATACCGGAAAGACAAACAGGTACATGTAGGTCTAACACTAAAATAGGGGACAATACGTGTATAAAAAGTGTCTCAATAATTTGAATTTATTTAGACATAATATCTTTGGTGGATTTGTTGTAGACAAATACTCTTTCGAGCAATTGAAGCGCATACAGTGATTCTGGACTTACCTCTACTGCCTCAGCTCCATCTTCAACTGATGTGACATCTATGTTCATGTTTTGTTCTTGTTCTGCTCTGAAATACATGTAACTCATTACGGTGTTAATTTGCAAAGCTGTGGTCTAAAAGATTATCACCACATAGAGTAAGGAAGATTTTTTCAACCATAGATGGAAAATTATAGTTCATGCAATGCAAGGCTGAAAGACAAATTCATCAGGCTACAAATTTGATGCTTAGACTGCTCACCGTCTCTCTGAAGTTGAAGATTGATGTTCAATCACCATTTCCAGGTCCGCTCCAGTCTCATCCTCAACATCTCTTCAACCGTGCCCCTACAATAACTAGATTCAATAGGCATACCGCTAATTCTCCACTAACATGAGCAGCGTTGTAGGTAACTAGGCCCATGTAAATTGGCTCTATACAAGAACTAATTGGCTTCATAACCATGGTATAATGTTGGTCATATCACAAAATGGCTCCATGACTGACACTGGCTGTGAATTGAAAATGTTATTCAGGTTATCAACAAGACTGAAAGAAAGTTCATTCCATTCCACCACAAATTTGTGTGTAGACTGCTCACTGTTTTTCTGAAGTTGATGGTTGTTCTTCATCCAAATCAACCACCACCGGGTTCACCCCATCTCCAATCTCATCCTCAACATCTCTACTACACTCCTCAACCCTGCGCCTACAATCAATAAATTCAATAGGCATATCGCTAATTTTTCACAAACAAGAGCAGCTGTATAGACTGTAAATAATAATGGGCATGGTGCAGTGCCATGGTGGAGTTTTGACAGCATCAGCATTAGGTAGTGATAAATAGAGGTGACAATTGCCTAAATAAATAAATGATTTAATTAATAATAATAACAATAACAATAATTATTATATTAATTTATTATTAAATTAATAATAAGTGTTTAATAATAAAATAAAATGAATATTTATTATTTACCTAATTAAACTTCAATTTATTCACTGTGTAAGTTTCAAGTGATTACATTAACATATAATTTCTTGCCAAACACTCTTGAGTATGTACTAAACAATTGGGGCAAAACTCAAGCAGTTACTAATTAATTATAATTGGATTAGGCCTACCAGATCTTAAACCACTCACAAAGGGGTTCAGGACTGGCAGTGGCAGTTACATTGGCATTGGCTACAGTTTGAAAATTTCATTCTGCTTATCAACAACTTTAACAAATTATAATAATTATTATAATAATAATAATAAACATTAATTTTATTTTAATAACTATTTATTCCTTATAATAATGTATCAGCTACATTTTATACTAAAGTTTATTAAGTTGAAATAATTGATCATCAATTCTCATTCTGATTGTATTTCTCCCTATTTCTTTCATTATTAATTATAGGAATGGTAGGCCTACTACTTCTTGGGAGAGTTGTGAAATATTTAATTTAATAATAATAACTCACCTCTTGGCAAACATTTCGGTCAGGCTAAGCTGCTTACTCATGGTGTGGATGCTAGCAAAGGAAGGAAGATGTCAATACAATAAGGACTGGACTGAAATTTGTGGGTAAAATAAAAGAATTTGTTCAGTAACTTTATGGTTCATTCAATGAACATTAGCAACTGAAGAAAAATGTAGAAGTGTTGGAAGTGGATTCGTCCACTTTGAACCTTCCAAAGAAAAGAATTTATTTATGGGTGGCTACTCTCACCATGTTGATATTAATGCAAAGAAAATGTAAAGACCTCGTGCTAAGATAATTAGAAAGGAATCGATTGGGCAGATAGTAATATTGCTGAGAGCCCAACTTTGCTTCGGGCGTAGCCTGTATCCACACACAGAGTTCCATAGCAACAAATACATAACACTCGGGCTTTTCTTAAACACCGCGGAAGATTGAAACTGGTCGATTTTGCAGAAATGCCGAGCTGTTTTAGTGAAAATTTTAAGTGGAGCTATAGCTCCACTTTGACCAAGGTCAAAAATTTCAACAGGAGCGCCGCTCCTGACCGCTCCTGTACCACTGCACCACTGGTTTTAAACCTACCAGAAAGAGTGTAAAAATAATAAATAAGCACCAGTTTTGTTCCACTGGGAGTTGTCATACCTTTTTATTGTCATAAGAGGGTAGCGTGCCCAGCTATGCATTTTTTAGTCGTTTTTTATTTTTATTTATCACAGCATATCAGAATAAGTCAACTACCATGGAGCTTAATTCAGATGATACAATCATTCTTCTGCTGTCATTTGTCTCTCCCTGCTACATTCGTGCTCAAATGATGACCATATTTAATTGCCTGTGCACAATAGATGTCTTTGCGACGTTGGGCCAGTGGGTTGGTAAAACAATCTTTTTTCTCAAAAATGACATGTTGGGGTCGGTAAATAATGAGCGCATTGAAAACGAATGGGTCAGAAGTAGTAATACATGAGCAGATCTCCCTACCGAGTGTTTTTTTTGTGGGGTTAATGCCCGGAGTGAATGCAATGGGTTACGGCAATGATTAGAGCAGCCGAGTTAATATTTTATGGCAATTAACTTTTGATAATTTTTTACATAATTTTATCTCTTATGGCATCTTGAGTGTAAATAATTTTTTTAGTTTTTTTACATTCATGTATATATGTATAACTATGTACATATTTATGGTTATATTTATGTTTACATTGAATAAAAATCAATCGTTGTATCATTATATACATTTATTATATAACAAGTATATTGAATGCTAATACTATAAAATATTTTGGAAAACTTCCAACACGGTCTCAAAAAAATGAATCATTGTATGATTGTATATACTTATTCTATAATGAGTATTGTATATATTAAACATTATAAACTTGAAAAATTCCAACATATTTTCGAATGAAAAAAATTGATGAAGCTAGGAATTCATCTGTATATATCTACATATATCTGTTTTAAAATCGTGTAATAGTTCATCACTCCATTGAATTTTGAATAAACTTTGAATGAGGGCTTTATCCCACGCCTTTCTTTGAATTTTTTTCAAGTAATCATTCATACTCAAGGTTTTTGACATTTTGAAAACGGTTTTAAAATTGTCTTTAATCATGAGACGAAATAGTTTTTTTCAGGATTGTCAGTGTATTTATGAGTTGTGTATGGTCGGTATTGTATACGGGAAATCTCTCCATGTAACAAGGCTAGAGCCAGTAAATGCTGGGTCATACATGACGCTACAGCTTGTAATGTAAGTCGATATCTAGCCTTTTCCTGAAAAATAACATTTTCTTTGATATATTTATGGTAGATCACCGGGAGGAAGTCCTTTACTCTTACTGCTTTTGATTCCATGATGAACTAAAATAAAAAGTTATTAATTATTATAGAAAGATTAAACAGTGACGTAAAATACTTACAAACTTTTTTTTTTCAACTCTTATTACATAGGGTTTTTATTAATTCTTGCCTCATCACCAAGAAATCTGCTGTTAACTGTATTATAAATGCTGTACTAGTTGATGCTTCAGAAGCTATTGCTGGAGAGAATAATTTCTATGCAGAGACAGTTGTTCTTATATACTATAAGCCACACCTACTCATTTAGCTTACAGCCATTGAAAATACTCATGCGAAAACCCTGTCATAATAGTGTTATTCGTGTGAAATATTCATGTTTTATCCGCGTGAAAATGATTATTTTATTCCCGCAAAAGCATTATTTGTCTTTTCGCATGAAAAAAATGTTTTTTAGCATTAAAATACTTTTTTTGATCCGCGTGAAAAATGGTTGCATTCGCGTGAAAAAAGATACTTTTATTTACTGTTATTCGCGTGAAAAGTTGAGTTGTTTTGCATGTTTTATTCGCGCGAAAATAATTATTTTATTCGTGCGAAAGCATTAATTTTCTTGTCGCATGAAAAACATGTTTTTTCGCATTAAAATACTTTTTTTTGAGCTGCGTGAAAAAATGGTTGCATTCGCATGAAACAAAGATTTTATTTACTGTTATTCGCATGAAAAGTTTGGTTGTTTTTCATGTTTTATTCATGTGAAAATAAGTATTTTATTCCCCCGAAAGCATTGGTTTTCTTCGCGTGAAAACATGCTGATTCATACATGTATTATAACGAAGGTTTCCACCACATGGTTTTCATAGGGTAAATCAGTGCAACTTTAGCTATTTAAGAGCCACTGTTTTCACACAGAAAGCATCCAGTTCTACAACAGCGAGCGAAGAAGCAACATCTACTACAGCTACTAGGAGAGCAACCAGCATCAAGGTAAGAAGCGCTAAAATAATTATTTGTCTTTAGTTAATTAAATCATCTAGTTTTTTGGAACTAACTTTTTATTATTATATTATTATTTAGATCAATGTTACATAATCCCTTGAACCACAGTTTGACCTCACTCTTTGCACTTAGTATATCTTGGATTTTAGCGTAAACACAGTTGCATATGGTAGCATTATAATTTAATAGTGTTTATAAAAATCTTAATAAAGACTAATACACTTCAAGACTTCAACGAAATTCAATAAAGTAATAATGAAAACCAATTAAAATCATCATCATAATAACAATAATCATTTGATTTTATCATTATCAGAACTTGTAAAAATTATTTTTCATTTTAAATACAATGAATAATAACTGTTTTATGCTGATAATGAAGTAAAATTATACAATATTGAAATTTGTATTCATTTTTTGGCTGTGAAGTTCAAATTTGACCTGCAGTTCAAGGCATCATCTAATGTTAGCCTATTTTTTCTATCGGACAAACGACAATTCTGCCAATCAATGTCAAAAGACTGCAATCTTGAGCGAAAACAGGATAGGCTCTATGAGCATAAATTTATTTAGGAGAGATACTTCTATGGTCAAGAGAACGACTCCATATCGTAATAGGAGGGTAACTCTATACAAGGGTGTAACTTTAGGGACGGCAGGACGGCATTGCCGCCCCAATAGCTCTTCTAAAGAAAATTTTTTTTTAGTATTTACACATACATTTACTGCTAATCTGCGTGTATGATAACAACACTTTTAGTCATCAATTGATTTTTGGAATTTGCAACATGGAAAAATACTAAATGGAATCACTGAACTTGAAATCAACCAATGGCAATCATCACTTCTCATACTGGCCACACCGGTATTTCAGAAAAAGAGCATCATCAATCAACACGAGTTTTCAGCAGACAGTATTACAAAATATTTTTCACTAAGCAGGTGAGTGACTGGGCTGATCCACTTGAGCATATATGCAGCTTTTGCCTCAATCATTTTTGTAGCATTGATCAGAAATATCATTTAAAAAAAACTAATAACAATTAAATAATAATTATTATTATTAATTAATGATTGATAACTTTTTAGTTATTATCATAATGATAATATTTATACTAGTAAGTTGAGATGAATTATTATTATTATAATGATGATTAACACAATGCTGTAATTAATAGCATTACTTGCAAAACCAATTCACATGAAGTTTATTGAAAAAAAATTGTCAATCACTGCAATAAATAATTAATAATAATAATAATAATAATAATAATAATAATAATAATAATAATAATAATAATAATAATAATAATAATAATAACAGTAACAGTAACAGTAACAGTAACAGTAACAGTAACAGTAACAGTAACAGTAACAGTAACAGTAACAGTAACAGTAACAGTAACAGTAACAGTAACAGTAACAGTAACAGTAACAGTAACAGTAACAGTAACAGTAACAGTAACAGTAACAGTAACAGTAACAGTAACAGTAACAGTAACAGTAACAGTAACAGTAACAGTAACAGTAACAGTAACAGTAACAGTAACAGTAACAGTAACAGTAACAGTAACAGTAACAGTAACAGTAACAGTAACAGTAACAGTAACAGTAACAGTAACAGTAACAGTAACAGTAACAGTAACAGTAACAGTAACAGTAACAGTAACAGTAACAGTAACAGTAACAGTAACAGTAACAGTAACAGTAACAGTAACAGTAACAGTAACAGTAACAGTAACAGTAACAGTAACAGTAACAGTAACAGTAACAGTAACAGTAACAGTAACAGTAACAGTAACAGTAACAGTAACAGTAACAGTAACAGTAACAGTAACAGTAACAGTAACAGTAACAGTAACAGTAACATTAACATTAACATTAACAGTAACAGTAACAGTAACAGTAACAGTAACAGTAACAGTAACAGTAACAGTAACAGTAACAGTAACAGTAACAGTAACAGTAACAGTAACAGTAACAGTAACAGTAACTGTAACAGTAACAGTAACAGTAACAGTAACAGTAACAGTAACAGTAACAGTAACAGTAACAGTAACAGTAACAGTAACAGTAACAGTAACAGTAACAGTAACAGTAACAGTAACAGTAACAGTAACAGTAACAGTAACAGTAACAGTAACAGTAACAGTAACAGTAACAGTAACAGTAACAGTAACAGTAACAGTAACAGTAACAGTAACAGTAACAGTAACAGTAACAGTAACAGTAACAGTAACAGTAACAGTAACAGTAACAGTAACAGTAACAGTAACAGTAACAGTAACAGTAACAGTAACAGTAACAGTAACAGTAACAGTAACAGTAACAGTAACAGTAACAGTAACAGTAACAGTAACAGTAACAGTAACAGTAACAGTAACAGTAACAGTAACAGTAACAGTAACAGTAACAGTAACAGTAACAGTAACAGTAACAGTAACAGTAACAGTAACAGTAACAGTAACAGTAACAGTAACAGTAACAGTAACAGTAACAGTAACAGTAACAGTAACAGTAACAGTAACAGTAACAGTAACAGTAACAGTAACAGTAACAGTAACAGTAACAGTAACAGTAACAGTAACAGTAACAGTAACAGTAACAGTAACAGTAACAGTAACAGTAACAGTAACAGTAACAGTAACAGTAACAGTAACAGTAACAGTAACAGTAACAGTAACAGTAACAGTAACAGTAACAGTAACAGTAACAATAACAATAATAATAATAATCAGAGAGTATACTGAAAAAAGCATAACTAGCAGAAGTATTAATTATTATTTCTTACATCACCAAGTAATAATAATAATCAGTGTTTTCAGAAGTAGCAGTGGATATACAGCAATACTCATATTCACTTTCAAACAAAAATAAACGCCATCAAAATGATTGTTATGACTCTAAATAAAAGTGACTCAGTTCAAAACTAGAACAACAAGGGTTGTTCATTCTTGTTTTTTTCATTTGTTAATTGCTCTACCTGCATTCTCAAATGTGCTCTTAGCCCCTTCTTAGAGTTGACTTTGCAAAAAATTCCGCTGGCGCGGGGCTCACCGGGAGGGGGGCTCCCGAGCCCCGCCCCCCTCCCGCACCCACCCCCTACCCACCCCTTGCCTCCCCAACATTTCTGTCAAAGTTACGCCCCTGCTATAGTGCAGCTAGTTGAGTTCTTTAACTAGTGTTAAATAATTATTTATTTTTTTACCCTAATACAGAAAATCTCTTAGTAGTTGTAGTAGATGTTGATCTTTCAGACACTGTTGTTGAAGTGGATACTGTCCTTGTAAAAGCGCTGCTTCTTAAATCGCTAAAGTTGTACCGATTGACATGAGCTGAGTCCAATGAAAAGCCTTTATAATATATAAGAAGGTCTTTACGCGGAAAACTCACGCAAAAACTAAAAAAAGTAAAAAAACATTCTTTGCAGGAGTTTTCCCTCTTATATGTTATAAAGGCTTTACGCAGAAAACTCACAAGTGCAGAACTGTTTATTTTGTGGTTTAGCTCATGTTATTTTCCTATCTAACTAAGAAAAATCGTCTACTTTTATTCCTCAAGAGTATTATCGCAATAAATCGCCAGTTCTGCGCCTAAATATTATTTAATCAGAATAAATTCAAAGAAGATAACAATTTTTTCAACATCCAAAGACTTAGCATTCTTTAGAGTGAACTGATTTGGTTGTAGGAGACTATTTTCTCCACAGTGCAAGTAGGTGAGTTTTTCAACTAGTGGTAAATAAATGTATATTACTATTTTATTATTTAGATCAATGTTACACAATCCCTTGAACCACAGTTTGACCTCACTCTTTGCACTTAGTATATCTTTGTTTTTAGAGTAAAAACTGTTGCATATAATAGCATTATAGTTTAATAGTGTTGATAAAAATCTTAATAAAAACTAATACACTTCAAGACTTGAACAAAATTCGATAAAGTAATAAACAAAACCAAATGAAATCATCATAATAATAATCAATGTCTTTTGATAATGATAAAAATGTTATCTTCTTTGAATTATGATTAAATAATAATAAATACCTCAGGTTTTTTAAATTATTTTTTTATTTTTTGTCTTTTTAGATTGGAATAGTCAAGATGGAAAAAGTCAATTGATGATTGAAGAGTCAGAGATACGGGAATGTTTTTCTCTACCTTCATCTCCCATCTACAATCAAAGAATGCAAAACCCAAACAAACGGAACTCTAACAACTCAAGTGATGAAGCAGCATACTGCTGATCTGAGAGACCGAATACAAGATGATGATACTATGGATTAGGATGAAGACTTGAACTGCAAAAGAAAAGTTCTGATGTATTTTGAAGACTATCAAAATCAGCAACCTGATGTCCTTCATCCTCAACAGCACCTCTCTGCTAAATACTATGACCTCACACCAGTGAAAAAGTTGTAAAAATCATCAACAGATTAATATCTACCAACTTCCAAAAGACTCCATTCGCACTTATTCCGATCGTAATTCAAACCTCTGATACTATAGATGTTGCACAACATAATGTTCTCTCCTACTTAGATGATACCGAACCGATGAAGACTCAAACCACAAGGATTTGGAAGACAGCACACTTCTCAGACACACCAAAAACCCCTTTCAAAAAAAAAAAAAAACTGGCAACCAGCATCAATTCAAGATCTTCCAACACCAATGATAGATGTTACACAACATGACTTTCTCTCCTACTTAGATGATACTAAACCAATGACCAACACACCAAGAATCACTTAAAAAAAAACCAGCATCAATTCAAGATCTACCAATGGTAGATGTTACACAACATGACTTTCCTACTTAGATGATACCAAACCAATGCAGACTCACACTACATGCATTTTGAAGACAGCACGCTTCTCCGACACACCAAGAACGCCTTTAAAAAAAAAACCCGGCAACTGGCATCAATTCAAAATCTACCAACACCAACGATAGATGTAACACAACAAAACTTTCACTCCTACTTAGATGATACCAAACCAATGAAGCCTAAACTACATGGATTTTGAAGACATCAAACTTCTCCAACACAGCAAGAATTCCTTTAAAAAAAACCGGCATCAATTCAAGATCTACCAATGATAGATATTACACAACACGACTTTCCTACTTAGATGATACCAATTCAATGAAAATTCAAACTACATGGATTTGAAGGCAGCACACTTCTCCGGCACACCAAGAATCCCTTTCAAGATCTACCAACAGCTATGGTGGTGTTCACCAATGAATTTTGTGGTGATCCGATGCACACCATAACCTACCAACTTCCAAAAGACTCCACTCACACCTATTCTGACTTTCATTCACACCTCTGATATGGTAGATGTTACACAACATAACGTTCTCTCCTACTTAGATGATACCAAACAAATGAAGACTCAAACTACTCGGATTTTGAAGACAGCACACTTCTCCGACACGCCAAGAACCCCTTTAAAAAAAATCGGCAGCCGGCATCAATTCAGGATCTACCAACACCAACGATAGATGTTACACAACATGACTTTCTCTCCTACTTAGATGATTCCAAACCAATGAAGACTCGAGCTACATGGATTTTGAGGACAGCACACTTCTCCGACACATCAAGAATCCCTTTCAAGATCTACCAACAGCTATGATGGTGTTCACCGATGAACTTTGTGATGATCTGATGTACACCATAACCTATCCACTTCCAAAAGACTCCACTCACACCTATTCTGACTTTCATTCAAACCTCTGATATGATAGAGATCTTACACAACAAGACTTTCACTCCTACTTAGATGATACCAAACCAATGAAGCCTAAACTACATGGATTTTGAAGACATCAAACTTCTCCAGCACAGCAAGAATTCCTTTAAAAAAAAACCGGCATCAATTCAAGATCTACCAATGATAGATGTTACACAACACGACTTTCCTACTTAGATGATACCAAACCAATGAAGACTCAAACTACATGGATTTTGAAGACAGCACACTTCTCCAACACACCAAGAATCCCTTAAAAAAAACCGGCATCAATTCAAGATCTACCAATGATAGATGTTACACAACATGACTTTCCTACTTAGATGATACTAAACCAGTGAAGACTCAAACTACATGGATTTTGAAGGAAGATTTCCTATGTGAAGATTTTGATGATTTTTGAGGCAGGATACGCTGCTGATAAAGAGGACGAGTTGCGAGATAGAACTTGGTGAGAGTTTTTTCTTTTCTATTTAATAAATTTTAACCATCGTAAATAATACTTCAACTCAATTTAGATGCAGTTGCAGTTATTTATGCTCCAAAAACTTTTTTGTTTTAGCAATAGATACTCCCTAATCCAAAAAATGTATCTTTTGCAACAGAAAATGCTGAATTTTTTCATGCAATAAACAACACTTTTTCCTATGTGAATAATTAACTCATGAACAAAAAAAATTTTTACAGTCAAAAACAACTCATTTTTAAGGAGAATAATTTTATTCAAAATTGAGTGAGACACTCAATTTTTTTCCGTAAAACTCTTTATTTTATACATACATTTTCAAGGTGAAAAAAAGGACTTTTTCGTATGTACTTAGTGTATTTTTTACAACAAAATGCTGAAATTTTTCATGCAATAAACAACACTTTTTCCTATTTTTACAGTCAATAACAGTTCATGTTTCAGGTGAATAATTTTATTTAAATATGTGTGAGACATTTATTTTTTTTCGTAAAATGCTTTATATTATATATACATTTTCCAGGTGAAAAAAAAAGGACTTTTTCGTGTTTAATTAGTGTATATTTTTACAACAAAATGCTGAATTTTTTTCATGCACGTGAATAATCAACTCATGAACACAAATAATTTTTTACAGTCAAAAACATCTCATGTTTTAGGTGAATAATTTTATTCAAAATTGTGTGAGATATTCATTTTTTTTTCACTGTTTACTCATCCTATACTAATCCATAGCTTTTTATTTTAGTTCAATACTGAATCAAAAGCAGTAAGAGTAAAAAACTTCCTCCCGAAGATCGATCATCAATACATCAGAGAAGATTGTTGACCTTGAGGCTATAAAGCATTATTACATTATATTATTATCTTTGAGACTATATCATCGCATCCGGATGCACAACAGACCATGGCCATGGCAATCAACTGAATCAGCACATACACACTCATCAATATCTGCAGCATCTGGTGAGTTAACCTACATATAATCTTCATGGTGTCAGAAGATTGAACCTATGAGACATGGAGCAACTTTTAGCACCTGAGGCATTGAAAGATGGCAATCTATCATAAGGATGGAGGAGGTTTAAGAGGGAGTTTGATAAAGTGAAGGTGAGCATCCTACTGAGAGTCATTGGTGAAAGGGGAAATGATATTTATGAGAACTGCAAGCTTACAGGAGGAGATAAATTGAAATTTGATAAAGTACTAGCAGAATTTGACAAGTTTTGTCACCCACAGGATGCGGTTTTTATATCAAGGCACAGGCGGTTGTGCATGAGGCAAGGGGGGCTTCCCATTGAAGAGTATGAGATCAAGCTGAGGACACAGGCGAGGAAATGTGGATTCGGTGATTTTCCAGATGATTTGAATTGTCATGCATTTGTCGAAGGAGTGGATGACAAGAAGTTGAGAGATAAGCTTCTTATGAAGGCACTCGAAGGAGGATTGAATCTGACCACAGCAATTAAGGTAGGCAGGGAATTTTCAGCAGCCTCAGAACACATGAAAGAAGTTGGAAAGGAGTTGGTAGAAGGGGTTAACAAGCTGTATGTCAGAGGACCATCGACAACAAACAAGAAACCGCGCTATCAAGATGATCCAGGAAACAAAGCCGAGTTTCAAGAGTGCAATTATTGTGGCCGAAATCACAAGAAGGGAGCTTCAAATTGCCCAGCATGGGGAAAGAAATGCACGTACTGTGAGAGAATGAACCACTTTGAGAAGAGATGCCATAAGAATGTGAAAGATGCCAAGTCTGGAGCTGGATGCATGGCACTGAATGAAGAGCATGGATCTGGTTATGATGATCTCCTAGCAATCACAGTTCGGAAAGATGGCAGAAAATTACCTACTGATCTGAGAATACGAGACACAGGACGCATGATGCAATGTCAGTTGGATACAGCTGCAGCTCGCAACATCATAACAAAAGTAGACTATATGAGGGTTGGGAAGCCTGAGTTAAAGCCAGGTGGTGTCACTCTGGTTACTTACGATGGATCTGAGAAAAGGAGTCAAGGAAAGATCTTGTTACTATTTGAGGGGTTGACAGAACCCATTGAATTTGAACCCATTGAATCCAGACAAAGCCCAATCATAGGACTTGAGACATGTCTCCAAATGGGCTTCATCCAAACAGCAGCAGAGGTCAAAGCAGTCCAGCAGAAGATAGATAATGCATGGATACGAGACCAGTATGATGAAGTATTCACCGGATTAGGTGAGATGCCCGGAGAATATGAAATACAGTTAGATAAATCTGTGAATCCAGTGAAACACAGACCCCGCAGGACACCTGTCATGCTGAAGGCTGACATCATAGCCAAGATCAAAGAACTAGAGAAGACTGAGATCATAACGAGAGTCGATGAGCCCACTGACTGGATATCTTCGCTGGTGCCAGTTAGGAAGCCAAATGGGAAGATAAGACCATGTCTTGACCCAAAAGACCTAAACAAGGCTATTATACGCAATCACTACCAATACCAATGTTAGAAGATGTGTTGCCGAAACTTACAAAGGCAAAGTGCTTTTCCCTATTGAATGCTAAAGATGGATTCTTGCAGGTGAAATTGGCAGAGAAGTCAAGAAAACTAACCACCTTCTGGACTCCACTAGGATGTTATTGTTGGAATCGTCTCCCATTTGGTTTGAGCTCTGCGCCAGAGGAGTATCAGCGGAGACTACACATGGTGCTGACTGGATCAGAAGGCACAGAAGTGATTGCAGACGATATCCTGATATACGGTGTTGGAGAAACCACTGAAGAAGCTCGGGTGGACCATGATGCCAAGCTGATCAGACTTTTAGAGCGTCTCAAGGATAAAAGAGTCAAGATAAACAGAGACAAGATGAAACTTCATTTGTCAGAGATAAAATACATGGGGCATGTACTAACAACAGACGGGATCAAACCTGACCCAGCAAAAATACAGGGCCTACAAGACATGCCATACCCAAGAGACAAACAGGAAGTCAAGAGGTTTCTTGGGACAGTAAACTATTTCGCCAAGTTTATACCAAATCTCTCAGAGAAGGCTGAGATCCTAAGGGAAATAGCCAAGGAATCAGCAGAATTCCAGTTTGAGATCACTGAGCAGAGGACATGGAATCAGATCATAGAGGCGATCAGCGAAGATACTCTGTTAAGATATTATGACCCTACCAATCCAGCGGTGATTGAATGTGATGCCAGCGTCAAAGGATTGGGAGCGGTACTAATGCAGGAAGGTAGACCCGTGAGCTTTGCATCTAGAACACTGACTGAGACAGAAGAGAAGTATCATCCATTGGAATTGGAGTGTCTAGCGGTCGTATTTGCATGCAACAAGTTTGACCAATATATATATATGGAAAAAGGGACCTGACGGTACTGTCAGACCACAGGCCTCTGGAGACCATATTGAAGAAGGAAATGGAAAGTCACCACTGAGATTACAAAAGATGCTACTGTCACTGCAGAGATATGGCATGGATCTTGAGTACCGACCTGGTCATGAACAAATGGTAGCTGATATGCTCTCAAGAGCAGCTAAAAAGACTGGAGATACAACAGGTTATCAGGACACTAAGTCTGAGGTGTTTCTTATGGGCCTGGATGAGTCTGATCCAACAGAATATACGGACATGTCCGATATGAGACTCAAAAAAATGAAAGAAGTGAGCTCTGAGGACTCATTATACCAACAGCTAATAAAGAATACCAACAGACAAGACAGATGTCCGCATGAGGTCCAAAACTACTGGACGTTTCAAGAGGAGTTAGCAGTTAAGGATGGATTGGTATATCGAGGCGCGAGATTGGTAGTACCAACAAACATGGTGAGAGAGGTGTGTGAGGCCTTCCATCAGGCACATCAATCAGCAGAGACCATGTTAAGGAGAGCTCGAGACATCCTGTATTGGCCAGGGATGGTCGATGACCTTCAGAAAACAGCAGATGAGTGTCGGCCATGTCTACTGGACAAGCCAAAGAATCAGAAAGAGACCATCAGACTGCATGATTTCCCAAAGACAGTGTTTGCTAAAGTTGGCACTGACATAATGTACCATCAAGGAAAACCGCATCTGATCATAGTGGACTACATGTCTGACTTTATAGAGGTTCTCAAGCTTGGTGATGAAACAGCAAATACTGTATTTGAAGCATGCAAATCAGTCTTTGCAAGACATGGAGTGTCTATCTGGCTGCAGAGTGATAATGCTCCATACTATACCAGCTACGAGTTTAAAAGATTTACAGAAGAGTGGCAAATAAACCACATGACTTCATTGCCCACCCATCCACGCAGCAACAAGAAAGCAGAAGCAGCTGTGAAGACTGTCAAGCACATGTTTAAATCATCAAGCGATCCATGGAGAGCCCGGATGGAATGGCGGGCATCCCCGAACCGGGATTTTAAGAGCCCATGTGAGCGACTGTATTCAAGGAAAATACGAACATTGGTACCTCAACCAAACGAGAGCTACGTACCAATAGAACACTCTGAAGAGGAGACAGCCCAGGCTCGAGAGCACAGACAAAGACGGATGGCAACATCTTGCAACAAACGCAGCAAAGACCTGAGCCCATTAGTGCATGGACAACCAGTGCAGACGGTTAATGATGCTACAGACGGTTAATGATCGAGCCAGGAAATGGAGACCAGCTGGAGTATTGGAACCTTTCTCTGATCAATCTTATCTCATTGAAAACGATGCAGGGAATGTTGTACGGAGAAATCGAACAGCTATGCAAGCTTTACCGGCAGACTCAGAGCAGCGACAGGAGTATGATCATGCAAAGACCACCAGAACCCAGAGATCAGCTTGGTCTTCCATAGAACCTCATGTAGATCAGGAGAGCAAGCAGCAGTCACCAATGCAGCTGCCGAGAACGCCGAAGAAGACCTGGGCTGGACGGTCAGTAAGAGAACCCTCTTACTTGTCCGATTACGTACACTAGGACATACAGCTCAGTGGGAGGTCTCACCCTGAGACACATTCTTCCACCAGATTCGGGTCGGAACGGCCTTGTACATAGACAATCATTTATACAGCAATCACCACTCTATCATGCAACCAATACTCAGACTTCTACATATCTACCAATACTTAAACTACCTACACATATCTCAAAAGGAGCAATGGGATGTTGACCTTGAGGCTATAAAGCATTATTATATTATTATCTTTGAGACTATATCATCGCATCCGGATGCATGACAGACCATGGCCATGGCAATCAACTGAATCAGCACATACACACTCATCAATATCTGCAGCATCTGGTGAGTTAACCTACATATAATCTTCAAAGATGTTATTGTCCAGGAGAAGGCAATGTACCGACTCACATTCCAAGCAATGATATTATTCTTAACAGAACTTTTGCTGAATCTGGATGCATTATATGGAGAGATTTCCCCTATTCAATATAGACCTTACTGGTGAAAAGCTAAGAATTAATAAAAATTCTATTTAGTAGGAGTAGAAAAATAAAAAAGCTTATAATTATTTTACATTACTGTTTGATCACCTATACTAATACATAGCTCTTTATTTTTGTTCATTATGAAATCAAAAGCAATAAGAGTAAGAGACTTCCTCCTGGAGATCTATCATCAATACATCTGAGAAGATGTTATTGTCCAGGAGAAGGCAATGTACCGACTCACATTCCAATCTATATTATTATTCATTACACAACATTTAATGCGGACACTACATATCTTAATACACTTTATTATATACTTTATTACATTTACCATTAACCTTTCCAAGATATTTTATAGTATAAGCATTCAATATACTTCTTATATAATAAATGTATATAATCATACAACGATTCATTTTTATTCAATATAGACATGAATATAGCCATAAATGATTAATCTTTTTTCAATTTTAACATAAATATAACCATAAATATGTACATTAAATACCATAAAGTATTAACCCTACTTATTATGTAATAAATGTATATAATCATAAAACAATTCATTCTTATTCAATGTAGACATAAATATACCAATAAATAGGTACATAGTTATACATATATACATGAATGCATAAAAACTAAAAAAAATTATTTACACTCAAGATGCAATAAGAGATAAAATTATAGAAAACAAGAACCAAACAATAAATGCAATAAAATATTAACTCGGCTGCTCTCATCTACGCCGTAACCCATTGCATCCACCTCGGGTAGTCACCTCACAACAAAAAACACTTGGTAGGGAGATCTGCTCATATATTACTACTAATAAGGGCCGAAATATAGTGCTTATCTTACAATTTGTATTAGAAAGCATAAGAATAGACTATTTTTCTTGTACCACTCAATTTTCATATCAACTTTTGAATAACTAATAACTTTATATATAAATAATAGCCAAAAGTTAGTTATAGAATTGTAATCTCGAAGTAGTTTAAGTAAAAATAACATGAATATTCCGAAAAAAATTGTTTTTTCTTGTACCAAAGAAATCAATCAATTTTTTTTTCAAAATGAGCATACTAATTTTTGACATTATTCATACTACTTCACTTCAGAGTAGTTTATTACGGGTTTTTGTAATTCAGTCAGATGTTTATGAAAAACGAAAACTAATAGATACGAAGTAGAATAAATACCAAAAATTTAATTTGTTCTGTTATTATTTGGTTTTTCCACAAAACCAAGTGACACTTCGGTATTTCGGATGTCTGCCATATGGATGGTACCTAACGCGACTGTGCGCCCTGTATACAATCACAAAAAGGTCACGTAAAGTCACTGTGATGAAAGTGAACTCTTTTGCATTATTGGGCAAGTAATTTTTTTAGTAAACTTCTCCGCAAACTTAGCCATGTACGGTGCCGCTCAATATAGAGTTATCCCTCCGAAGGGGAGATGACTCCTTGTTTATTCCTGGCTCCAGTGACAGTTTAAAGTTCAAAACAAAATTTTACTGCCAAAGTCAACTTAATAAAATGAAAGAATTGTATGAGATTGAAACAACAAATGTTCACACAGGAAATACGGCAAAAAAATCCGTTTTACGCTGCAAATATTGAATAAATGCACAAAAAATATTTCAGCCAATGATGAATTATATCAGCTTTTGTCCCGCTTTTGTGAAATCTGGCTGAAGTTGAGTTCTCTTATATAAAATAGCGCTGCAAAGAGCTGACCACGCTTTGATCACTTCTGTCAAGGTGAAGCCTATTATCATTGTTCAATCAATGGTCGCATTGTAATTGAATGAACGGCAATAGGCATTAGTAGTAATATGGTCCTGGTGGTATTTTAGCCTTAGTTTTCTGTAAAAACGGTTAGCATTGTTTGGGAACTAACGTCAGAGCTCTGTCAGTTTCTACTCATTATGTTGTTCAATCCAATATCCAGTCTAATCTCTATAAATAATAGCCGCATTCATTCGGCGAACCACAAAGATTCACTACGATAATAAGCTTTGTGTACATTTGTCACAGCTCAGTGGTTAGTGGCTCCGTGAGCGTAGATACACCTAGTAGTAATCGATGCCTGGCAGTCACTAGTGATAGCGTCACATATTTTACAGTAAACCAGGTTAGTGTGATGTGACGAATACACTCAAATAAGTAGATTTGCATGTACATGTAAGTGTGGTTATATGCCTTCTATTTATAAAGTAATCGTACTTCTTGTAGTTAAATGTATTTTATCTGTCATATTTGCTTGTCAGACTATATGCTTTTTTAATACATTCAAAACCGTAACATTTAGCTATGCTATAACATAGCAAGTGAGATGTCATTATATAAGGACCATTATCATTATCATTATCATTGTCATTGTCATTGTCATTGTCATTGTCATTGTCATTGTCATTGTCATTGTCATTGTCATTGTCATTGTCATTGTCATTGTCATTGTCATTGTCATTGTCATTGTCATTGTCATTGTCATTGTCATTGTCATTGTCATTGTCATTGTCATTGTCATTGTCATTGTCATTGTCATTGTCATTGTCATTGTCATTGTCATTGTCATTGTCATTGTCATTGTCATTGTCATTGTCATTGTCATTGTCATTGTCATTGTCATTGTCATTGTCATTGTCATTGTCATTGTCATTGTCATTGTCATTGTCATTGTCATTGTCATTGTCATTGTCATTGTCATTGTCATTGTCATTGTCATTGTCATTGTCATTGTCATTGTCATTGTCATTGTCATTGTCATTGTCATTGTCATTGTCATTGTCATTGTCATTGTCATTGTCATTGTCATTGTCATTGTCATTGTCATTGTCATTGTCATTGTCATTGTCATTGTCATTGTCATTGTCATTGTCATTGTCATTGTCATTGTCATTGTCATTGTCATTGTCATTGTCATTGTCATTGTCATTGTCATTGTCATTGTCATTGTCATTGTCATTGTCATTGTCATTGTCATTATCATTAGCCATACAGATATAATCTGTATGGCTATTGTTTTAGTAGGTTTTATTATTAGCCATACAGATATAATCTGTATGGCTATTGTTTTAGTAGGTTTTATTATTATTATTATTATTATTATTAGCCATACAGATATAATCTGTATGGCTATTGTTTTTGCTGGTTTTATTATTATTATTATTTTTCTTTCGCGAAGTTTCTTCTTCTATAACTACAGATTCGCTGATCAGAACTCTCTAAATATTAGTTGGTTACGTAGGTGCACATCTCGAAATTAACGAAGTATTTTTTTTCAAGTTGCGAAAGTCACCATGTCACAGCTATTCCACTTTCCGCAAGCCTCTTCAACAGCCGTTTTTGTTCAATAAATGTTAAATAGCTCTGTCATTGTTCATCCAAACTGCATGATTTTTATACGAGGGTGTGCAGCTATGGTAGATGTACACAGGCATCAACAGTTTTCAATAGTAAGTTTACACGTTTTTCAAGGAGAGGCAATTTTTAATGATTTTGAGAAAATTTGAACTTTTTTGCTGGAAGAAATTCCAATCTAAACTGTGGAAATACAAGTAGATATGGCGTGTTTTCTCACAGGAGGGGCCTATTAGGACGTTATGTCATGACACGACGTTGTTGAGTGAACTGCAGTTTGATCAACAACGTCGCGTCATGACACAACGTCATAGTCTGCTGGAAGAAATTCCAATCTAAACTGTGGATATACAAGTAGATATGTCATGTTTTCCCACAGGAGGGGCCTATTACGACGTTATGTCATGACACGACGTTGCTGAGTGAACTGCAGTTTGATCAAGGACTTTATGAAGTGAGCTGCGTCATGACACAACGTCATAGTCTGCTCAAACGAATAGGGCATTAGCATTGAGTAACTTACTTGGAATGTTGCCAAGTGCATGGGTACTATGACAGACCATTTAGAGAGTTGCCTGCCACCTCGGAGAAGACAACTCCAAACAAAAGACTTACATTGCTCTTTAACTTTTGAATCGTTTGTCGCAACTCACTAAAACTTTTTTTAATCAAAGCCATGTGTGCATGTCTTACAGCCAATAATGCCGCATACAATGGTTTCACACCGCAACACGCTGTTCCATTAAAACTCAAAGCAATACCAGTTTTTATTGATTGTTACGTTGATCATAACCAATCTTGGAAAAAACTTCAATTCAGTCACATCGACTAACATTCCGCAAAAAGTAATGAATGAACAGTAGTAATATATGAGCAGAACAGGGTTGTTTATGTTTTTGAATGTTAAACATTCTACAGAGAGGACAACTTTTAAGTTATATGCGCATTTATCGTCAATATGCACAGCTTGTCTGATCTAAATGTTATATTCTGTCACTACAGTAACTGCCTAAAAACTTTGAAAGAATTGTTGAGAGGGTAACTCCTAAAATAAACCATTTTCCGTCTTGACAAGGGAAGTTAGTCGTGTAAAAACAACTGGATGCGTTCATAATCTTTCAAACCATGAGCTGCTTACTTGGAAAGCTGCCAAATTGTTTTGCATCATGTAATTTCAATAATAGCTGCGTTTTCCATCAGATACCGAGAGGATAACTCCTCAAGAATCGCATTTTTCTCCATAACCTTCGAACCGTAAGTCGAAAATGGATCATCTTTTTTTCGTCAGACTGAGCATCTGTATGGCTTTTAATTTTTCTACAGAAAAAATAATCTTTTCTAGTTATTATTATTATTATTATTATTATTTTTCTTTCGCGAAGTTTCTTCTTCTATAACTACAGATTCGCTGATCGGAACTCTCTAAAAAATAGTTGGTTACGTAGGGACACATCTGAAATTTTATGAAAGTATTTTTCTCGAGTTAAGAAAGTAACGGTGTCACAGCTATTCCACTTTCCGCAAGCCTCTTCAACAGCTATTTTTGTTCAATAAATGCTAAATAGCTCTGTCACTTTTAATCAAAACTGCATGATTTTTATATGGGGGTGTGCAGCTATGGTATATGTACACAGGCATCAACAGTTTTCAATAGTAAGTTTACAAGTTTTTCAAGGAGAGGCAATTTTTAATGATTTTGAGAAAATTTGAACTTTTTTGCTGGAAGAAATTCCAATTTAAACTGTTGAAGTTACAGGTAGATATGGCGTGTTTTCTCACAGGAGGGGCCTATTAGGACGTTATGTCATGACACGACGTTGTTGAGTGAACTGCAGTTTGATCAAGGACCTTATGAAGTGAGCTGCGTCATGACACAACGTCATAGTCTGCTCAAACGAATAGAGGCATTAGCGTTGAGTAACTTGCTTGGAATGTTGCCAATTGCAGTTGGATCAACAACGTTATGAACTGAGCTGCGTAATGACGCAACGTCATAGTTCATTCAAGTGAATAGAGGCATTAGCATTAACTAGCTTGCTTGGAATGTTGCCAAATGCATGTGTACTTTGACAGGCAATTCAGAGAGTTGCCTGCCATCTCGGAGAAGAAAACTCCTAACAGAACCCTCATATTGCTTTTTAACTTCTGAACCATTTGTTGCAAGTCACTAAAACTTTTTTTAATCAAAGCCATGTGTGCATGTTTTACAGCCAATAATGCCATATACAATGGTTTCACACCACAACACGCTTTTCCATTAAAACTCAAAGCAATAACAGTTTTTATTGGTTCTTACTTACGTTGATCATAACCGATCTTGGAAGACACATTGATTCAGTCACATCGACTAACATTCCGCAGAGAGTAATGAATGAACAGTAGTAATATATGAGCAGAACAGGGTTGTTTATGTTTTTGAATGTTAAACATTCTACAGAGAGGACAACTCCTAAGTTATATTAAAGTATATCATCAAATTGCGCAGCTTGTCTCATCTAAATGTTATGTTCTGCCACTATAGTAACTGCCTAAAAACTTTGAAAGTTTTGTTGAGAGGGTAACTCCTAAAATGAACCAGTTTCCGTCTTGACAAGGGAAGTTAGTCGTATAAAAACAACTTGATGCAATCATAAGTATTCAAGCCATGAGCTGCTTACTTGGAAAGCTGCCAAATTACTTTGCATCATGTAATTTCATTAATAGCTGCATTTTTCCTCAGATACCGAGAGGATAACTCCTCAAAAATCCCATTTTTCATGATAACTTTCGAACCGTAAGTCGAAAATGGATCATTTTTTTTTCGTCAGACTGAGCATCTGTATGGCTTTTAATTTTTCTACAGAAAAAATAATCTTTTCTAGTTATTATTATTATTATTATTATTTTTCTTTCGCGAACTTTCTTCTTCTATAACTACAGATTCGCTGATCGGAACTCTCTAAAAAATAGTTGGTTACGTAGGGACACATCTGAAATTTTATGAAAGTATTTTTCTCGAGTTAAGAAAGTCACGGTGTCACAGCTATTCCACTTTCCGCAAGCCTCTTCAACAGCCATTTTTGTTCAATAAATGCTAAATAGCTCTGTCACTTTTCATCAATACTGCATGATTTTTATATGGGGGTGTGCAGCTATGGTATATGTACACAGGCATCAACAGTTTTCAATAGTAAGTTTACAAGTTTTTCAAGGAGAGGCAATTTTTAATGATTTTGAGAAAATTTGAACTTTTTTGCTGGAAGAAAGTCCAATTTAAACTGTTGAAATTACAGGTAGATATGGCGTGTTTTCTCACAGGAGGGGCCTATTAGGACGTTATGTCATGACACAACGTTGTTGAGTGAACTGCAGTTTGATCAAGGACGTTGCGTCATGACACACCGTCATAGTCTGCTGGAAGAAATTCCAATATAAACTGTTGGAATACAAGTAGATATGGCAGGTTTTCTCAAAGGAGAGGCCTATTAGGACTTTAAGTCATGACACGACGTCTTTAAGCAAGCAGCAGTTTGATCAACGTCGTTGTGAAGTGAGCTGTGTAATGACACAACGTCATAGTCTGCTCAAACGAATAGAGCCATGAGCATTGAGTAACCTACTTGGAATGTTGCCAAGTGCATGAGTACTTTGACATACCATTTAGAGAGTTGCCTGCCATCTCGGAGAAGATAACTCCGAACAAAACACTTATATTGCTCTTTAACTTTTGAACCGTTTGTCGCAAGTCACTAAAACTTTTTTTAATCAAAGCCATGTGTGCATGTTTTACAGCCAATAATGCCGCATACAATGGTTTCACACCACAACACGCTCTTCCATTTAAACTCAAAGAAATACCAGTTTTTATTGGTTCTTACGTTGATCATAACCGATCTTGGAAGACACATTGATTAAGTCACATTGACTAACATTCCGAAAAAATAATGAACAGTAGTAATATATGAGCAGAACAGGGTTGTTTATGTTTTTGAATGTTAAACATTCTACAGAGAGGACAACTCTTAGGTTGCATGTAAATATATCATCAAATTGCGGAGCTTGTCTCATCTAATTGTTATGTTCTGCCACTATAGTAACTGCCTAAAAAATTTTGAAAGTTTTGTTGAGAGGGTAACTCCTAAAATAAATCAATTTCCGTCTTGGTCAGGCAATTTGGGCGTATAAAAACAACTTGATGCGTTCAAAATCATTCAAGCCATGAGCTGCTTACTTTGAAAGCTGCAAACTTTCTTTGCACCATGTAAAGTTACTAATTGTTGCCTTTTCAGATGGATTCCGAGAGGAAAACTCCTCAAAAAATGCATTTTGCTCCATAACTTTTGAACCGTGAGTCGAATTTGAACAATTTTTTTTTTCATCGAACCGTGCATCTGTATGGCTTTTATTTTCTCTACAGAGAAAACATTTTAGTCTAGTTATCATTATCATTATCATTATCATTATCATTATCATTATCATTATCATTATTATTATTAGCCATTAGCTATTGTTTTAGTAGGTTTTATTATTAGCCATACAGATATAATCTGTATGGCTATTGTTTTAGTAGGTTTTATTATTAGCCATACAGATATAATCTGTATGGCTATTGTTTTAGTAGGTTTTCTTATTATTATTTTTCTTTCGCCGCATTCTAACCACTAGATTTCAGTTTCTGTCTTCTTCTATAAATACAGATTCGCTGATTAAAACTCTCTAAAAATTAGTTGGTTACGTAGGGGTACATCTGGAGATTAACGAAATATTTTTTTTCAATTTAAAAAAGTTACCACGTCACAGCTATTCCACTTTTCGCACGCCTCTTCAACAGTCATTTTCGTTCAATAAATGCTGAATAACTCTGTCACTTTTCATCAAAATTGCATGATATTTATATGAGGGTGTGCAGCTATGGTAGATGTACACAGGCATCAAAAGTTTTCAATAGTAAGTTGACAAGTTTTTCAAGGAGAAGCAATTTTTAATGATTTTCAGAAAATTTGAACTCTTTTGCTAGAAGAAATTCCAATCTAAACTGTTGAAATACAAGTAGATATGGCATGTTTTCTCACAGGAGGGGCCTATTAGGACGTTATGTCATGACACGACGTTGTTGAGTGAACTGCAGTTTGATCAACAACGTCGCGTCATGACACAACGTCATAGTCTGCTGTAAGAAATTCCAATATAAACTGTTGGAATACAAGTAGATATGGCAGGTTTTTTCACAGGAGAGGCCTATTAGGACTTTAAGTCATGACACGACGTCTTTAAGCAAGCAGCAGTTTGATCAACAACGTTGTGAACTGAGCTGCGTAATGACACAACGTCATAGTCTGCTCAAACGAATAGAGACATTTGCATTGAGTAACTTACTTGGAATATTGCCAAGTGCATGTGTACTTTGACAGACCATTTAGAGAGTTGCCTACCACCTCGGAGAAGACAACCCCGAACGAAACACTTATATTGCTCTTTAACTTTTGAACCGTTTGTCGCAAGTCACAAAAACTTTTTTTAATCAAAGCCATGTGTGCATGTTTTACAGCCAATAATGCCGCATACAATGGTTTCACACCACTACACGCTCTTCCATGAAAACTCAAAGCAATACCAGTTTTTACTGGTTCTTACGTTGTTCATAACCGATCTTGGAAGACACATTGATTCAGTCATATTGATTAACATTCCGAAAAAAATGAACAGTAGTAATATATGAGCAGAACTGGGTTGCTTATGTTTTTGGATGTTAAACATTATACAGAGAGGACAAATTTTAAGTTATATGTGCATTTATCCTCAATATGTACAGCTTGTCTGATCTAAATGTTATATTCTGTCACTACAGTAATTGCCTAAAAACTTTGAAAAATTTGTTGAGAGGGTAACTCCTAAAATAAACCAGTTTCCGTCTTGACAAGTGAAGTTAGTCGCGTAAAAACAACTGGATGCGTTCATAATCATTCAAACCATGAGCTGCTTACTTGGAAAGCTGCCAAATTGTTTTGCATCATGTAATTTCATTAATAGCTGCGTTTTCCATCAGATACCGAGAGGATAACTCCTCAAAAATCACATTTCTCTCCATAACTTTCGAACCGTAAGTCAAAATGGATCATTTTTTTTTAGTCAGACTGAGCATCTGTATGGCTTTTAATTTTTCTACAGAAAAAATAATCTT
Organism: Cryptosula pallasiana; assembly: GCA_945261195.1. Classification (NCBI taxonomy): domain Eukaryota; kingdom Metazoa; phylum Bryozoa; class Gymnolaemata; order Cheilostomatida; family Cryptosulidae; genus Cryptosula; species Cryptosula pallasiana. The sequence goes on along the minus strand of OX183134.1, from coordinate 14,422,919 downwards.
TTCTAGTTATTATTATTATTATTATTATTATTATTATTATTTTTCTTTCGCGAACTTTCTTCTTCTATAACTACAGATTCGCTGATCGGAACTCTCTAAAAAATAGTTGGTTACGTAGGGACACATCTGAAATTTTATGAAAGTATTTTTATCGAGTTAAGAAAGTAACGGTGTCACAGCTATTCCACTTTCCGCAAGCCTCTTCAACAGCTATTTTTGTTCAATAAATGCTAAATAGCTCTGTCACTTTTCATCAAAACTGCATGATTTTTATATGGGGGTGTGCAGCTATGGTATATGTACACAGGCATCAACAGTTTTCAATAGTAAGCTTACAAGTTTTTCAAGGAGAGGCAATTTTTAATGATTTTGAGAAAATTTGAACTTTTTTGCTGGAAGAAATTCCAACTTAAACTGTTGAAATTACAGGTAGATATGGCGTGTTTTCTCACAGGAGGGGCCTATTAGGACGTTATGTCATGACACAACGTTGTTGAGTGAACTGCAGTTTGATCAAGGACGTTGCGTCATGACACACCGTCATAGTCTGCTGGAAAAAATTCCAATATAAACTGTTGGAATACAAGTAGATATGGCATGTTTTCTCACAGGAGAGGCCTATTAGGACTTTAAGTCATGACACACGTCTTTAAACAAGCAGCAGTTTGATCAACGTCGTTGTGAAGTGAGCTGTGTAATGACACAACGTCATAGTCTGCTCAAACGAATAGAGCCATGAGCATTGAGTAACCTACTTGGAATGTTGCCAAGTGCATGAGTACTTTGACATACCATTTAGAGAGTTGCCTGCCATCTCGGATCAGATAACTCCGAACAAAACACTTATATTGCTCTTTAACTTTTGAACCATTTGTCGCAAGTCACTAAAACTTTTTTTAATCAAAGCCATGTGTGCATGTTTTACAGCCAATAATGCCGCATACAATGGTTTCACACCACAACACGCTCTTCCATTTAAACTCAAAGAAATACCAGTTTTTATTGGTTCTTACGTTGATCATAACCGATCTTGGAAGACACATTGATTAAGTCACATTGACTAACATTCCGAAAAAATAATGAACAGTAGTAATATATGAGCAGAACAGGGTTGTTTATGTTTTTGAATGTTAAACATTCTACAGAGAGGACAACTCTTAGGTTGCATGTAAATATATCATCAAATTGCGCAGCTTCTCTCATCAAAATATTATGTTCTGTCACTATAGTAACTGCCTGAAACTTTGAAAGTTTTGTTGAGAGGGTAACTCCTAAAATAAACCAGTTTCTGTCTTGACAAGGGAAGTTAGTCGTGTAAAAACAACTGGATGAGTTCATAATCATTCAAACCATTAGCTGCTTACTTGGAAAGCTGCCAAATTGTTTTGCTACATGTAATTTCATTAATAGCTGCGTTTTCCATCAGATACCGAGAGGATAACTCCTCAAAAATCGCATTTTTGTCCATAACTTTCGAACCGTAAGTCGAAAATGGATCATTTTTTTTTCGTCAGACTGAGCATCTGTATGGCTTTTAATTTTTCTACAGAAAAAATAATCTTTTCTAGTTATTACTATTATTTTTCTTTCGCGAACTTTCTTCTTCTATAACTACAGAATCGCTGATCGGAACTCTTTAAAAAATAGTTGGTTACGTAGGGACACATCTGAAATTTTATGAAAGTATTTTTCTCGAGTTAAGAGAGTCACGGTGTCACAGCTATTCCACTTTCCGCAAGCCTCTTCAACAGCTATTTTTGTTCAATAAATGCTAAATAGCTCTGTCACTTTTCATCAAAACTGCATGATTTTTATATGGGGGTGTGCAGCTATGGTATATGTACACAGGCATCAACAGTTTTTAATAGTGAGTTTACAAATTTTTCAAGGAGAGGCAGTTTTTAATGATTTTCAGAAAATTTGAACTTTTTTGCTGGAAGAAATTCCAATCTAAACTGTTGAAATACAAGTAGATATGGCATGTTTTCCCACAGGAGGGGCCTATTAGGACGTTATGTCATGACACGACGTTGTTGAGTGAACTGCAGTTTGATCAACAACGTCGCGTCATGACACAACGTCATAGTCTGCTGTAAGAAATTCCAATATAAACTGTTGGAATACAAGTAGATATGGCAGGTTTTCTCACAGGAGAGGCCTATTAGGACTTTAAGTCATGACACGACGTCTTTAAGCAAGCAGCAGTTTGATCAACGACGTTGCGAAGTGAGCTGTGTAATGACACAACGTCATAGTCTGCTCAAACGAATAGAGGCATTAGCATTGAGTAACCTACTTGGAATGTTGCCAAGTGCATGCATACTTTGACAGACCATTTAGAGAGTTGCCTGCCATCTCGGAGAAGACAACTCCGAACAGAACCCTTATATTGCTCTTTAACTTTTGGATCGTTTGTCGCAAGTCACTAAAACTTTTTTTAATCAAAGCCACATGTGTGCATGTTTTACAGCCATTAATGCCGCATACAATGGTTTCACACCACTACACGCTCTTCCATGAAAACTCAAAGCAATACCAGTTTCTATTGGTTCTTACGTTGTTCATAACCAATCTTGGAAGACACATTGATTTAGTCACATCGACTAACATGCCGAAAAAAAAATGAACAGTAGTAATATATGAGCAGAACTGGGTTGCTTATGTTTTTGGATGTTAAACATTATACAGAGAGGACAACTTTTAAGTTATATGTGCATTTATCGTCAATATGCACAGCTTGTCTGATTTAAATGTTATATTCTGTCACTACAGTAATTGCCTAAAAACTTTGAAAGATTTGTTGAGAGGGTAACTCCTAAAATAAACCAGTTTCCGTCTTGACAAGGGAAGTTAGTCGTGTAAAAACAACTGGATGCGTTCATAATCATTCAAACCATGAGCTGCTTACTTGGAAAGCTGCCAAATTGTTTTGTATCATGTAATTTCATTAATAGCTGCGTTTTCCATCAGATACCGAGAGGATAACTCCTCAAAAATCGCATTTTTCTCCATAACTTTCGAACCGTAAGTCGAAAATGGATCATTTTTTTTTCGTCAGACTGAGCATCTGTATGGCTTTTAATTTTTCTACAGAAAAAATAATCTTTTCTAGTCTTATTATTATTTTTCTTTCGCCGCATTCTAACCACTAGATTTCAGTTTCTGTCTTCTTCTATAACTACAGATTCGCTGATTAGAACTCTCTAAAAAATAGTTGGTTAAGTAGGGGTACATCTGGAGATTAACGAAATATTTTTTGTCGAGTTAAAAAAGTCACGGTGTCACAGCTATTCCATTTTCCGCAAGCCTCTTCAACAGCCATTTTTGTTCAATAAATGCTAAATAGCTCTGTCATTGTTCATCCAAACTGCATGATTTTTATACGAGGGTGTGCAGCTATGCTAGATGTACACAGGCATCAAAAGTTTTCAATAGTAAGTTTACAAGTTTTTCAAGGAGAGGCAATTTTTAATGATTTTGAGAAAATTTGAACATTTTTGCTGGAAGAAATTCCAATCTAAACTGTGGAAATACAAGTAGATATGGCGTGTTTTCTCACAGGAGGGGCCTATTAGGACGTTATGTCATGACACAACGTTGTTGAGTGAACTGCAGTTTGATCAACAACGTCGCGTCATGACGCAACGTCATAGTCTGCTGGAAGAAATTCCAATCTAAACTGTGGATATACAAGTAGATATGGCATGTTTTCCCACAGGAGGGGCCTATTACGACGTTATGTCATGACACGACGTTGTTGAGTGAACTGCAGTTTGATCAAGGACGTTATGAAGTGAGCTGCGTCATGACACAACGTCATAGTCTGCTCAAACGAATAGGGCATTAGCATTGAGTAACTTACTTGGAATGTTGCCAAGTGCATGGGTACTATGACAGACCATTTAGAGAGTTGCCTGCCACCTCGGAGAAGACAACTCCAAACAAAAGACTTACATTGCTCTTTAACTTTTGAATCGTTTGTCGCAACTCACTAAAACTTTTTTTAATCAAAGCCATGTGTGCATGTCTCACAGCCAATAATGCCGCATACAATGGTTTCACACCGCAACAGGCTGTTCCATTAAAACTCAAAGCAACACCAGTTCTTATTGATTGTTACGTTGATCATAACCAATCTTGGAAAAAAACTTCAATTCAGTCACATCGACTAACATTCCGCAAAAGGTAATGAATGAACAGTAGTAATATAAGAGCAGAACTGGGTTGTTTGTATTTATTGATGTTAAACATTCTACAGAGAGGACAACTCCTAAGTTATATGCGCATATATCATCAAATTGCGCAGCTTGTCTCATCTAAATGTTATGTTCTGTCACTATAGTAAATGCCTAAAAACTTTTAAGTTTTGTTGAGAGGGTAACTCCCAAAATAAACCAGTTTCCGTCTTGACAAGGGAAATTGGTCGTGTAAAAACAACTGGATGCAATCATAAGTACTCAAGCCATGAGCTGCTTATTTGGAAAGCTGCCAAGTTTCTTTGCATCATGTAATTTCATTAATCTCTGAGTTTTCAATCAGATACCGAGAGGATAACTCCTCAAAATATGCATTTTTCTCCATAACTTTTGAACCGTAAGTGGAAAATGGATCATTTTTTTTTCGTCAGACTGAGCATCTGTATGGCTTTTAATTTTTCTACAGAAAAAATAACTTTTTCTAGTTATTTTTCTTTCGCCGCATTCTAACCACTAGATTTCAGTTTCTGTCTTCTTCTATAACTACAGATTCGCTGATTAGAACTCTCTAAAAAATAGTTGGTTACGTAGGGGTACATCTGGAGATTAACGAAATATTTTTTTTCAAGTTAAAAAAGTTACCACGTCACAGCTATTCCACTTTTCGCACGCCTCTTCAACAGTCATTTTCGTTCAATAAATGCTGAATAACTCTGTTACTTTTCATCAAAATTGCATGATATTTATATGAGGGCGTGCAGCTATGGCAGTTGTACACAGGCATCGAAAGTTTTCAATACCAAGTTTACAAGGTTTTCAAGGAGAGGCAATTTTTAGTGATTTTCAGAAAATTTGAACTTTTTTAGTGGAAGAAATTCCACTCTAAACTGTTGAAATTACAAGTAGATATGGCGTGTTTTCTCACAGGAGGGGCCTATTAGGACGTTATGTTGTGACACAACGTTGTTGAGTGAACTGCAGTTTGATTAACAACGTTATGAAGTGAGCTGCGTCATGACACAACGTCATAGTCTGCTCAAACCAATAGAGGCATTAGCATTGAATAACTTACTTGGAGTGTTGCCAAGTGCATGTGTACTTTGACAGACCATTTAGAGAGTTGCCTGCCACCTCGGAAAAGACAACTCCAAACAAAACACTTATATTGCTCTTTAACTTTTGAACCGTTTGTCGCAAGTCACTAAGACTTCTTTTAATCAAAGCCATGTGTGCATGTTTTACAGCCAATAATGCCGCATACAATGGTTTCACACCACAACACGCTCTTCCATTAAAACTCAAAGCAATACCAGTTTTTATTGGTTCTTACGTTGATCATAACCGATCTTGGAAGACACATTGATTCAGTCACATCGACTAACATTCCGCAAAAAGTAATGAATGAACAGTAGTAATATATGAGCAGAACAGGGTTGTTTATGTTTTTGAATGTAAAACATTCTACAGAGAGGACAACTCCTAAGTTATATGTACATTTATCGTCAATATGCACAGCTTGTCTGATCTAAATGTTATATTCTGTCACTACAGCAATTGCCTAAAAACTTTGAAAGATTTGTTGAGAAGGTAACTCCTAAAATAAACCAGTTTCCGTCTTGACAAGGGAAGTTAGTCGTGTAAAAACAACTGGATGCGTTCATAATCATTCAAACCATGAGCTGCTTACTTGGAAAGCTGCCAAATTGTTTTGCATCATGTAATTTCATTAATAGCTGCGTTTTCCATCAGATACCGAGAGGATAACTCCTCAAAAATCGCATTTTTCTCCATAACTTTCGAACCGTAAGTCGAAAATGGATCATTTTTTTTTTCGTCAGACTGAGCATCTGTATGGCTTTTAATTTTTCCACAGAAAAAATAATCTTTTCTAGTTAATCGTATTTTATCTGTCATATTTACTTGTCAGACTATATGCTTTTTTAATACATTCAAAACCGTAACATTTAGCTATGCTATAACATAGCGAGTGAGATGTATCCAGCTCACATCACTCCCCGCTGCATTGGTTCAGTTAGGAAAGGATAATTGTGATAGTGAGAGATGTGATTTTGTAACCTAGCCTCGTTGCAGTGACTGTAGCAATTACTTTTTGTAGTATCTAACCAGTCTTGTAGCCATTGCTCAGTGATTGGAGTGGGGAACACGTTTTTTTAAACACTTGATGCCTTGCACGTTTGTCAATTTCAGTATTTTGATAAAGTAGAAATAGGTGAATCATGTGACCCTGAAAATAACATTTAGTGTTTTCTTAATAACATTTGGAACTTTTGCAGATAGTAACATATTAGAGCAAGTGGAGTTAGTGATCCAAGGTGAAGTTGTCTACTCTGTAATATCTCAGAAATAGGCCCTATCCACGGCACTACAGGTCGGTGTCATTAGTGAGATGTAGTGTGATTGTATGGTACTCGCTTGTTTTTACTATGGGTGTAAAAAACTGGCTGACAATTCTCACAATAATAAGCTATAGTATTGTGGGAAATTTTGAGGGTAAAAAGCTAACCAGATCACGCCCCCACCTCACCATTGATTTAGATTCACCCTCCACCTCTTCCCCTATCCCACAGTTTCAGTTTTATGTGGACCCTGGATTCTCCCTTTGTATACAAGCTATTCCGGGTTAAGGATAGCGGCTATCCGGGGTCTACTCCAAGCCTGTACTGACCCTGGATCACAGGTATATACTGTAATAGAATTTAGTGAGAAAGTGCGAGCGATCAGATGTGCCAGGAGTTGCCCTGCCTTACCAACACAGATGAGATGTACCCGATAACTAGCAACAAGAGATATCCTTCGTAACCGTTGATGTTAGAGACGCTCTAGTCAAACCGGGAAGGACCTCGTGCTAGTAACTGTTCCGGCCGCCATCTTAGTATTATTAATCAGTTATTGTTATCATTGTTTTGTGTGCCAAATTTTATCTGTATTAATCTCATTTTGGGTTAGCCAATCACATTATGTTAGTATTAGCCAATTGTGTGCTCTTATTGTTTATTGTATGGTCTTTTCTATAAATACTGGGGCAAATCGCCCACTGCTTCAGAGCTCTGGAGTAGTCGTGTAAGATTTGAACTGTGTAACGTGGTGTAACGTTGTGTTCCTCACATTCATTTACTGGAGTGTATTGTAAGTCGTTTGTCAAACGTACCGGGACTGCTATTCAACGCTTCGAAAAATCTCTCACCACCATTGTAAGTTTTGTCTCTTTCTCGATAATAAATTTATTATTTTAATCTGAAACTACTCCTTTGCTGAACAACTTGTGTAGTAGAATAAAGCTTGTGAATCACGATATCCTTGATAGTAACTGAATGCTTAAATATTGTCCAAGTCTACTACATTTGAGTGCCGAGGAAATTAACCAAGTTACGCCTAAGTGAGAAAGTCTGTCAATTGTTGCTGTAATTATGCACATAGCTGTTAAGCGAAACTGATAGACAGAGGGATCTCCTTATAACCTGTAATTGGTCCCCGTATTGTGAGTGTAATTACCCCGTGCTTTGAGGGATCGACTAAGTAATTTTTTAAATACCGGTTGTCGGCAGAGCTATACTGCTTTCAGTAGAAGCCACAACACCGGTCAGATTAGTGCCTGAGGCTACCGGTACGCTACCAACTTATCAAAAGCCCTCAGTAGGTTACCCCAGCTATAGTAGACAGTGGTCCGGTGAAGGTTGTTCACACTAGTGCACGTCAAACCTTTTTACATTGATGGCAACGGTGGGATACACTGCGAACATTGGACACTGTTGAAACAGCAACAGCCTAATTCACTTGTTACTCTTTCCCATTCCCTTGTCCTGAGTAACAGTGCTTTCCCTTTACCGTACAAATCTAGTAGCACTCCCAACTACTACCCCACAGATTCTGTACACCCCTCTTCCTTCCCGTATCCATGCGATAATCACAATGGCTAGCCAGAGAACGAGCAGCACAGGACGGACTCCTGCAGGATTGTCTGAATTTGTAGGAGTGGCCGTGGATCGGTTGGCACAGACACTGAAAAGTGTGCTACAACCTCATACTCCTCCCCCTGCCCCCCCCCCACTTTAAGTTGCCTAAGTATACTGGACACGGGGATGTAGAGCATTTCATCACCCAATTTGCTGAAGTTTCAGATGCTAATGGCTGGAATAAACAAACAGCTCTTCTCCGTGTCAGAGCTGCCCTGCGAGGTGAAGCAGTAGACTGTTGCAGGCCTATTAGCCTGCAGGCAGTATATGCACGCCTTCGTACTCGGTTCAGTCTCACACGACGTGAGGCCCATGAGAGCCTGGCACGCTTAGAGAAGTTTCTTAAGACTCTCCTACTAGACCATGCCAACGAAGTCGAAAGGCTAGTCCGGATTGCTTACAACGATCTGCCTAAAATATATGTAGAGAAAGTTGAACTCGAGACATTCCTGATTACCCTGGGGCAGCCATTCCTGCAGCGGCACCTGCTGGTGGTGAATCCTCAGAGCGTAGATGAAGCTGTGAGAGCCGGGAACCAGTTCTTTCAAATCAAGACACCCACTGACTTCGAGCCGAAAGTCAGAACAGAAGATGGAGAACGGGATGAGGATTTGGACGCAGAATACTGCAAACCTACCATCACCCATTGCCATCATTATCAGACGGCGGATACAGCCAATCCAGCTCTGAAGGAGAGACAGCACCAGTACGCAGAGGTGAAGATTGTTCCCGTTGCAGATTACTCAGCTCCACCCCTGCTACCGACCCCAGGACCTGACAGAAGTCCAGAAGCGTTGGAAGAACTGGTGCGAGGTATGACAAACGAGTTAGGGGAGCTCCGGCAGCAAGCAGAAGCTGTGATACAGCCTCCTCCCTGCCTTGCTCAAGCTCCTCCTGTAGCATGCTACACTCCCGTGGCACCTGCCCCTCCTGTTGTTCAACAAGCACCTCCCACAGCACGGAACCAACCCCTTCAGTGCTGTAAATGTGGACAGGCAGGCCACATTAGTAGCCGTTGCCCTGAGAGAGCTAGGGCTGCTCCCAAACCTAGAAGAAATCCCGTCGGGAAACAGTATGTGCCTTCGGTAGTTGCCAAACCGGCTACCTGCAACAAGGCAGAGAGGTGGAGAGCCAAGCTAGCCAAGCACGAGAAGTACAATCCTGTGTCCCCTAAGGGCCCGTGTAAGCCCCACCATAGGAGAAGGAAGGCAGTGGAAGGTAAAGAAGATGACTCCTTATCTCCTGCAACTGTAAACCAGCCCCCAGAACCTCCTCCAGAGAAGAAAGGAGTGCCACGTGAGCAGAGATCTGTCCCAGCTCCGGACGAACGAGCAGTGGTCACACAAACCGGCCGCCAGGAGCGCCCTTCATGCCCTAGGGAGAGAGCGTCGCCTCCTCGAGCCTCTAAGATCCAGCCCACCTGGCTGTACAGCGCTGAAGAAGACCGACCATACAGAGCAAGTTACTTCCTTCCAGGAAAGCTTGAGGGTAGACCAGCCACCCTCCTAGTGGACACAGTATGCACTACCAATCTCCTGTCAAAACATGTTTTTAGCCACCTGCCTGAGGTAGTGCGAGAGTCAGTCCAAGAGAGTGGGTCCTATGAAGTCATAGCAGACGGTACCGAAATCCCCTTCTTTAGTGTGGTGAGGGTCGCGCTTTATCTGAGAGATGTGAAACCTTCAGTTCTATTTGTTATCAGTCACCTGAACAAGGACGCTATCCTGGAAATGCCCTTTCTCACCGACCATGATTGTTGCCTGAAATTTAGTGAGTGAACGATTGAAGTGGCAGGACAGGAGATGCGCTGTACCCACAAAAACGACACCTTATTGGTCAATAACGTTCAAGTCCTCCGTGACACTACTTTGTCACCCGGTGTCGAGTCTACTATTTTGTGAAAAGTGAATACGCAAAATTATCTACCTTTGGGGTTGATAGAGTCATGTCCAGGAGGACCCCCTATTGCCACCAGCCTCAATGAGCCCAATGCCAAGAGACACACGCTTGTGCGCTGCATGAACCCTACTGCCGAACCAGTGAGGTTAAACGCAGGTAGCGGTGTGGGCCCCTACCGAGGGGTCGAACTGGAGGAGGTAAAACAGGTGGAAGCTGCAGATGATAAAGCACCCGTACTGCCTGAACACGCACCTCACTCACCCGTGCCCCCTCACGTTGCCGAACTGTATTCAGCAGATCTCCCACAATGTCAAGACAGATGCAAAGTACAAGAAGTAGCCAGGTTGTTGAGGTGTTATGCTACCGTGTTCAGCTCAGGAGAACATGACGTTGGCCGCACCAACATGGTGGCACACAATATTCCCCTCCTCCCTGGCACCCGTCCCATCCGTCAACCACCCCATCGGTCAGGTCCAGAGAAAGAAGCAGAGGCAGAGAGGCAAGTAGAGGATCTACTGAAATGTGGCTTGATAGAGCCGGCCTCTGGAGCCTGGAGTTCTCCAATAGTCCTAGTAAAGAAGACGGACTGTGTGTGGAGATTTTGTATAGACTACCAGCATCTCAACGCTGTCACTCATCAGGATGCATACCCCTTTCCCCGAATCGATGAGAGTCTGGATGCCCTATCAGGAAGTAAATTCTTCAGCACTATAGATTTGGTCTGCAAATACTGGCAGGTTCCCCTCAACGAAGAGGCCAGTGAGCTCTGTGTTTGCCACCCGCGGCGGCCTGTGGAAGTGGAAGGTGCTCCCCTTTTGCCTTACTTCAGCCCCAGCCATTTTCCAGCAGCTGATGGAAAAGGGGTTGAGAGGCCGCCACTGGAAAACGCTGCTGCTGTACCTCGATGATATCATTGTCATCGCTCCTGATTTCTCTACCCACATCTAGCACCTGACTAAAGTCTTTCAGCGTCAATAGCAGGCCGGGCTGAAACTCAAGCCTAGTAAGTATGAGCTGTTGAAGTCAGAGGTCCGGTATTTGGGACAGGTGGTAAGCAGCACAGGAGTGGCCACAGAGCCAGAGAAGGTGGCTGCAATTGAACGCTAGCAAACGCCCACGGAGCTGAAGGTACTGTAGAATACTACAGACAGTACATACTTAGCTTATCCACCATGGCACGGCCTCTCACACAGCTAACCAGCAAGCACACCCCCTTGGAATGATCTGCCACACAGGATACTGCCTTCCAACAGCTGAAAGAAGCTATGATCTATGCCCCGGTACTTGGTTACCCTGACCCAAAATTGCAGTACACTTTGGATAATGACGTCAGCAACGAGGGCGTGGGTGCAGTGCTGTCACAGGTACAAGCGGTCAATGAGCAATTAATTGCTTATTACAGTAAGACTTTCAGCCCTCAGGAGTGTGACTAATGCGTGACCAAAAGAGAGCTGTTGGCGGTAGTAAAGGTTGTCAAGCACTTCCGCCCCTACCTCTATGGCCAACATTTTCGTCTGCGGACAGATCATGCCTCTCTGCTGTGGCTGTGTCGCCGCCAGGAACCCACTAGTCAAGTGGCTAGGTGGCTGGAGTTGCTCTCGGAGTTCGAATACACTATTGAACATAGGAGCGGCCCTCGACACGGGAAGGCAGACGGCTTGAGTCGTAGGTGCCCCTTCGAGTGTCGACAGTGTGAGCACATCCAGGAAAGAGACGGTGGGCCCTCTAAGGAAGGAAACCAGCGGGAGCTAAGCACCACTTTTCATACTCAACCCTCTTCCCCTTCTGCACGGAATCGGTGTGGGTCTTGCCTACCACCGTCCACAGTCCAGCCAGTCCAGCCGACTGTCGACCTTGTCCATGCTCAGAGTGAGGTCAACCACGCTGTAGCAGTCATTCATCGGGCAGTGTCTACACAGCGCCCCCTCACCAGAGAACAGCTGGAACTCGGCAGTCGGGAACTGAGAAGGCTGAACAGTTGCATCGGAGCTATGAGACTTTGGGCAGATGGTGTGTTAGAGCTGCAGGTATCCCCTAACCGCCGTTCCTGCTGGTACCCGGTTTGTCCAGCAGGACTCCGTGGTAATACGGTCTGGCAGACCCATATCCTCGCGCACCAAGGGACAGTACGGACGCTGAAATGCTTCCAACTCACGTGGTACTGGCCAGGGATGACGGCCAATGTTCGCCGTATGGTCAGGCGTTGTAAGGTATGCCAGAGGGCCAAAAGTGGTGGTACCAAGACAGCACCCGCCGCCAGCGGATGTACGCTGGCCGCCCCAGTCAGAAACTGGCTATAGATCTGGTGGGACCAAGGATACTTGTCAATAATTAATGATAAATAACGCCGAGTGATATTTGTTTTTTCATCCGTGGTGAATAATCATTCTTAAATCAAAAGGTATGCGTAACAAAAGTGAAGAATTTCATTATAGTAATTATAAATTAGTGTTTTATTTATTAAGGTCATATATTTATTACCATTGATAATGATTATTATAAATGATAGTCAAGTACAAAAATGTTACTTTTACAATTTATTCTCAATATTGATCAAAGAAGAGAAATGTGTAAATAGAAATGTTAATACTAAATCATCATCATGGCTGTATCAGTTGATATTATTTCTTTGTGACAGGTTTTTTTTAATTACTATCATCACTACATGGCAACTATGTCTTATATAGTGTCACTCTTGAATGATATCCACTTGCTGAACGTCCAATATTTCTTGAAACAATGGAAAATTTTTTGTCTTTTCAAAGTTGATTTTTATGTAGTTTAAAATAACGCTACACTGACAATTTTGATCGCATTTTTACAGCAAGATGTTGTTCTACAGTCTGGTACTATTTATAGATACCTGAAAAATTTGTCAAAAATTCTTTTGTTCCAGCTACATGTACGTATTATTGTTTATTTTCTATTTTACTATCATTATCGTCGTTGTCACTGTACTATCATCGCCACTGCAATATCACCGTTATCGTCCTATCATAGTCATCGTACTATCATCGTCATCGTACTATCATCGTCATCGTACTGTCATCGTACTATCATCGTCGTGGTACTATAATTGTCATCATACTGTCACCGTACTATCATCATCATCATCATCGTACTATTGTACTACCGTCATCGTACTACCGTTTTCGAAAACATCGAAAACCGGAAAAGTCGAATGCGGGCAGCAAAGAACCGAAACCGAACAGGCAGCTAAAACCGACCCTGCCCTAGTCCGGGTTGTGGACCCCGTGGAGGTTGTTTGAGTCTATTCAGAGTAAATCCCGGTGTTAGAGTGGAGGAGGAGATGTACAAAGTGTGTACATGGAGTAAATTTCATTGTGTTGGCGGTAGAAGACAGAAATCTACAACATTTATTCATTTCTCATTCAGGTTCGATAAACTACTTATTTCAATAGTTGAAAATGTGCTCGATGTGCAGCAACGTTTGACCCAACAATGCAATAGTTTTCGTTTTAGTTATTTTCAGTTTTTTTTACATGTACATTGTTAGAACTTTGTTTGGTTCAGATTAATATTAGTAGTGTTTTGCCATTCGGTTAATCAGAGAGTAAGTTTATCAAGAATTTGCTTCGTTTAAGTGAAAGTTCTAATAGTTTTCCATCGGTCCAGTTAATTTTTGAGCTATTTCATGTACAACTTTGATTGTCAAGCCTCAAGGTCAGGTCCATGAAAATTTTATTGAAAAAAAATTGATTTAATATAGATGATTCTCTTGTGACTCGGTGTTATATTATTACGTTTATGTGATGTTTTGTTAGTTGCAGTTAGTGTTATATTATTAGGCTTATATTGTACAGGAATTTATGGTGGAGTGGTAGCTGTCACCTGTACAGCGGCCCACAGTAATAAGTATCTACAAGCAGTGCAGTGTACGCCTCTACTGTGCCCAAGGTCAGCAATCTAAGCCGTAGGGTAGAATTTGCAGTGTTGCACGCCCGTGAGCAATACACAGTGAGGAGTTGTCACAACTCTCTCACTTTCCACTGATTTCCTAGCCGGTGGAATAGATGCGTCGGGTCGAACTAGCAGTTCAACAATCGTATAAGTATCACTTGCCCGAGTGTAGTGCAAGTCGAATTGACTGAACACCTTCTACTGATTGATTAGTCTAGTTACTAGTCGACTGGTCCAAGAGCTGTACAACTGTCCAAGTTATTTGTGCAAGTGTATGAACTAGTCTGTTCATTGATCAGCGCAATCTGTAATGTGTGAGCTTACTTGTATGTTTTCGCTTAGCCACTCGTGCGTTGCATAAGTGCTGTATGCAATAAGAAACAATAAGCAAGTGAGAGTGTAGGCTAACTCTGATTTATTATGGCGATACAGGCATATTTATACATAAAAGATTACATAAGAGTGAGTGGCAGTACATAGAACAAAGGCAGGCCACGCCTGTACATCTAATTGGTTATAACAAAGCCAATAGCACGATTGATAGAACAAGGTGGGCAGTCTCCATCGCATGGGTGACTGCCCAAGCACATGTACAAAAATAAGTGAGATACGCAAATAAAATAATTAATTAGACACAATGGTAGAATGTTCGACTGTAGTTAGAGTTCGGCAAGGCAGGTAAATAATTACATAGAAAGAAGAGAGTTCGGCTTGAATAAAAATAGTATGAGTAAATAATGAATGTTACTGGTCGGCCCATTCCTCCACACACGCCGCCCCATTGGCGCTCGTAGGGCCAATTTACTAATCGTGGGGGAATGTCCATGTTGTTAATCTTGTTACTCTATGGCTCTCGCAGCTGTCTCCTCTGTTGGACTACTTCTGCTAGTTCATTGCATTTGATCCTGACATAACTGGTGTATGCTTTGAGCACTCCGGCTATGGTGTCCTTCTGCAGCTGGAGGCTTGCTATCATGTGCTGTTGGCCGTTGATATTCTCGGCACTCGCTAGTCGGGTGGTGATGCCCTTCAATCGCTCCTCGATCAACTCGTGTTGTTGGGCTGCAGCTGTGATCAGTCCGAGGCACTCTATCTCTAAATCGTCCAAGAGTTCGGTATTGAACTGTTGTACTAGGTGAGCCATGCTGTAGGTGTTAAATGTAGGCTGGCTGTAGTCTTCCTTCGGTGGCTCGTCACTGGCGTGTGGGGGCTTTGTCTTCGTATATTCGTGGTTCCCGCCGTTTTCCTCCTCCCTTTGTTTTCGTGTCCATGCGGTATAGCACGTGGTATCTGGGCCCCTCCCATCGTCGATCGTAATTTGTTGTATTGTAGCGAGTGGTTTTTTCGAAGTTGTCTCTCCTTTTGTGGAGTATTCCCGATCGGCTCCCTCATGGGGTTGTCCATCCTCCTTCATCCTTTGTGGCCGCTACCTCGTTTGTGGGAGTTATCTTTTCGTAGTTCACTTTGTTGGTTCGTATTTTTTCACTCTCGGTCGTTGTTTGTCCGTTGTTATTAAGCCCCAATCGATCTAGAGTTTCGGCAGGGTTGGCCCATGGGATGTATACCATCCCTTCTACTCGGCCTCTTGGCTCCCGTACTGGCCTATTTACCTGCAGTTCTAGTGGCTCATCTTCTCTCCTTTCTCCAGCCTGGTAACACTGATAATCTGTGAATCTTATGGGCGGCTTTCTCATCCTGGTGGGCCTCCCATTTTCTGCGTTCTCTCCAACTCTGCTATTGCGGGGTGGCCAGTGGGTGTCCTCCACAAGGGGGGTGGCTGGTTCGGGTGACAGTACTGTTACTGGCTCTGGGGGGTGCTCATTTTCGAGTAGTGGTAGTGGAGCAGTTCTCTCTGGGGGTGCTTCAGGAGTGGGTGGTTCCACCGGTGTTCCTTCTCTGGGTGCCTCTGGTGGTGGTCCCTGTTGCACTGGTGCCTCAGGAATGGGTGGTTCCACGGGTCTTACCTCTCTGGGCACCTCGGGTGGGGGGTCGTCATGGTCTCTTATGGGGGGGGGGGGGGGCATCCTCCTCTGATATGCCCCTCTCATGTTGGGTCGCACAGCTTGTTCGCGACTGGGTGGTGCTCTCCCTATTGTCTATTTACAGGTTCAGTAGGCCTTCAGTCGACGTCCGTTCTGGGTGAATCCCTGTCCGTTCCGCTCGAGTCGATAGGTGTGATTAGGGTAAGCTTCGGTGACGGTATATGGCCCCAGGTAACTGGGTTACAGCTTGGGATTGCTTCCCTTTGTCCTCCTTTTATTTTCGATCACCACCAGTTCGTCTCTACTGAAGCGGGGGGGTTCGTCTGTCTCTTCTTGTCTGAGTTTGGCCTGCTGGTTCCGCACGTATTCGTGTGCTATGGCTAAGTCTTTCTGTACTCGCAGGGTATGCTTTGTTGCCTGGTACGGGTCCAGTGAGGGGGGGATCCCGTCAGTTGATCTGGTAAACGTACCTCTCGTCCCAACATCATCAGATTTGGGGTCTCTCCCATAGTGGAGTTGGGTGTGGCTCTACAGGCCCGCATGATCTGCGGCAGCAAGGTGTCCCACTCATCTTGACCTCTATTAAGTATGAGTGTACGCAGCGCGTCTCCTAGCATGCGGTTTTGTCTCTCTACCATGCCATTTCCTTGTGGGTGGTAGGGGGTGGTCCGTGTCTTGCGCACATTCCACAGTGTGCAGAGCTCCTCTAGCAGGGTAGATTCGAACTGGGCACCCTGGTCCGAATGCAGCTGTTCCGGGAGGCCCCAGTAGCTGAATACCCTTTCGTCTAGAGCTATGGCCACCGTCGGGGCGGTAGCGTCTGGCAGCGCTATGGCGTCTTGCCAGCGGGTGAAGTGATCCGTAAGTACCAGGATCCACCGGTTTTTTCGCTTGGTGAGGGGTAGTGGTCCAACGAGGTCTACTGCGAGCTTCTGGAAGGGTCGGCCGGCGAACAACCTCTGGCCGTCGGGTGCGGCCGGTCTGTTGCTCCGTTTTGCCACTTGGCACACTTCACAGCTCTTTATGAGTCGGCGTGTTAGTCCCGACATGCCCGGCCAATACCAATCCACCTGTAGTCTGTGACGGGTTCTGGTGATTCCTGCATGTGCCAACAGGTGCGTGTCCCACATGACCTTGTGGCGCCAAGCGGGTGGACAGATGGCAGACAGGCGGGTTCGCCCTTGGTGTTCGGTTGCGATGACTAGGGTTCCATCCGGTTGGAGGCTCATGGCGTCGATTCTGTCATGCAGAATCCGTAACTCCGTATCTCCTTCCTCCAGCTCTCTCGGTGGAAGCTGTTTTTGCGCTTTTACTGCGGCGTAGATCCTAGCCACTGGGTGGAGTCCTTCCTGTTGCGCCCGTGCCAACTCCTGTGCATTCCTCTCGGGGTTAGTAACCGTCACGTTCACTTGTTCCCTTTGCCCCACCGGTTCACTTAGGACGAGGTCGGCATGAGTGGGTCCCCCTTCTGTCCATTCCCTTTACTTTGCTTGCCCTCCGGGAGGGAGCTCGGCATGGGTGGGTCCCCCATTTGTCCATTCCCTTCGCTCTACTGGTCCACTTGGGACGAGTTCGGCATGGGTGGGTCCCCCATCTGTCCATTCCCTTCACTCCGCTGGTCCCCTTGGGTCGAGCTCGGCATGGGTGGGTCCCCCATCTCTCTGCTCTATGGCATTGCACTGTCTGCAACCTATGCAGGGGTCCTGTCGGCTGAGTCCATCGGCATTTCCATGCTGGGCTTCCGGTCGATGTTCGAGTTTGTATTTAAACTCAGCTAGCGTCTCAAGCCACCGTGCTATTTGATTGGAGGGCTCCTTCCTCCTGCATAACCAGCGGAGGGAGGCGTGGTCCGTCCGTAGCCGGAACTCGCGGCCGTAGAGGTAGGGCCGAAAGTGCTTGGCAGCCTTGATTACACCAGCAGCTCTCTTCGTGTCACGCAGTAGTTCCTCTCTGCCGGGGAAAGGGTTTTACTGTAGTATGCGATGACCCTTTCTTGTCCCTCCTGGACTTGTGATAAGACTCCACCGACTCATACGGCACTGGCATCCGTGTCCAAGATGTATGGGAGCGTGGGGTCCGGGTATCCCAACACGGGGGCCTGGCTAAGTCCTTGCTTCAACTGCTCGAACGCTTGCTGTTCGGCCATGTCCCATCTCCAGGGAACATCCTTCCCAGTTAGCACGGTAAGTGGCTTAGCGATGGTGGCGTAGTCTGGCAAGTACTGACGGTAGTATCCTGTGGTTCCTAGGAATGCCTGCAGTGTCTTTATATCCTGTGGCGCCTGCCACTTTCTTACTGCCTCTACTTTCTCCGGGTCGGTGGCCACTCCCCTGGCACTGACTACATGTCCCAGGTATTTGACTTGAGGGCTCAAGAGCTCGCATTTCGAGGGCTTCACCTTAAGGTGGGCACTCTGGAGTTGCTGTAGTACCTCCTCTAGTCTCTGGATGTGTGACGTGAAGTCGGGCGCTATTACTATCACGTCGTCCAGATAGAGGAGCAACGTCTTCCAGTGGAGCCCTTTCAATACTCTTTCCATGAGCCTTTGGAATGTCGCTGGGCAGATGTCAACCCGAATGGCAGCACCTTCCATCTCCATAGGCCACTGCGGGTGATAAACACCGACTTGTTCTGGGCATCTTCGTCCAGTGGGACCTGCCAGTATCCACTGGTCAGGTCGAGGGTACTAAAGTAGCGGCTCCCAGCTAGGGCATCTAGAGAGTCGTCAATGCGGGGTATGGGGTATGCGTCCTGTTGCGTGACATCGTTCAGTTTGCGATAGTCGACGCAGAATCTCCAGGAGTCGTCCTTCTTTCGCACTAGTACTACTGGAGAACTCCATGCTCCGTCTGCCGGTTCAATAAGGTCCTTAGCTAGCAGCTCCTTGACCTGTCTCTCTGCCTCGGCTTCTTTCTCTGCTCCTAACCAGTGGGGAGGTAGCCGTATCGGCCGGGTTCCTGGCGCAACCGGAATGGAGTGTTCAGCAAGGGGGGTTCGTCCGATGTCTCCATTGTTGCGGCTAAATACATCTTGGTAGCGCGTGAGCAGGTCTCGTAGCTGGCTCTCCTCTAGGGTATTTTTGCACCCCTTTCTTGCCTGAGTGAACAGTGGCCCGAGGTGGGGGGGTAAGTCTCCCTTCGGTGCTTGCTTTGTCCTGGGGCCGAGGAGTGGTCGTACTTCGTGCGGCCCAACTCCGGTAAACATCCCTATGACTTCTCCTGCGGGTATCCGGATGCTGTCTTGCGATGGATTCAGGCAGCGGACCAACACTCGTCCGCGTTCGTCCGGGGAATTAATACTAGTGGCTATCAAAAGCCCTCCCTCTTTGCTCTCAATGACTCCTTGCTCACATGGTGTTCGGCTGGCCAGATGGCAAGGTACTGTTGCTTCGGTTTGAGGGGGTATGTGTACGTCCTTCTGTACCTGTACTTTGGACACTAGGTCCCTACCATGCCTGTCGGTACAGGTCAGCTCTTTTCCTTGTACGTGGAGGGTAGGTCGGTCAAACCCCATTTGGCACTTCTGTTTGGCTAGGAATGGCATTCCGAGGATCACATCCTCATTAATCTGACTTACGACGAATGTCTCCTCGTATTTGACGTGGCGTATCCGCCCGGTCAGGGTGATCAGTCCATAGAACGGGAGCCTAGTTCCGTCGGCCATCAGCCCATGTGAGTCGTAGTCCTGGAGGTGTAGCTGGACCTGGGGGGTGAATAAGTCGAACACCCTCTTGGACAGGAGGTTAGTGTTACACCCCGTGTCAATGAGGTAGGTGACTGCGCGCCCTTCCACTCGTCCTGGCAAGTAGTAGCTCGACTTGTATGGTCGTTCCACTTGGTTCAAGTGTATGGTGATGGGGGGCTTCGGTGTCACTATGTGAGGTCGACTTCTCTTCTTGGTTTCTTGTCGTGGTGGGGAGGAGGGTCTCGGGTGGCTCGCTCTGGTCACCTCTTTCTCTTCTTCCTCTTCCTCTTTGTACATTGTCTCATCAGCCAGTGGACTGAACCAGTTGTTCAGTGGGAGGGGGCTGGCTCCTTTATAAGTGGCTTGATGCGTCCCCTAGGAGGTCGGTGTGTTGCGGGGGCCCGGTTGCAGCCAGTAGGGGTTCCTACTGCTGCGGGCCGTACTCGTTTCCCTGGCGGGAGTGCCAAGGTGCCGTCTTACACTGGCTTCTAACATGCCCCGTGCGTTGGCAGCCCCAACAGCGTCTGGGCGGAGGTTTGTCCGTACCTTCTTTCAGCGTAGCTATCTTCTTACTGAGGTGTTCAATTGCTTTTAACAATTTTGCTAGTGGGTCCTCCACTTATTGACATTTGAGTGCCGGCTCTGGGGTCGGCAGTGGTTCCTCCTGTCCATCTTCCTGGATGGTTCGAACATTGGACTGTACTGGGTGCTGGACCTGTAAGAATTCATTTCCGGCCTGAACAGCTTCCTCTAGGTCAGTGGGTCGTATAGCCAATAAGTGTCGTTGGAGGTACACATACCCTAGGGTGTTTTGAAAGGTCTGTAGGGTCAGCTCGACCCGATTCCTGACTGGCAAGTCCCCGTAGGCGGCTTCCACTAGCCGTTCGACTTGGAGCGCATGCTCCCTTAGTGTCTCCCGATGGGCCTTCCTATAGGTAGCTAACTTCGTCTGGGCTTCGGTGCGCGTCAATCCAAAGCTTGCTCGTAGTGCTTGTGTGATGGCGGTGGTGTCCATCCCCCTTCCGCATTGTTCAGCCTTTCCTGTCAGAGCTTGCCTTAGATGAATGGTTGATTCTTCTGGCAGCCACCTGTTGGCTCGTGCCACCTCCTCAAATCGTTGGATGAAATATCCAACATCTCCCTCGCCATTGAACTGTGGGACGCGGAAACGGTCCCTTCCGTTGTTAGTGGACATTCTGTCAAGGATGTCGGCCAATGTGCCCATTATTTGTAATGGAGAGCCATCTCTGTCTGAGCTGAGTGCTCGACGTCTGCTAGCCATGCCTGCGCCTGCTGCCTCCTGCTCGTGTCTGCCGTTCCTGTGGGTCGCTTGTGTGGGTTCTCCTCAATCCCACTGCTGCCACCAATGTACAGGAATTTATGGTGGAGTGGTAGCTGTCACCTGTACAGCGGCCCACAGTAATGAGTATCTACAAGCAGTGCAGTGTACGCCTCTACTGTGCCCAAGGTCAGCAATCTAAGCCGTAGGGTAGAATTTGCAGTGTTGCACGCCTGCGAGCAATACACAGTGAGGAGTTGTCACAACTCTCTCACTTTCCACTGATTTCCTAGCCGGTGGAATAGATGCGTCGGGTCGAACTAGCAGTTCAACAATCGTATCAGTATCACTTGCCCGAGTGTAGTGCAAGTCGAATTGACTAAACACCTTCTACTGATTGATTAGTCTAGTTACTAGTCGACTGGTCCAAGAGCTGTTCAACTGTCCAAGTTATTTGTGCAAGTGTATGAACTAGTCTGTTCATTGATCAGCGCAATCTGTAATGTGTGAGCTTACTTGTATGTTTCTGCTTAGCCACTGGTGCGTTGCATAAGTGCTGTATGCAATAAGAAACAATAAGCAAGTGAGAGTGTAGGCTAACTCTGATTTATTATGGCGATACAGGCATATTTATACATAAAAGATTACATAAGAGTGAGTGGCAGTACATAGAACAAAGGCAGGCCACGCCTGTACATCCAATTGGTTATAACAAAGCCAATAGCACGATTGATAGAACAAAGTGGGCAGTCTCCATCGCATGGGTGACTGCCCAAGCACATGTACAAAAATAAGTGAGATACGCAAATAAAATAATTAATTAGACACAATGGTAGAATGTTCGACTGTAGTTAGAGTTCGGCAAGGCAGGTAAATAATTACATAGAAAGAAGAGAGTTCGGCTTGAATAAAAATAGTATGAGTAAATAATGAATGTTACTGGTCGGCCCATTCCTCCACAATATGTTATTTTGTTAGTTGTAGTTGTGACTTACCTCTCTGTTCAGGCTTGACTAGTTATTTTTTTATAATTATTATACTTGTCTTAGCTTTGGTTCAAACCAGATTTCACAATCACTTTCTCCCATCATGGCACATGTCCACAACTGTTTTAGACAGACAAATGGAGTTCATTTACACAAAACATGGCAGAGAGGCTCAAGAGAACTTTGATAATGCTCCTGTAGATGGTTGGTACACTTTTTATTACCTGCGGTTAGATTTTTAATTGTGTTGGAGATATTGTGGGGGTATAACTCAATGAGAGAACTTCAATCTGTAGTCATTTCAGGCAAGACGCACTTACTTATTCTTTTACAATACTCCTGATAACAGTTATAACAAAACCTAAACTTAAAGTTTTATCCATTTATTGTTTATTGTTATTGTTTATTGTTTTATCTGTGAGTTGGTAAAAAAAGTCCTCCATGTGCCAGATTTAATTTTACACCCGCTGGTTTGATAGCTTGCTTGTAAACACTCATATAGCATGTATATTCATCCAACAATCTAGACTGTAACATGTTCTTTTGTCTTGTTGATAAGTCTCCCACGATGTAAAAAGTTTTGTAACAAAAATATTTGAAGTTTTGCCTTTCTATTTGTAGTATCTGGGATGGTGAAGATGGAACCAGTGGTCACAGGTGTTGGTGAATGTTACTATCCTAGAGGTGAGAAATAAATCAAATAGAAAAAGTGATTGTGAACTAGTAATGTACAACTGATTAGTGTTCATGCCAAATGAGGTTTTCTATAAAATAAAATGATTGTGTTTTTCTTTCTTTTAAATTAAAATATAGATATAAAGGTTGAGGTTGGAGCTGATGGAAAAACAGTGAGTGAAGGTAAGAGCATATTGCAATATTTATATTGGCAAATTGAAAAAAAAACTGGAGTTATATTTGTCTAGGCGCTGCAATAATTTATCTACATTATGCCAAACAATAACGGTCGTTATCAAATTGTTTATTTGGTGCAACTAAAACTAGTTTACAAACTTAATTATCCATTAAATCAGTCTCGATGGTAAATCCTGCATTGAACTTTGTTATTTGAATGTATTTTGTTATGGAAGAAGGCAATTATCAACAGTAAAGTATTCATAACCTCTGGTAATGACATCCCAAAGATTTTATTGTATGCTATCTCTGCCGGTCGTTTAACCTATTTTATTTTTACGTAAATGAACTATTTGATCACCTCATTCGTGTCGGAAATTGGATGTGAGACAATGTAGTAGATTTGCACATACTAAAACGTTATAAATGTTAAGAAATTCCATGTTATATGAACCTTATATATGTTCCCCTGCATCTCCGTCTGGCTAATAACTCCCCTAGAACTGTGTCTATTATTGCGCGCAATCCTGCCTCGTCACTCATGCTTTCCCAAATGTCCAGTTTTTTTCTGAAACACCCGTAAAAACTTAAATTTACATAAATAAAATATGTCTACTTGTTGAACAAAAATTTGAGCTGCCCTGGTTCAAATGTGGCTCCAACTTCCCTTTATTCCCTATCCTGTTACCTACAGTAGAAATATCCAACTTTTAGAAGAATCTGTAACCGTTCCGTCAGTGCTTTCCCTAACCTCTCCTTACTTCAATCCTCGACTAAGACTAAGCACCTATACCATAGAAGGAAAAACCAGAGTATTGTGCTATACATCAGCCATTACCTGTAATTCATTAACAACCGGGTATCCTCTATTGCTCCAGAAAACCGTCTGTTCACCTGGGGCTGTCTGCAACAGCTAATTTACCTGATAAAAATCAGCAAAGCTTCATTTTATGAGTCAATCCACCAGAGAGGCAGATATTTCCGACAGGTTAAACAAACATTAAGAAATAAAATTTCTCATTGGTCTTATGCCAAATGAATACCAGTGAAAGGGAAGAACCTAATTAGTTGTTTTCATAAGCAGTAATTTCCTTTCCATTACATCATTAAACGAAAAGATAAGCAAACTTTAATTGGTCAAGTGGAAGCCAATAGCCTAAAGGAGTGTATTCCTTTGTCAATGGGGCATTTAAAACATCACAGTTGATGTAAAAGTGGAACCTAAACCTTTTTTTATCAACGTGCCTCAGTAGAAGAATTTGAATGCGTAGTCTATGGATGACTTTAACAGGGTTATAAAATTAACTTCATTGGAGTCATGGTTGCTGCGAATTAGTGTAGTACAAAACATGAACTACAAAACTCCCAAATGACCCAGAAGACACTAGAAAGTTATCCTAAAGCTCCACACCTAAACAGATAGTTGCTGATCATTCAGGGATGGTCTTAAGTTCATTGAGAGATGTTCGAGCATTACATTAAACCCATAGCAATATTACAAAGCGTCAATTGTGTGTGGATTGCTACTGAGCTAGTAAACTTCTTTGCAATAAAAGCTAGATTCATGCTATGTCTCTATATAAGATCTACAAGTTTTCCAAAAACTATTCTAGGTTGAAACAATAAATCGATCCTTTTATTAAGATCTTTTCCGCATTGATAATTTTTTTTTTTCTCTTAACTAAACTACTGTGCCAACTGACTGCGAACACATTATTGCAGATTTAACTGTGCCATGTTCTACTCCTCAACGATGCCGAAGGGTTCACAATACCACCAATCGAGGTAAGAATGATAATTAACTAATTTATTTTTCTTTGAAAGAAAAATTTTTATGGCAAAATTCAACACCTGCATTTACTGTTTTTAAGCGAACGCTGCATATTTTACAATGGGTTGACTAAACCTTGTTATATTTACCAGATTTGCACAATATGGACGAAAGGTCATGGGAAAGGGAGACAATGTCTATCAGCTCCACCAACTTGTCACATGTAAACTCACTAATGGAAAATAATAACGAGTTGACTGAAAAAAATGCCATGCTTGCTGGACAGATTGCAGAATTGCAGAAAACAGTGAACATGAAAGACCAGGAAATAAAAAAGCAGGAGCTGAAGATACAGGCATTAGAGAAAAAGCTAGAAAGCAGTGACCCAGAACCACCAAAAGAAAACAGGACAAAAGTTCAGCCAGAACTATCAAAAATGATTAGAGAAATTTATCCAATGCTGAAAACTGAAGAGAAATTCAAACTAAGTGAAAAGTTTAACAGCCAAAGTAACATTGAAGCAAAAAATCATTTAAAGTCAATTATTGAACTAGAAACAAGTAAAAAATGGGAGCGGGAAATGCTAGACAATGCACTGAAATCAAGATTTTACCATGAAAAGAAACTTGCAAGAGATAACGAAAGAGCAGCTACATTGAGGAGACAAGTTTCTCGACGCCATGCCAAGATGAAGTCTCGCACAAAAACAGCCATTGAACACAACCTCCATGTTGACATAATTAAAAATCTAACAGCTGATGATATGTCGGATGAGGCAAGCTTGGATGGCAACGAGAGTTGCCTAAAGATTAAAAGACCCAGTTGGCGAAAAGAGGATATTACCTCAACGCTGAATGAGCTAGATGAGAAAGCCAAAGAGATCGGTAGTACGTTCAATCGTCGCAAAAGACGAATCTTAGGTTCCCCATCAGCAAGAACAGCTAAAATTAGAGGCAAGTTATCTTAATAGAAAGCTTGCCATGTACACGCATTTGGATTGTCTTTGAACAATATAAAAATAACTGTTAGTCAGTTAACTTTTGTCTTATTAGTTGTTGTAGTCTTTGATATACTCATAATTGAAGTAGCATAAACATTAAATTGTGTAACAACAAGCAATGTTTAGTGGCCATTCACTGTTTTATGCAATAGTTTAATGGTAATTGTAGTCTAGAATGCAGTCAATCTCATATCATGCTATATTTTGTTATGTCACAAAATATATAACAGAGAAAAGATAATGATTAGATTATTGCCCATTGTCCAAGCAATGGAATAACAGCAAGAACATCAACATTTTGCTGCTTAACATTGGTCATGGCACATTTTGACAGTACACGTTGTACAGGAAGGTATGAGTAACTTTTCTAGCAACAAAAATTTTATGATAAAGTTTTAAACTGGTTCCAAAAGAGTACATGTCATCATGCAACGAAAACCAATCAACTTGCAAAATTGCATGTGTTTTCATGACATTATCAAGTGAAGCATCAGAAAGAAATAACTCAACGATAACACCTGCTCTGGCAAGCATTGATGATCCATCGATGTGTAAAGGTGTAGCTTGAGACAACCACTTGGCTCGGATGATGCTGCAGTTCACCAAATCAGTTTTGTGTTTTCGAAATGATTCGCCGCGATAGAGGAAGTGTTCAGTGTATTTTACTCGTCGAACACGCGGATATTGGTTGCCGCATTATACATTTGATAATACATTTGACAGAGATCAGTGTATTGATCTGCACTGAGGGACTTCAAAATAAGTCGACCTGTTGTTTGCATATATGATGAAGTTTGTGGTATACTATAATCATTTGTTGTCCAGTCTAAAGACATAGCCATAGCTAGTTGAATGGATGAGTCAACACTAACAGATGAAATAGTACCACGAGCAATCGTGGAATAATTGAAGCAGCCCTCAAGCCTTCTGCCTTCTACAGGCCAATTAAGAATGGCAATATTCTGGCCACACAAGAATTTCCTCATAGCTTGAGTTGGCAGCTCATGGTTGTTGTACCAATATTCTGCAATTATTCCATTGTATCTAGAAAATTTAAAGATCTGTTAGCTGTGTACAATTATCATGTATTAACTAGATGGCCTAGTTAGTTAGTTTACACAGTGAAGACTGAGCTTAACATGCGGATGCATTGCTGTTGGACGACAGTCATTGCAGGCAACGGAGTAAACAGGTTTCACAATTTTGTGATGAAAATATTTTTACTGATCACTGTTTTGAAGCAGGATGTAGCTATAAGTCACCACTGGTGGTGCTATTATCAGCTGCGCTTCAATACTTCAAAAAACCCATGTTATTCTTAGAAGTGTGCTCTTAGTTTTGACACATTGACACATTAGCTATTTCCTCCAGCCAATTGTGCATGCTTTAGATATTGACTTCAATGAATTTGTTATCTGACAAGCGGGTAATAGTAATTAGATCAACTACAATGAATGCGGTGGTCATTTATGGTAGTTTGAAGGTTTTGTACTACCGTCCTAATACTTTTGTGATTATGCCATTGGATTGCTATCAGCACATTTATCCTACCAGTAATGACTTGAATATGGTTTGCTGTGTTGACAATACAGTTGGAAGAGAGTTTCATAGTTGTAATTTTATGTAGACTATAGCCCATTCTATATCACTGCACTAACACTGAAAAATGCTGAATTACTGATTAGTGTTTGAGTGTAAAAATGGTTTTGACATAATATACGTGAATCAATAATTGTCAAAGAATATTCCCGCCAAACACACTTTAGACAATGAATGAGGCTGCATTTGATGCAGCTTTGAAAGTGATGGCTCATAAGTTGAAAAATAATCCGATGAATGACATTCTATAACATGGAGCCCAAACCCAATTGTTCTTAGTTTTATGACTAAATCTTATTGCAATACAATTGTTAGCCTTTCAACAGATACAAGTAAATAAATGAGGCAGTTAAAAAGCATTTTTTGAAATTAGCAGTAGTTCGTCCAAATGGAGCGTTAACATTCCATGGGAGTTTTTTTTAAATGTTTGTACACAAATTTTAAATTGACTTTAAACTTAACTGGTTCGATCTCAGTTGAAATCAAATGAATTAATTTCCAATATTGGATGCTCAGTTATGTATGAAGCATATCAACCAAACAATTGGCCAATATAAACAATGCCAGATGATAACAAGCACATGACCAATTTTTTTGCTAATATTGTGCCATTAAAGAAAAACATGGTGGAAACTTTAATTTGAAAATTTCAGTGATCAATTAGTGATGCTTCTTATTAGTTTAATCCATATATTTTTTAACGAAAATTTGACTGTTCAGTTTCTTCAAATACAAAAAATTAGTTGTTTGGGTGAAGGCAATAAACTTACCTTTCAAAGCTGAAACACCAGAAGCAGTAAATGGTAGAGAAATCCTTAATGCATTCCTTCAACTGGCAAACCATATGGAAGTTTGGAGTGCAAAATGCCTTTCCGTATATAGCCTCAACTTGTTTGACAAATTTAATCATAAGGGCATCAGCAATCGCCAACTCAGATTTTTTTAAATGTTTACGGGTAAGGAGGTGCACTGCTTTAACAAATATCATCCAGACTTTATAATGTTCCTCGGGAAGTGTTTGACGTAATGCAATAGTGCTGTATATCAAAGTCCAGTTTTTCCATTGGTCAGCAGTAAAAGAACAAATTCCCGATGCTATTTTTAACGGCAATCTCCCAACACTTGAGGGAACTCGTATTTGGTTGACGGTTAGCTGGATTTTTGTTATGTTTTCTTTTGTAAGCAAGCCAGAGGTAAAATAATGTTTTGTCATTTTCTTAGCAATCCCTAAATAAAGCATATGCATGGGATCAATGGTGTGGTCTTGAATTGCATCAAATTAAGGAAGCTCAAATAAGGCTGTACAGCAGGCTCCGCTTTCTCTCTCATGTTTCTTCTCCGGATGTCGGTGGTTGCTTTTCGTGCTTTAACTGCTAGCTCTTTGTGAATAGCATGAAAACGAGCTGGCCAATTTTCACGATCGAAACCACTGAATTCGCCATTCACACTTCCTTTTCCATCATCCATTCTTGGAAACATCTTCATACATTTAGAACAGCCTGCATGAAACAAGGAACGAAAATTGGTAATGAGAATCTCTGATCAGGGGACTGTAAAAAAACTGAGGGGTGGAGAAAAATGTCTGTTTTCATAGAAATTATAAAAACCTGTATGTAAACTATTACTGCACACTTCTCACATGATCTGCTAAAATACTTTTTTAAGGAGTGAAAAAATAATATGGGAGTGAATATGTAGGGTATAGAATAGTCCGGTTGATATTGGTATTATCAACAGCACTGTAATAAATCAATCAGCTTGATCACTATTGTGAAAAAATATGAGTTGAAATAGAGAATCACTGTATATACAAAGATAGTAAACGGTCACTGATTATTGCTGTTGCTGGTAATATCGATGATCAACTGAAGGTTGATCGTTATAATTTTGTAAAACAAGAGTAATAACAAGTAGTAATAATAGTTATCTTGTAAAACAAGAGTAATAACAAGTAGTAATAATAGTTATCTTGAAATTTCTATAAAATCGTTACTAAAACTTTGTCACTTTTAAAACTTTGCCATAGTTGATAAACGAAAAAAAAAATTTTGACGAGTTGAAAAAGTGCTCTCCATGAGACATAGGTAAAAATAACAAATCTCTTTTCAATAAAGAAAAGTAATGTAATTGCGCATGGAAATGCAAATAAACTAACACCAAGAAGTAAGGTTTACAATTGATAATTTTCTATCCATTCATTTAATTTGGAGTGTATCAATGGTAATTAATGTCTCCCACAAATGACTTCCACAAGTTGGAGATCCTCACTGAAGCATTTCTAATTTCGTCTAGTGAACCACTGCAGCTAATCATTGCAATTCTGCTTACATCACATCAATCATGCTCATGTAACTCTCAGTCTTGGTTACACATGAGTTTGAGATGGCTTGTGAGCTATACATATAAGTGATAAGTCAAATACATCAGTAGCAATGCACTACCATACAACGATAGAGTGATGTAACTTGGCACCATCACAGAGAAGAAAATCTTGGTAATAAAAAGCATGACTGACAGCATCATTAGTTCCCACAGTATAGATGTTTGCAGACTAAGCGATTTCACTGAGACACTTAAAGTAAAGCTAACATTCAACTCCAAAATCAAAAGATTCCCAATTTTACTATCATAACTTCATAATCTAATATATAAATGTAAGTCGGTTTTTGCGATGTTAGCTTAAAACTCCGGCACTACAGAATCAATCTTAATAAAAAATACATATTCAGAGTCGTCATTACATTCTCTAGGTTATAACACTCTTGAATTTTTATTTTACTAGAGGATCGCAGCAACATTTCCAATAGAAACCTCATTCTCATCAGTTACGCCAAGTTATATCCGGCCATATTTTTCTGCCTTTCATGACACGTTCGATTTATTTTGATTATATTCCGACATGATACAGCCTTTCGATTGGTCAGTAGTGCTACAGCGAATCAAGTATTAATATCTGTGCGACAGAATTGTTTTGCTAGCTTTTTTCGGTCTTATAATTGCTTCTCCACCGACTCACCTGTCAACTGTACTTGCCTTTCACATTCCAACATTATCTCATTGCTTATGCCAGCCTGATATTGTTGTTTAGCAATTTTCCTGAAGCCAGTGGCTATATTATTAAATGATTATTATAATGATAATAATAATATATAACAGCAATAAATAATTGTTAGTTTTAATAAACATCAAAATAATAGTTAAGAAACACCATCTCCTCCTGCATTGTTATTTTTATGCTTGAGTAACTGTTATTACTTTTATCGTTATCAGTTCAGTAGTATTATTTTTTTATTATTATTATTATTTTTATTGTTTTTATGGTTATTTTTGTTGTTGTTTTCATTCATTTTATTAATTATTGTTATTATTATGACTGTATAGAGTAATAATAAAAGTGATAATAATAGTAAAAGTAGTTATTATTATTTATTTAGTAAAATCAAAAATAATGAAAATCTTAATTATTAGTCATTGATTATTATTAATGTTATTATTATTATCGTTATTACTATTTTTATTAATATTATTTTCATCATTGTTGTATAAAAGTAGTTGTTTTTCTTTTTTGTTTAAAAATCATTTTTAGTTGATAATACTGTGGTTGAATACTGCTTATTAATATTAGTACTGCTATATACTCTCTACTCTTCCATATCATTATATTCCCCAATTTAAACACAAAAAACTTTGATACAAATAAATATCATAAGAATTGAAACTTATGGACAAAAACCATAGTCACAGTGTATCATAGCAATAATAACAACAATGAATGATCAATACTGGTAATGCATACAAAATAATGATATAGGCTACGCTGCAATAAAAAGAAAAGTAATCAAAAGGAACCCGATGTATCAGAGTTGTTCTCAATTTCTCTGGCTTTGTTCAGCAGTAGTACTTTTTTATTTGTTTTTTTTGCTTTTTAAAGTTGTTTACCATGACAAAAAATACTTCATAATTATGAGTAGGTCTACAAAAGCAGCGCAAAGCGAGTCTAGGTCTAAAGACTTGCAATATTTTTGACTAAAGGTTTTTAATTAATTTTCATTGTTATTACTACTCCTGCTTTTAATAATAATTAATCAACCTATCTCTCCACAACATTGGTAATAATCATCATAGTTGAAATATCGATGGTGGACGGTTGATAAAAGATACAAAATAGTATACAAAATTATACAAAAATTGCATAAAAAGAGTGACAAAAATAGTCATTTGAGGAACTTGAGCCGTAATTTGTGCAAAATTTCTACACAATTTGTTTATTTTAATGATATTTGACTTTACCTGCTGCTCAGCATGCCATAAAAAAGAACTGGCTCAATTATTCCAAACAGCTTTTCTCCAACTCCACAAGGTTCACGTAAATTCAGAGAAAATAAAAATGGTTGTGAGTTTTTGTTACAATTGCGTTGTGATTGCCACACTGTTAACATTGCATGTTTAGCTGATTTACTTACACAGTTGATGCAGCATTCTAAAATACGTTTTCGAAATATTGACCAATGGGTTGCGCAGTCACTAAGCATATGTTTTGATATGGACATTTAAAATACAAATACTGAAATATCTGCCAGATTCTTTGAGTTGGTTTTTCACTAAATGCACAACTACAGCAAAGCTTGGAGTTGACTTTTTGGAAATATGATCCACGTTTATGACGATCTCCATTGGTGGGAAAATAAACTTAAAAAAATGCTTTTTACCACCTGGAATATCTAGACTCAAGCTATTACGAAAGAGTTTCACGCTCAACTCTTCAAAAAGAAAAGTCAACGTTTTTGCAAGTTGTTGTTATGGGTGTGGTGTGCAATAGGGAGAGCAATGTGTCGCATGGAACCACGATTGCACTTCTGCAGATGTTGTGTAATTATGTTCAAAGATTCAATTATGTTATGAAGCAAGAGGGAAGTTGGCACACCCATGCGGCTATAAATTTATAATTAGTGCGGACAAAGATTTTCCAAGAACTGTTAGATGCTCTGACGGCACATTTCGTAAAATATATAACCAGTTACATAATGATTGAAACATGTAGACAAATTGAGCATCATCAAGCCAATTGGCAAGTCAAAACTGGAGAAAACTCTATAACACTAGCCCCTCTTGATCTCCCTAACATTGTTTTTGCACTTTTTATGTTATCTCCCCGAGCAACGCCGGGTATTTCTGCTAGTATACTATAAAACTGATTACGAGCAACATAATATTTTTGGATTATGCTAATAATAAATCATCCAATTTTTGTCATAACGAAAATTTACTTCAAGTAAAAACAGACATTTAGCAAACACTAGTCATTACAACAAGTTTGATGAAATATTTTTCATAAGATGATGCAGTATACTCAATTTTTCAATCCCAAATAGGTGTTCAAGAAACTTCAGCTCTAAATGCTCAAAAACTATGATGCATTGTTATATTCCATGCATATAAATTTTGATTAAAATTACATAAAGCAATGATATAGCACAACCAACATCTATACCACAGGCTAAGCTAATAACTCACTTTCATAATAATTAGTGGTCTCAAATCAAAGAAAAAATGAATAAGAAAAATTTGATCTTAGCTGACCACATGCCACAAGCGTAAACAAGAAAATATTGCACCCACCATACTTGGCAGAAAATGAAAGCATTCCGCCAATTTTTCTTGAAGCTGGCAGGTCACAAGTGTACCCAAATAGCCTATATTTGTACTCGTTCCCCATTGCTGAGCCATCCTGGATAAAGATCCCATTGTCTAAAAGCTTGAGCTCAGTGATGATAGGCTCTAGGTAGGTGTTCAAGTGTAATGCTGGCTCAGTAGGTCCATGCACTATTCCCAGCAACATCACATTACTCTCTTTGAATCTCTCTCTACGAGGAAGGTTCAAGGTTATCATATATATTGCGCCAAGAGAGTATGGACTGTGTTTGTATGGCTGAAACCAATCAACATTTATCATGCCCAGTAGATTTTGGCAATTTTACAAGTAAGGCTGGTGCTTTATTTTCCACAAATTGCCGTCATAAACATCACTGTAGTAGGCACTGTTATCGCTCATTTGTCTCCATTCATTGCATAGGTCGATAAAGTTCGGCCTTTTGAGGAAGTTGTTCAAATAACTTTTGATTGGCCGGTATGTAAAGACTCGTTTTGGAATTTTAAACTTGGCCAATACAGCATTGCATTTGTGTCGATGCCTCACTTGCGGATGGGAAGGCCAACGGACAAACTGGCATTTTAAAATTTGTCCTGATATGGTGTCAGCAAAGCTGTACAGGCTATGACATTTCGGACAAGTAACAAACTTGGTGAAGTCATTATTATCCAAGCCTAAGTTTCATTTCATAGTTTCTACTGTTGCAGGTATTGCAGTGGCTGCAGTTTGCAATGCTTGGTATCCCATCACATCAGCAATCAAACACAGGAACACATCTATCTCTTGTCAATAACTTTCTGGGTAATTGATAAACATCGAGCAATCTAATAGAAGCTCTATGCATTGTATGCTTTCTGGAGGGTAACTAGCCTCTCGTAAAAATTCATTTAACGCTACCTACGCTCCACATTTAATAGTTTTATATTTCTGTAACGCCAGCCAAAATTTTTCATATTCCTTTTAGTTACTTCACAAAGGATGAATTACGTAACATGTTTTGAATGAAAGCTGGCTGACGCCCGCTGCTGCCTCAGAGAAGAAGAGCTCAGTCAGCAGATTAAGGCAATAAAAACTACAGACATTACTTTTACTTGCCTGCCCTATACTAAACAGACAAGTCATACACACTACATCTGAAGAAACCTAAGCAGTAACAAGGTGACCTTAGAAGTGCTGGTCTGTAATGGCCTACCACCCTGAATAGACAGACACCCAGCTAGCGTGACAACAGTTGAACCATATATGTTTATGCTGGATAGGCATTGCCAAGTTCCAGCAAAGCCGTCATTCTTACCTTACCTACCTACCTACCTACCTACCTACCTACCTACCTTACCTACCTTACCTACCTTACCTACCTTACCCAGCTACCTACCTTACCTACCTACCTACCTACCTACCTACCTTACCCACCCACCCACCCACCCACCCACCCACCCACCTACCTACCTACCTTACCCACCCACCCACCCACCCACCCACCCACCCACCTACCTACCTACCTACCTACCTACCTACCTACCTTACCCACCCACCCACCCACCTACCTACCTACCTACCCACCCACCCACCTACCTACCTACTTACCTACCTACCCACCCACCCACCCACCCACCCACCTACCTACCTACCCACCCACCCACCCACTCACCCACCCACCTACCTACCTACCCACCCACCTACCTACCTCACCTACCTACCTACCTACCTTACCTACGCTATCTTACCCGACCCGTAGGCTACAGGTGCAAGGTACCATAAACAGTGACTACCACTCTACTCAAAACTCCTGCCCTGCACAATATATTGTTGGAATTTGTATGCTGAGTGCTAAGTATTTTGATCAACGGGTTAAAATGTTTTTAAATTTTTTTTAATTTTACCCAAGTTATGCCTAATCCTTGTTAGAACTGCAGCTAAAATACAAATAATATAAAACCCAACACCAAAAATTCTAGACCACTTTAAGAAAACAAAGCGCTTTGTATAATTATTTATGTAACTTTATGTTTGTTATTTTTCTTACTAATAGTAGTAATATATGAGCAGATCTCCCTACCAAGTGTTTTTTTGTGGGGTCATAATCTGGGGTGATGCAATGGGTTACGGCGTTGGATGGATTCGCCGAGTTTATATTGTATTTTATTTGAGGGGTATTTGAGTGGCATTTGAGTGGCATTTGAGTTTTGATTATTTTTTTACCTAATTTGAACTTATATGAGTAGTAATATATGAGCAGATCTCCCTACCAAGTGTTTTTTTGTGGTTCTGGCCTTGGGGTTGAGGCAATGGGTTACGACGTTGGATGAATTCGCCGAGTTTATATTGTATTTCATTTGAGGGGTACTTGAGTGGCATTTGAGTGGCATTTAAGTGGCATTTGAGTTTTGATTATTTTTTTACTTGATTTGAACTCATATGGCAGCTAGATTTTGAATGTATGGCATTTAAGTTTTGATACTTTTTTCACATAATTTGAACTCATATGGCATCTTGAGAGAGAGGAGAGAGAAGACAGAGAGGAGAGAGGAGAGAGAAAGGAGAGAGGAGTTTTATCTACATTGAATAACTATATTGATCAAAAATGAAACATTTTATGATTATATACATTGATTACATAATAAGTAGGGAAAATCATCCTATATAATATAGCTAGAGTCAGTAAATACTAAGTAATACAAAGCACTACAACTTGTAATGATAATCAATGTATACATACATATGGTATCTTGAGATAAAGAAAGAGAGAGAGGAGAGAGGGAGAGAGAGAGGAGAGAGGAAGAAAGAGAGGAGAGAGGAGAGAGGAGAGAAGAGATATATCTACATTGAATAAATATATTGATCAAAAATTAATCATTATATGATTATATACATTTATTACATAATAAGTATGGAAAATCTTCCTATATAATATACCTTTACAATAATGTTTTTGATGTACTGATGTTTGGTAAAAAAACTACATTAGTTAAGTTTTAAATTCATATGAAAAAAATTTGTGTCAATTTAGTATCTACTCCCAGGACTGATACTCCCCCTAAAATAACCCATAAGGCTCAGCCTAAAAACAAGTTTTAGGGGGTGTTTTTGTGCAAGGTACAATAAAAATAACTGTGTTTGTATATATCTAGAGAGAGTGTTTAGAGGAGAGAGAGGAGACTTGAGCATAAATATTCCTGGTAAATTATTTATTTACAATATTATTTGTAATTATTAGTGAAAGAAATTATGAAATACTGGCGAGTAATTAAGTAATTCAGTAAGGAAATTGGTTGGAAACGTAGTAATATTATTTAAATACAGCATTGCTTTGCAACAATGATTAATAAAAACAATTATGGACGTTGGTGAGTAATTAAGTAATCTAGTAAGGAAAACTGATTGAAAATCACGGTAATATTTGGTAAAAGATACTTGCAACATGTTTTATCAGCGAAAAAATCAAACAATTTTCAAATGTTTACGAGTAACTAAGCGATTTAGTAGGAAAAACCAACTCAAACACGCATTTCAAATATTTACGCGTAACTAAGTGATTCAGTAGGAAAAACCAACTGAAACGCGCAATATCCGTTTTTGAAATATTTACGATAAACACAATTGGGATATTACTGTTATCAAAGAAATCAAGCGAGTATCAAATGTTTACGAGTAACTAAGTGTTTAAGTTGAAAAAAAGCGATTGAGATCGTGTGACATCCGTTACAAAATATTTTACGTCAAGTTACCAACGAGAAAATAAATATTTCTTAGAATATCCGCTATAGCGAGTTACGATAATTTTTACGCACCTTGAAGGTTTTCAGTCCATTTTCAGTCAGATCAAAATTTATGCGAGACGTTTTAGGTATTATTTCAGTCGACGTAATGTTACCAGTTCATTTTTAAAAAGTAATTAATTATAATATAACGCAAGTGCCCCGCAAGTGTCATTTTACTAATAAACTCATTCCAGAAAAGACATTAATCATCATCTCGCTTAATCCTATATGTTTTGATCTTTTTAATATCAAGTGTGTCGCTCGAGAAAAGTCATTAGTTACACCTAAGCACTATTTATTATCATGCTATTTCTATTTAAAACAAAAACAACAAACATCCATAGATGATGGAATTATAGGTCGAATTCAACCTAAAAAGGAAGAGAACTTGATTGCATCTATCTCCTGTTTTTTATTGTTTCATTACATATTAGTTAATATAGATACAGCCTTCCACCAAAACGGATTTGTGGTTTTACTTTTAATCCTAGTTATCTCCGCTATCATCTAAAAAACATGAGCAAAGCATGACTTTATCCACTTGTTTTATTAGTTAGACTGTTACTTTTTTTAAAATATCTCATTGTTTTTTGTGTGAAATAATAATGTATCAACATACATAGTATATTTTCTATTTTTAGGAAGCTGTTTTGTCTAATAAATCAAGAGTTATATGTTACATATACATATTTAAATGCTATCAGATATCTTTAAAGTGTTTATTACATTCCTAACTCATACTTAATGTTGTAAACTATAATTGGAGCTCTCACATTTTAATTTACTGTCTGATGATATAAAGATGGAGCTACACTACATCATTGTTTTGCTGATGATGTGTCTATATGATTGTTTGTGGTAGTGTGTGTTATAGTAGAGTATATCAATAAACTGCAATTGAACTAGTTATTAAATGCTATCAGTACCTGTAAAGTATTTTATTACATTCCGAACTCATACTTAATGGTGTATACTATAATTGAAGCTCTCACATATTAATTTACTGTCTGATGATATAAAGATGGAACTACACCGCATCATTGTTTTGCTGTTGATGTGTCCATATGAAAATTGTTGCTATAAAAATATGTTTGAAGGATGTGAGTTGTCATTCAAATGAAATGTAAGTTTCATCCTAGCTAGTTATATTTAAAAGAGGTTGTAAAATTTGTTTATCCAACGCTCTACATTCAAAAATTTTAGCTAGATGGAAAGACAGTTTACAGGAGTGTTTGTGGTGGTTAAGCTTATTAAACTATTTAATCTCTATCTTCCTATTTTTTTAACCAACTTCCTAATCGTCTTCCACTTTTTTAAAAAACAATATCATTTATCATAGTAATAATCAGAAAATCAGTCTACAAATTAATCTTGATAAATGACTTCAATGTTTTGTATATAAGAGAAACTATTTTTTTAAACAGTATCAGTTTTCATTTATACTTCATTCTAAGTATTACTCTGCAAAACAACAATGGCTAGCAATATCCCTACAACAAATGAGTAAGTTATTTATACTATCTTTTACAATTTTGTTGCAGTTACATTTATAAATTTATACAAATGTATATATATATATTACTTGTAGGTCTACATCCTCAAATGTTGCATTAGAACTAAATATAGACGAAATAGATTTCAGTGCCATGTAAGTATATTATTGAAACTTTATTATTCAATATTCAACTGTATTATATAGAATTTTTAAATAATTACAATCTTGATTTATTGTTTTATTAAGTTCTACCGATGATGAAACACTAAGGTGGTTGGAGGAGTGTTTTGAAGATGATGAAGAGAAGACGGAAAAGAGCAAAGCTAGCACGCATATTGCTATGAGTAAGTTTTTCTGTTTTATGAAAAATGTAAATTTGTCTGTAGGTACAATAATAATGACTTTACATTTACTATGTTATTTTTTTGTAGAAAAAGCATCTTCACGATTCATAGGAAGTAAACAATGTGTTGGGAAGAACGAAAACTTCCTGTACTATAAACGCAACACATTTGAATGTAAGTATGACGAAAATATTACTTACTATATACTCATTCAATTTATAAAAAATTTTCGAATTTTTTCAAAAAAATAGCATAACTACATTCGTATTTTCTATTTTAGTTCAAGCAGAGAATCCTCAATTAAGGGAATATAAAGAATTAAGTCTTCTAGACGGAAATATGAAAGAAGATAGAGAGTGTTTTAAGTGTAAGTGACATGCATTATCTTTATATATATATATATACATATACCATGCTTAAGAAAGTTATCTATATATGATGAGAATTTGTTTATTTTGTTTGTAGATATTGATAACAAAAGCCTTAGGTATTTCCTTTCAGTGCTCTCATTGTTGTTGATAGCATATGGCACAAAGATGTTGAGTGAAGCACTGAAAGGAAACAAAAACAACGTCTCTTGTATATTTTGTGGTAAGAAGTTTGAATTAGGGGGATTGCATGAGCCTGGCCGAGTTCTTTCAAGACATTTTTGTGCTCACTTGTTTATTTATTATTGTTTATGTGGAAAATCGCATACAACTTTGAGAGATCTTCAGCAACATAGTTGTATTTTAAAAACTAAAATGTTTTTTATTGTTGATATTGCTAGTTACAATAATTTTGTTTTATTTATTAATAGAAAATATTCTGAATTACTTATGGATATTACTTTTCCGAAAAATTTTGCGTTAGTGTATCTCTATCCAATAGAAGGTTATTTTTCTGAAAACATTGTTCTAGATTTTGAATTAGGGAGTAAATGGTTGGCGATAGCTAAAAAACCTGCTGCTGAAGATCGAAAACTTTTGATTAAAAACCAGTGTAAAAAAATGAGAGCACTTATATCTTCAGATTCTGATCTTTCAGAAACTGAAGAAAGTAATAATGACTTAATTTCTGTTGCTAGTTCACAGTGCAGTCCAAAAACCAGTGTTTTAGAATCTAATACTATAACAGTTAAACCTCAAACCCAAGTAGATTTAAAAGAAAGCCAAAAGATTGATGATAAGAAAATTGATTTAACTTCACTTAAATTAATTTTGAATATAAAAGATGGACTGAAAAAAAAGGGTTTTAATGATTGTGTTAAATTGAAATTAGCGTCTATTAGACGAAAAATGCAGAAAAACTCAGACTTTTCTCAAGAAGAAGTTCTTGTACTAACTGCACTCTTAGGTGAGTTTTAAAATTTTTATTTCACTATATTTTTTAATATTATCATGGCTCTGGAATAGGTCTTATGCAACTACCCTATTTTATAATTTCTTACCACAAAATATATAGTGAATAGGATGTTTTTTTATAAATACTCTCTCTATATATATATATATTATATATACAGACAATAGTCTGTGTTTTTATGAATACATTTCATGTAAAAAATGTTCTGTCATTAGTTTACCATAGACTTTATGCAACTATCCTATTTTACAATTTCTTACCACAAAATATATAGTTAATAGGATGTTTTTTTATAAATACTCTCTATATATATTATATATACAGACAATAGTCTGTGTTTTTATGAATACTTTATTCACATGTATACACTTCATGTAAAATTGTTCTGTCATTAGTTTACCCTAATGCATTATTTTTATTTGTTTTGTGGTTGAGAACTCCATACGCTTCATTCTTACTGTATTACTTTGCATAATATTACAAAATAAATATTACATCAACTACCTTCATACTGCATTCAAGTGATGAAACAGTAAATTTCACATCTGTATTACTGAATCTATAGCATTGTTATGGAAAAGACTATAATTACTTAGTTATTATGTCATATCGTGACAAACTATCAACACCCAATTCACAAAACTGTAAAACCTAAAGTATAATGCTTGTGGTTGTAAAAAGTCTTCTACTGTTTTGGTTTCTCAAACAAATTATAAAACATTTTTCACAATTTTTTTTGTGCAAAAGCGGAGTTGTCTTACCATTTTGACACAATGTGCTGACAACTTTTACATATTTTTTCAAAAACGAAGTTTAGAAATTATAAATGGGAGTTGTCTTAACATTTTTGAAAAATGAGACGATAACTTGAAATATTTATTTTTGTGTCGGAACGTTGAAATTTTTGTAACATTTTAGAGTTGTAACCCCGAAAGTTTTACAAATTGGCTAAATTACTAATGTTAAATATGAATAAAATACTTTATTACACTAAATATATACAAATTATTGCACAATACAAATAATATGTAATTTAATGTTCATGAGTTGTTGCTGATAGATTTTGGCGAGTCGACGGTCATTCACTTGTACACGTATTCTATCTAAAAGCATACATAGATGTCGTTATAACAACTACATTATACTATGGTAAAAAATACGGCTATTAGTAGTTACTTATTACTAGTGAAGATTAACATACCTTAATTAAATTTCCGATATCGAAATCCTGCTAGCTTCGCTTGAAATGTGATTGTTATCTTCATTGCTTTTCTCACTATCATTGTCGACAACTTCATCTTTTTCCTCAAATTTTTTGTTCTCAGAGTCATCATCTGTCATATTATCATCTTCTTCATCAGTATAAGCATCGATGTTATCATCGTCATCATCATCATCATCATCAGCAGCATCATCAGCAGCAACATCATCATCATAACTTTTCATCAGCTCAGCATCATCAAATAGAGAAAGTCTGAAAGCTATTCCTTCTTTTTCACTTGAAGTAGATAGAAGCATCAAAGCTTCTTCAACACTCAGAATCGTGAGAATGTGTTTCTTTGTGCCGCTTTCAGTTGTCATCGTACTTTTATAGTGGATCATACCACATTCATGATTTTTGATCTTCAAAACGTTCTCAGGAGGGACAACAATCTTCCCAGTCATCAAAGATCCGTCATTCATCATGTATCTGTAAGTGACAGTGTGAGTGATACGTAAAGGCGATGTATCTTGTTTTCGTTTTCGCTGCTTCGACTTCAAATTTTTCCAAACTGAAAGTCTAGTGAATGTCAGAAGAGTGTTGACAGGAATATTATCGAAAGTGATGATATCAAAGTATGCTTGCAACTGTTTCAATGATTTTTTTCTCAAGATTTTGGCTATAACTCGTTGTTTTAGCCCTTGATGACGATGATTATCTCCTACAATACGTAGATCGGGTTGATTTTCTTCTAGCTTTCCCATGTACACTAGGATTTGTGAAGAGCAGGGATCAAGTTCCTGTAGCTCCATCGTAAGTTCTTTGTCAATCAGTGACTTGACTCGAATTCGATGATTGTTTTTTAAAACATATTCATAGTCCAATATACCATAATCTTCAACGTAATTAACATCGAAAACCTCCAATATCGTAGGAATTGGTAAATCCAACAAACTCACAAAATTTCCGATTTCCAACATTCCTTTCTGCATAGCTCCTGTCATTATTCCACCCATCTCGAGCAATTCAAACTCTCTAAGTTTGTTTACGGTATTATTCTTGCTGTTGCTGAATAAAAAGGAAATTGAAGCTTGAGATAATGTCACTGTCGGTTTTTTGATATCCTCCATTCGTTTGACTTCACTGTTCTCATGCAGATATGTGTAGTCCGGTGTGGGACTCAAAGGAGAGTCAGCTGAAACTACATGATGGTTCATTGCTATATCAGCATGAGCATTGGTGTTTGAGCGAGAAGATGTATCATTAAACGTGTTAGGATTGGATCTTCTATCATCAATGTGAATGCCGTTGGTGGTGGAAATGATGGTTGTAGTGGAAATAGCGTTAGTGTTGTTGGTAGCTGTGATTGGTTCAATATGGAGCTTAGGAAGTGCTTTGGAGTGTGATGTCATCATACCTGCAAAAAGTAAAAGAACTTAGTTTAATGATGTAAATATACTGAAATTATTGTTTTATTAAAAGATTGTTTTTAAAAAATAAGATTCAAAAACCTAGATGTTTCAATTAATTAAAAACAAATAATTATTTTAGTGCTTCCTACCTTGTTGTTCTCCTAATAGCTGTAGTAGATGTTGCTCCTCTGTTAGTCGCTGTAGAACTGGATGCTTTCTGTGTGAAAACGATGGCTCTTATATAGCTAAAGTTGTACTGATTAAACCCTATGAACACCATCTCGTGTCAATCTCTATGAATCAACATTTGTTCACGCGAAGGAAAGTCAATGGTTTCGCGGGAATAAATGAATTATTTTCACGCGAATATAAACCAATGCTTTCGCGGGAATAAATAAGCTATTTTCACGCGAATGGAAACCGTTGCTTTCGCGGGAATAAATATTTTATTTTCACGCGAATAGAAACCAATGCTTTCGCGGGAATAAATAATTTATTTTCACACGAATAGAAACCAATTCTTTCGCGGGAATAAGTACTTTATTTTCACACGAATGCAAACTGTTGCCTTCGCGGGAATAAATGATTTAATTTCCCGCGAATGGAAACCGTTGCTTTCGCGGGAATAAATATTTTATTTTCACGCGAATAGAAACCAATGCTTTCGCGGGAATAAAGGATTTTATTTCCCGCGGATGAAAGTCAATGTTGTCGCGGGAATAAATACTTTATTTTCACGCGAATGGAAACCGTTGCTTTCGCGGGAATAAATACTTTATTTTCACGCGAATACAAACCGTTGCTTTCGCGGGAATAAATACTTTATTTTCACGCGAATAGAAACCAATGCTTTCGCGGGAATAAATATTTTATTTTCAC
This sequence comes from Cryptosula pallasiana, assembly GCA_945261195.1. Taxonomy (NCBI): domain Eukaryota; kingdom Metazoa; phylum Bryozoa; class Gymnolaemata; order Cheilostomatida; family Cryptosulidae; genus Cryptosula; species Cryptosula pallasiana. Next base: position 14,379,693 of record OX183134.1, on the reverse strand, counting down.
GCGAAAGCAACGGTTTCCATTCGCGTGAAAATAAAGTATTTATTCCCGCGACAACATTGACTTTCATCCGCGGGAAATAAAATCATTTATTCCCGCGAAAGCATTGGTTTCTATTCGCGTGAAAATAAATTATTTATTCCCGCGAAAGCAACGGTTTCCATTCGCGTGAAAATAGCTTATTTATTCCCGCGAAAGCATTGGTTTCTATTCGTGTGAAAATAAATTATTTATTCCCGCGAAAGAATTGGTTTCTATTCGCGTGAAAATAAATTATTTATTCCCGCGAAAGCATTGGTTTCTATTCGCGTGAAAATAAATTATTTATTCCCGCGAAAGCAACGGTTTCCATTCGCGTGAAAATAGCTTATTTATTCCCGCGAAAGCATTGGTTTGTGTTCGCGTGAAAATTATTTATTTATTCCCGCGAAAGCATTGACTTTCCTTCGCGTGAACAAATGTTGATTCATAGAGATTGACACGAGATGGTGTTCATAGGGTTTAATCAGTACAACTTTAGCTATATAAGAGCCATAGTTTTCACACAGAAAGCATCCAGTTCTACAACAGCTATCAGAGAAGCAACATCTACTACAGCTATTAGAAGAGCATCAAAGTAAAAACTTAATAAATTACAGTTTTTACTCATATATTATTTATTATACTAAAACAACTGAACAAAATTAATCATCTGTTTTTTTTTGTTTTTTTTCAGATTCAATGACAAAAAATGGAAATAGTTAACAACACAGAATCAGAAACTCAGCCTAAATCTTTGACTCAAGAGGACTTGATACTTCTACAAAACATATGCAATAAGAAAATTGAAGAGAGAGTGCGAATTATCTCAAACAATTGTAAATTCATACAGAAAGACTTGATAGAGCAGCTAAATAGTTTTCGAACTGAATCTTTTCTAACATTAAAGCTCTTAGGGAATGATGTTACATCAGACATTCAGAGATTACATTATGTATTACAACAACGACAATATCAACTACAACAGGTAAACACACCAATTTCTATCGAGTGTGCTCGTAAAGAACTTGCTCTAAAAAGAAGAAACATGCAGCGACAGTCCGCTCAAAGACAAGCTAGAAGGGTAAGGACTCAACAACGTAAGACACGAAAAGCTACAAAAACATCCGATTAACAGTCAATTTTTGATGATAAGGTAATAATTAATAAAAAAGTACTATTTAGTAAGAGTTTGTAGTTGTTTTAAATTTCTGTTTAACCATTCTATACTAATACATAACTTTTTATTTTAGTTCATTATGGAATCAAAAGTACATAGAACAGAAGTCTTCCTTCCTAAGTTTGTATTATTTAATATTTACTGACTCTAGCTATATTGTATGAGATTTTCCCTACTTATTACACAATAAATGTATATATTCACATATTGTTTCATTTTTAATCACTGTATTTATTCAATGTAGATATATCTCCTCTCTCCTCTCTCCTCTTTTTATCTCTCCTCTCTCTCAACATACTCTCTCCTCTAACAAATACTCCTCTCTCCTCTCTTGCAGTTATTTCCCAAATACTGTAGATTTTAACCATCTAGAGGTCTAATTTGGTAATTTTCCAACATATTTTATAGCATTTAATATACTTATTATGTAATAAATGTATATTATTCAATGTAAATGTAAATATATCCATAAATATGTACATAATTATCCATATATACATAAATGTATAAAAAACTAAAAAAAATCTCTCCTCTCTCTCCTCTCTCTTCTCTCCTCTCTCATCTCTCCTCTCCCCTCTCTCCAGAAGATTTTCCCTACTTATTATGTAATCAGGTATATAATCATATAATTTTCATTTTTGATCAATATATTTGTTCAATGTAGATATATCTCCTCTCTCTATGTAGATATAAATATAGCCATAAATATGTACATAACTAACCATATATACATGAATGTATAGAAAACTAAAAAATCTCTCTCCTCTCTCTCTCTCCTCTCTCATCTCCCATCTCTCCTCTCTCCTCTCTCCTCTCCCCTCTCTCTCAAGATACCATATGAGTTCGAGTTATGTAAAAAAGTTATCAAAACTTGAATGCCATACATTCAAAATCTATATGCCATTTTTAGTTCAAATTAAGTAGAAAACTAATCAAAACTCAAATGCCACTTAAATGCCATTCAAATGCCACTCAAATACCCCTCAAGTAAAATACAATATAAACTCGGCGAATTCATCCAACGCCGTAACCCATTGTCTCAACTCCAAGGTCTAATCCACAAAAAACACTTGGTAGGGAGATCTGCTCATATATTACTACTTATATGACGTATAGATTTTGAATGTATGGCATTTAAGTTTTTGATAATTTTTTACATAGCTCGAACTCATATAGTATTTTGAGAGAGAGGAGAGAGAAGTTATATCTAGCTTGAATAAATACATTGATTAAAAATGAATCAATATATAATTATATACATTTATTACATAATAAGCAGGGGTAAACCTTCCCATATAATATAGCTAGAGTCAGTAAAGACTAAGTAATACGAAGCACCAGGTCTTGTAATGATAATCAATGCAAAGTCTTTTTCTTTACATTGCATCTTAAAAAATCCTCAAATTAGCTTCTATATGGTTAAAATTTACAGTATTTGGGAAATAATTGTAATAGAAAACATTATATCTATTAAAATTTACTGTAAATTTTATGTAGTACAAAGTACTATAACCTTCATTTATTCACTTGAGACTACATATCATCAGCATTTTGAGATCAAGTCTATATATATATATATATGATGAATGATTTCTTGTATTATATATATAGTTATAGTAACTATTCTGAAAAGAAGACTATTATGAAGGTTTTTATTTAAGCCAAAGTAGGTTCGGTAGATACTCCATCAGAACACACTCGTCTTTTAGCATAAAAATATGTGAGTCCTCGCTTTATTTGCTTGTATGTCAACATTTTTTGATCCTTTACTACAAATCCTCGATTTTTACCCATAAACGACTTTTTTGTGTTCAATACATTTAGATAACTGTCTTTGTTCAATTGATTAATTCGTTTGTTCAAACCTTTTGAGCTAAACTTGTTTCCTTTTTCTCCCCAGCAATAATAGGATTTAGAGTTAAGAGCAACAATTCCATCTCCGGTAAATTCCTCTTTAAACAATCCAGGTGTTCTTTTTCCATGTTTTAGTACTTTTTCACAACATTCTTGCATGCTCCATTCTAAACCCATTGTTTTGATTCTTAAAAATTCATCTCTATGTTTGTCACAGTATGGTCGTGGAAACCAATCACCATATTTATTGTAAAACTCTTTTTTCATACTTGGTTTTACCAGTGTTTCTAATGTTCCGCTCAACGCCATGTATGCGCTATCTGTATCCACTTCAACATATTGGAAATCACTTCTGTCAATATATCTATAAATAAAAAGATTGCTTCAATTATTTGGAAGTTTTACTTACTTATACATGATAATAGTAGGGGATTAGGTTTTACTTATCCATAAAGTCGTAGTAAAAATGTAGCATTCTCAGTTTAGCATACTGTAGCACGGAGAAACCCAAGTGTACTGGAACATTCATAGTTAGCTGAAATGATGGTGATACTGATTAGCAAAGTAAACTTGTGGAATATAAATTTTGAATTGCAAAACAATTGTTTTAAAACTTACTAGTTGTTTACAGGTTACGATTTCATAAAAATCATCTGCTATCTCTTCCATGGAGATAAATTTGTTTCCTCTGATACGAAATGAAGCTTTTCTGGTGCCTTTGATGAACTTGATGGTGGTATGTTTTTCTTTATCAGTGATTGTTTTTCCATAAGCAGCATTTCCTACCAACTTGCTAGTAGTAGCGAGTAATTCTTGACTAGGATCTGCATCTCCCATTCTCCTAGCGTCTGAAACCGATGTTCCAAAAGCTTCAAAAGCTTTTCTAGGAATATATTCTATTAGCTGATAAACTTTGGTGACTTTCAATCCTTGTTTCAAGTACCATTTCAACAAAGGACTCATTAGCAATATCTTATCTCCGTACATACTTGCAACTAATGAGCGTTGAGGAGTCTTTAAAAAACCTTCGGCTTCAGCAAAGACTTTCATTTCATCGCTCAAGTGTTCTCTGGTTAACATCGTATTTTTAAAAATCGTAGGCATTTCGGAGAACTTTTCTTCCTCTTCCTCAGGAACTTCGATGTCACATTCAACAAATCCGAAGAATTCCTCTGATTGAACTCTCTCCAACACTTCTTCTTGATTCAGCTTTTTTTCAAGTATTTTAGGGAAGAAAGAATTGTAAAACGTGTTGACAAATTTTTGTAAATTTGTATAAATAGAGCGCATTTGCATCATGTCCATAGATTCTATCACAAACCTTTGCTTCTTTTCCCAACCAATGTTCTCTAATTTTAGTTATACCTTTTTCGTGATATCTATGCATCACTAGACTTGGCCCACCAACTATGTTTTTCTTTATTAGAGGATAAAGTTCTGCATTGCAGTTGTCAATCAGACAAATTGGGAGAGTCTGACGAAACGAGTTACCGAGTTCATCAAAATCCAAGTATGTAGAGAGGTATGGAGGGGGTGGTTGAGGATATACCATCTTTTAACATATCAATCCCATGCTCTCTGTAGATCGATCTTTGTCTTTCCAACGCTTGAACAAATGGTTTTACATCCAAGTTGTTGTACCATTTTAAAAAATCCCTCATTGTCTTCATTTCGTTATCTTTCCATGCTTCTTGACAAATTATGTACCCTTCTTCACTGATATTCTTTTGTTTTAAAGAACTGTAAAAAGCTTCTCTTGGAGGTAGATGTTCTTGATTAAGTTGTTCCAAGTCTTTCATCCATTCATAAGGAAAAAATCCTTTTCCGGCTTCACATTTGTATGCTTTGAGATACATTTCATAGCTATATCCAGGGGCGATGAAGTTTGTACAATCTAAAAACAAAAAAGATTCTATTCCGATAACAGGCATCTTGGTTCCTTTTTTTATAACAAAATCAAAATCTGTGTCGGAGACATCTTTCAATTTTTGAAGCAGTTTTCCTTTCATCACATTGACATCATAAGTCTGTGAATTGAAACCTAGAATAGGGAGTTTTTTCATATAGCTGTACAAATCATCCAGAACTTTTTCAGCTCCTGTTCTACGTCTGAAACGATTTTTTTCAAAATCACTACGAAACTTTTCTTCAGCTTCTTCCAGTCGTTGTAATTCACCTTCTATCTGTTTTATGATTTGCGAAAATTGTTTTTCCAATCGGCTATATGATTCTTCACTAATATCGTCCAAGTATTCAATGAACTTTCCAACGCATTCATCATCATCCCCTTTATTGACAATACAACATGGGTTGTTGAAGCCTGGTACGTTTGAACAAATTGAAATACTTAAAAGTTTATGCTCATTCGTGTAAATGGTTGTGTCTGTATCTCGTTCTTTTTTGCAATTAGGTAACAAACACTCTATGTCGAATGTTGCAAAAAATGGATAGTATCTCAAGGAATCATCTGACCCAATATCTATCCCGAATTGAACCTTCAGTTTGTCGATTATTGTAGCAGTAGGACTGTATTGTCCTCCAGAAAACTGCATAGTTGTTGCCTCTGAGATTGAACAATCTGTGTCTTTTCAGATTCCCCAATCTGTCATAACAAGTAGAACAGGTTGGACATCTGTAGGCTCTGACATATCCTTCCAAGTTTGTAATAAGACTGAAGTGATTGATATAAAGATCCAAATATAGATTCTCCTTATAACTGGAGTTTGAATTCCAAATAACTGTTGAAGTCATATCATCATTTAAAGAAAACACTGTTATCTTCAGTTGAAATGCTCGCTCCAAAAGCAATAAATCAGCTTCTGTCATTCCTTTCCCATCACAACTTTTACCACTATCACCATAGATGAAACTATGATATTGTTGTTGGTACTCCTTCACCTCCTTAATTATCGGATCTTTTGCAATTCCATCGTTTTTTTTGTAGTTCTTTGTGTAATGCTAGACATCTAAAAAAGCAAAGATTGTCGTTAATTCGTATTCCTTTTGTGTTTTTTAACATGGTTCGTATGTGTCTGTTGTTAATGAGGTGAGAGGGTAAATGCTCTGGTGGTGATCCAACTTTTCCCATTCCGAGTAGTTTGTAGAAATAAAACGAAATGTTTGTGATTAACATCAATCTCCAAGTCGTATTTGGTCTCCGTCTCAAGCTATTTGTAAGATGATCAGTCTCCATAACATCAACAAAGAAGTCATCAAGATCTCCTTCAGTTTCAATCAGTTTAGCTTTTGGATATACGGTAGCATTGTTTGATGATGAGTGAAAGTATCGGAGTTCACCATCATTTTTATTTTCTAGTATACAACCTACGCTACAGTTGACTTTTGCTCTCGAGCTCAATTGTCTCCAAACTTTTTTTAGCAATTCTAACACTCTTGAATCATGATAGTCATTTTGGTAGGTATCAGCTTGGTCTCTTGGAATCCCATCCCAAAGTCTTACATTTAAAAGTTCTATGACTTTTCCAGCTCTATGTTTCGTTTTCATAGCTCCCCAATATCTAGCTATCAAATCATCCCATTCTTCATCTTGAAAAGTTGGAGCTGTGCTATCATCAACAATACCTAGGGTTGATGCTCGGGTAGGTCTTTCAAAATTTAAATCTTCCATTTCTTCTTCTTCTTGTTCTTCCTCTTGTGCTTCTTCCTCTTGTGCTTCTTCTTCTTCTTCTTCTTCTTCTTCTTCTTCTTCTTCTTCTTCTTCTTCTTCTTCTTCTTCTTTTTCTTCTTCTTCTTCTTCTTCTTCTTCTTCTTCATTTTCTATCATTGGATCATTCTCATTTTCGTCAACTATCTCCTCCACAACCGGCTCTATATCTTGAGCTGTTATGCTAGTCTTTGGTGGTGAAGGCTCAGCACCAAATCCTATTTGATTGATTGTTTCATCGGGTAAACGAAAACAAATGAGATTTTCTTCTAACCATTTCCAATTAGGTGAAATTTCAGGGTTTTTTTCTTCTACATTCTCCTCCCGATAATTTAAACTTTGTCTACAATAAAAATGTTAACACAAAATAGTTGTTCTATAAAACATTCACATACATTTTGTATGAAATGTAACAGAAGAAAAAATGACTTAAACACCATTATCAATTAATTTTTAAAATGGAATTAGGAAAAAAAGGCTCAAACATTATTATTAGTTAGGTTTTTAAAAACTTACTGTGTACTATGACATGAATTCTCAACTCCCTCTTTTACATTAATTCTCTGATATTCTGAGTCCTGTCTACAATAAAGAGATAACGCATTATTTTTGCTGATTCATGAGATGACTATAAAAAAAAACAGCAAAAAAAATTACTCTACTAACGTTATTAATTTATGATTTTAAAAACTTACTGCTTATCAAAGGCTATTGTATTTTCAGTAGTTGCTGAAACTTGAAAAGTCGAAGGTTTGTCTTGAAAAGCATTTTCAAGTTCCATTTCCATTTCATTTTCATATTCAGCATTGCATTCATCATTCATGTATTCATTATCAGCGTTTGAAAAACTGATATCATTTTGATTTTTCATGAGCCTTTCCCATTCCTTATGTATGTCTACATCAGTATCATCCTCTTCTGTTTCCATAGCACTATAATAACAATAAAATCATTACTTTTTTAATAGAAGTGACAATAGCACACAAAAAGGTAAGTTAAATGTCTCAGCTAATAAATTTTACCTTGTGAATAAAACTCCTAGTAGTCAGTTGGTATATTATATAGTAGATGTTGAGGCTTCAGTTACTGTTGTTAGAACGAGTGATTTATTGTGTGAAAGCATTACTTTTTAAGTAGACAAAAAATTAAATGAGATAATTAAGTCAGATAATTAAGTCTTAAGTTCAATGAAAATTTTCAAATCACACAGAAAAACTTTTAATAGTCAGTGGATGTAGTAGTAGATGTTGCTCCTCCGATCACTGTTGTAGAACTGGATGCTTTCTGTGTGAAAACAGTGGCTCATAAATGGGTAAAGTTGCACTGGTTGAACTCTATGAATACCAACCTTCTTTATAATATAACTATGAATCAGAATTTTGTCCACGCGAAAACCAAAGCTTTCGCGGGAATAAATAATTCATTTTCACGCGAATGTAAACCGTTGCTTTCGCGGGAACAAATATTTTATTTTCGCGGGGATGGAAACCGTTGCTTTCGCGGGAATAAATACTTTGTTTTCACGCGAATGGAAACCGTTGTTTTAGTGGGAATAAATAATTTATTTTCACGCAAATAGAAACTGTTGCTTTCGCGGGAATACAAATTTTATTTTCACACGGATACAAAACAATGCTTTTGCGGGAATAAATACTTTATTTTCACACGAAGGGAAACTGTTGCTTTCGCGGGAATACAAATTTGATTTTCACGCGAATACAAACCAATGCTTTCGCGGGAATAAATACTTTATTTTTACGCGAATGGAAACGGTTGCTTTCGTGGGAATAAACAATTTATTTTCACGCGAATAGAAACTGTTGCTTTCGCGGGAGTACAAATTTTATTTTCACCCGGATACAAACCAATGCTTTCGCGGGAATAAATAATTTATTTTCACACGAATAGAAACTGTTGCTTTCGCGGGAATACAAATTTGATTTTCACGCGAATACAAACCAATGCTTTCGCGGGAATAAATACTTTATTTTCACGCAAATGGAAACGGTTGCTTTCGCGGGAATAAACAATTTATTTTCACGCGAATAGAAACTGTTGCTTTCGCGGGAGTACAAATTTTATTTTCACGCGGATACAAACCAATGCTTTCGCGGGAATAAATAATTTATTTTCACACGAATAGAAACTGTTGCTTTCGCGGGAATACAAATTTCATTTTCACGCGGATACAAACCAATGCTTTCGCGGGAATAAATAATTTATTTTCACGCGAAAGCATTGGTTTGTATTCGCATGAAAATAAAATTTGTATTCCCGCGAAAGAAGTGGTTTCCATTCGCGTGAAAATAAAATATTTATTCCCGCGAAAGCAACAGTTTCTATTCGCGTGAAAATAAATTATTTATTCCCGCGAAAGCATTGGTTTGTATCCGAGTGAAAATAAAATTTGTATTCCCGCAAAAGCAACAGTTTCTATTCGTGTGAAAATAAATTATTTATTCCCGCGAAAGCAACCATTTCCATTCGCGTGAAAATAAAGTATTTATTCCCGCGAAAGCATTGGTTTGTATTCGCTTGAAAATCAAATTTGTATTCCCACGAAAGCAACAGTTTCTATTCGCGTGAAAATAAATTATTTATTCCCGCGAAAGCATTGGTTTGTATCCGCGTGAAAATAAAGTATTTATTCCCGCGAAAGCAACAGTTTCTATTCGCGTGAAAATGAATTATTTATTCCCGCGAAAGCATTGGTTTTCGCGTGGACAAAATTCTGATTCATAGTTATATTATAAAGAAGGTTGGTATTCATAGAGTTCAACCAGTGCAACTTTAGCTATTTAAGAGCCACTGTTTTCACACAGAAAGCATCCAGTTCTACAACAGTGATCGGAGGAGTAACTTCTATTACACTTTCCATTGCAACTACTAGAAACTTTCTCTTTATAAAAGGTAAAATTTAAAAAATTTATTATTTCCTACCTAGGAAAGATCAAAATTAGTTTAGCTATAATGTAAAGTATGAAATAAATAATCTTTTAGTTCCACATGAAAAGCTGAATTATATATTATCTCTTTCTTTTTTTAGAATACTATGGAGGATTTTTCTGGTTCTTACTCGGATTTAAAGCCAATCGAAAACAAACAAAAAACATTCAAAACACCTTCCAAAAGAAAAAACTCTAACTCTGTCACAAAAGAAGCAGCAATAAAGAGACGAGCTCTTCCAAAACTGGTTTTACCCACAACATCACACAATATGGAACAAAAAGAATTGCTCACTGATGCTGACAGAGCTCTCAAGATGGCCAAATCTCTCCAAAAATGGAAGGCATGTGATTTGAAAAAGATTGGAGGGTTTCTTACACTAGCATCACTTCCTGTTCCATCAGTTTTGCAAATCGTTTCTATTGAACAGAGTACTGGTGCATACGGAAATTACTACATTCTCACTTATCTTGATAATTCAACTGGAGCGAATTTTCAGAAAGTTGTTTGCCCAAGTAGAGTAGTTGAAAGCTTCAATGTTGATAACTACCCATTACCTTTCAACATTTTGTACTTGGGTGAGATGGAAAACTCAAAAAAACCAGAGACTACTTACTACAATGTCAAACGTATCAGCACAAAACGCTTAACCACAATGGAAGCTACTGCTGAAGCTGAAAAACTGAGAAAAATGAGTGAAGAAGAACTCAAACTCGCTTACGACATCGAGTATCTCAGCAATTTCAAAGATTGTTCCATTTTTGCTTACATCGAAGTTGTAGAAAGATTCATTCCTTTCCGATTCAATGGAGAAGAATCCATTGTAAATTGCATTCGCTATGTCGCTGAAAAGAATGGAAAAAGAGAGACGAGAACGCTTTTACTACCAATCAGATACAACGAGGAAGCTAAAAGATGTGCACCTGGTGTGATGATTTACAAAGGAAAAAAACAGAGTAAGAATGGAAATCCTATTCCATACCACAATGTTGTCTTCATTTCTTCAACCAACGCTAGTGATTGGGAGCAATATTGCACACAAACAAATTCCAATGAGGTGCTAACAAAAACGAATAATGAGGATGAAGTTCTTAAGGAATTCCTAGAAAACAAATTACAAGATTTTGATGAACAGCTTGGTGTTGATGGTATGTAAACTCAATATCAAATGCTGACAACAGGTAGTCTCAAGCGGATAATGAATGTATAAAAAAGCCTGTGTATTGATTGACATTACAAGTTGTACTGTTTTGTATTACTTACTATTTACCGACTCTAACTATATTATATGGAGAGATTTTCCCTACTTATTAGACAATAAGTGTATATAATCATATATTGATTCATAGCAAAGTCTAAAGGTTCTCAAGTGATTAACTCACCAAAAGTTCCGGTTTGCAAAACATTTGAAGATCTTCCTATCCCAAGCATTATACGAGTGACTGTACTTTTTTTATCCAGTTGAAATAGCTAAAAACTTCAGTTACTTAGTATTTACTGACTCTAGCTATATTATATGAGATTTTCCCTACTTATTACCCAATAAATGTATATATTCACATATTGTTTCATTTTTAATCACTGTATTTATTCAATGTAGATATATTTCCTCTCTCTCCTCTCTCTCAAGATATCATATGAGTCGGAATTACAAAAAATTATCAAACCTTAAAATGCCTCACATTCAAAATCTAGACACCCTATGAGTTATAATTAAGTATACAATTATGTAAAAAATTATCATAACTTAAATGCCATACATTCAAAATCTATATACCATATAAGTTCAAATTAAGTAAAAAAATAATCAAAACTCAAATGCCACTTAAATGCCACTCAAATGCCACTCAAATACCCCTCAAATAAAATACAATATAAACTCGGCGAATCCATCCAACGCCGTAACCCATTGCATCACCCCAGATTATGACCCCACAAAAAAACACTTGGTAGGGAGATCTGCTCATATATTACTACTACTAATGATTAATATAGCAAAAGTCGTTGCAGGTGGTAGATAGCTTGAAAAACATTGAAACAATAGCACAGTTCGCAGAATGCATGACATACCTTAGTACGTACTACACATTATTTTTAGCATTCATAAATCAAACTTGGTAAGAAACAAACAAAAAGTCAGAATAAAAATAATGATAAATAATAAATGGTTATAAATAGTAATCGGTACATGATATTTATAATGTTCGTAATAAATAATAATAATTTGTTGACACGTTCAATAAATTTCTAACTAAGCAGGTACTAGAGAAAAACTACAAAATAAAGTAAAGGTTTATATCAATATCACAAACTATAATTCTGAATTGCATTGTTTGTATGGCTGAAAAATAATATGACGATGAATAAAGCTGCACAGGGCCGGTGTTAAGCCCCTGTAAGACTCACACCACAGCTGGAAGCATTTGTGTCAAGTAGCAAATTCGCTACATTGGTGGCAATGATGGAATAGCATATTGAAGTCTGAACAGACAAAACTGAGAATGCAGATTTACATGTTACAATACAAAAAAGTTGCAGCGTTTACTCTAGATTTTATCCAGTAGCCCATCATGTGAAATGCTGCACCCTGGAAATGTTTTTGTTAGGTATTAGTTCATATTAGTTCATATTATGTCTGTACTTGCACTTACCATGCTGGTTTTATTTCATAGTCTGCGAGTATTAGTTCGCACCAGGTTAGCATCCACTCTTGAATTATGGCCACTTGGAGCGCATGAATGCAAGGAAGCTGGTTGAAGGACAGCCAGCAGGTTAGCGAGCAGTGCAGCCAGCTGGGCATCCACCCAGGGCTGCTATAGATCTGCATCGATGATATGAGTATGTTGGATGTAAACCAGATAACAAACAACTCAGCCAAAGAACCAAACCTCAGCGAATATTTTTATGACAGTTAGATTTTTCTACTCATGGAATAGACCATCACAGTGTATGTTGAGTTAACAGGACATGTACTTTAGTGAATGGAAAGCCAAAGTTTTCTATGAATTATGCTGTGCATGTGCGTTATGATGCATAAATCGACTGCACCAAGTTATCGGTAGTCAGATACCAACAGAGTTTGAACTTAGCCTGGTGTGTTGCAGTCATGTCCTCCCCATGTCCTGCATCTAATGTTCATAGAAATAATATTATGCACGATTGATAACCATTCTAGTTTGTCCAATTTGCACACACAACAGAGACTAGTTAAAGTCTACAAAAATATAAAGCAGTTTGATCCAGTGAAATATAATGGCTTCAAATTCAAATTTGCAGAAAGAAAATGATAGATGTATTGGTTGGAGACTCACTAGGGTGCAAAATGGGCAACTTGCAAAATACGTGAATTTTCAGCTAATTAGAATGTGCCGACATGCCTACTGTTATGAAATTTGTGGGTGTCAATGACAATGTAGGTGCAATTGGAAATTTCTACGTTCTCCCTTACGATGATGAAAGCGATGTGAGATGAATTCAGAGAGTCATTCGTCGGCACTAAAACAAATAAAAGTCTAAACCTTGCCATGTATCCATTACCACTTGTTTTTATTTACTTGGGTGAATTTCAAAATCCTAAAACAGAAAATAGCATTCTCCTTGATCCCAAACGCTTGACAATGGAGAACTTATCCTGTGGAGAGGTTGCTGGTTTGAATGAGGAAATGAGAAAGCTAACAAAAGATAAGCTGAATAGCAGCTAAGTAGATTCTCTCAATTTTCAGCAATTCCACAGTCTTCTCTAAGACAGAAGGCGCAAAAAGATTTTATTTTAAATCGATTCCAAGAAAAGAATTCTGTAACTCTGTGCACTAGATACTGTTGTGGATTTTAGTGTTATCTACTTCTGCGCACATCATACTTACACTCTGGCAGCCCTGTATTAGCCATTAAATAGCCAGAATAGTTGAAATCAAACATACTGGATTGACCGACCCTGTGTATGACTCAGTGCCGACCCTGTATAAGGCAGTGCTGACCCTGTAAGAAGCTATACCAACCCAGTATGAGTCATTACAGACCTTGCAGGGCCAACAGGAAGTGACTCAGCCTAGAATGAGAGTTGTAAAGTAGCCTGGGTGAAGCGGAAGGACATATCTGGAAGATAACCACCCGTAAACTAGACGAAAAGACAAGATCAAAGGCTGATAAGACAGTAGTCCAAGGACAGGAAGCGGCTAGGACTGTGATTGGCTATATACCTTATAACTCCACCTACCTTTACTTGGTACCATACTCATTTAACCATATACTAGCCACTTGACTCGTTATTTATTTATATGTGATTGTTCATTTGTCCATTGTACTTTGTTCTTATGTGATTGGTTATTGTTAAGTATCACTTCCTGTAAGTTGCCAATAAAGAGCAGAACTTGTGCCATAAGAGATCAGGTGTAATTTGGCTTTTACTTCTCGTTTTAGTCGAGATGAATAAATGTATATTTACTCAACAGCACTGAGTTACGCGTCTGAGCCGAGGGCTCCTTACTGGGTGTAGAGTCGGAGATACTCTTCCATATATCTTTCGGTACCATACTGACCTGTTGTTGTCACAGGTTAAACGACAACTGGTGGCAGCTTACCTGTCAGATTGCTACCGACACTAGTTAGTGGGTTTCAGCCCAAAATCCACTACAATACGTCTTGAGAAGAGAAAGCAGGATAAAGAGAGATCAGATGGCATCTCTTGCCAAATAGATACAACAAAGACGTGAGCAATTGCAGTTTGGGTGTGATGAAACAGGAAGAAAAGAAAGATTCCGATGGAAATATGTGCCACAATATAGCCTCCTCGTTCCAGGCTCCGGTGACTTGCAATAAAATCAAAAACCAAGTGCTGTACAATGAGAACCAACAGAACTGTATAAAAATCATAAGATTGTTTGTTGAATGGCAACTTTGAAAAGTTTGAAGGAGTGATCACCATTGATGATGCTTCTTATATTGCTCCTTCTGCATGATGTTACATCAATATCCCTATTTATTGACATTACTATACACATTTATACAACAACTATACACACTTTACTTGTTACAACCATTTATACAACAACTATTACACAGTTTACTTGTTACAAACATTCATAAAACCTTTTTATGTTTTTGCGCTATATTTTGCTTATTTTTAAGAAATCACACATAATTAACATCACACTAGACAAATGAACTGACAAAACACAGAACTAACACGTATAAAAAATGTTAAGCAAAATAAAATTCCTACAACTGGTAAACCATTATGCATCCATTAAAAAATGATAGGTCTCGTCAAGATCTGTTTTTCAAAACAATATTGAAACCTTAACACAAAGCAGAATATAAACATAAATTTTATCACCTGGGCACTAAAAACAAAAACTTGAAAAACAATTGGACGAGCTACCCTCATTGTATTACTCATGTCCATTTGAATTCTCCCCAATGAGAGTTCTCATACTTGACTGTAGATCACAGTTAGCTGTTGCTCGATAGTCACGGTTGCACAAAAATGGTTTCTCTTAGGGGTGAAAATTTACAGTATGTCTTTGTAATTCACTTCTAGTTAAAGTTTTATAGCCACACTTTGTGCATGCGTATGGTTTCTCATCAGTGCGATATGGTTCCTTATCAGTGTGAGTTCTCAAATGTTTTTGAAGATACCGTGACGTTTAGCCTTATAATCGCAATAGGTGCATTCAAAAGGTTGTTTTTTCAAATATGAGTCCTCATATGAGAGCTTAGATTACCCCTAGATGTAGCCTTATATTCACACTGAGTACATGCGTATGGTTTCTCTCCAGTGTGTGTTCTCAAATGTAATTGTAGGTGAGAACTACATTTGGCCCTATAATCACAATAAGTGCATTCATATGGTTTTTCTCCAGTATGAGTCCTCATATGAGAGCATAGAGTACTAGAAGCCGCGGCCTTATAGTCACATTGGGTGCATGCATATGGTTTCTCTCCGGTGTGAGTTCTCAAATGCAATTGCAGAGACTTTTTAGCTGCAGCTTTATAGTCACATAGAGTGCATGCATATGGTTTCTCTCCGGTGTGAGTTCTTGTGTGTTTCAGTAAAACATGTTTGGTTGCAGACCTATAGGGACATTGGTTACAGGCAAACGGTTTCTGTCCATTGTGAGACTTCATATGCCTCTGTAGTACGCCCTCTGTTGTAGCCCGAAAGTCACATCGCGTGCATGCATATGGTTTCTTTGTTGGATGTTCTCTAAAAGTATGTTTATTTAGAGAGCTCTTATTTGGGGCTTTGTAGTCACATTGAGTGCAGGCTGTTGCTTTCCCTTCAGTGTGAGTTCTTGTGTGTTTCAGTAGAACATATTTGGTGGTAGACCTATAGGAACACTGAGTGCACGCATATGGTTTCTCTCCAGTGTGTGTTCTCATATGCTTGAGTAGAGTAGTGTTACGTGCTGCCTTATAATCACATTTAGTGCAGGCAAATGGTTTCTCTCCAGTATGAGTTCTCATATGAGAGTGTAGAACACCGCTAGCTGCAGCCCTATAATCACATTGAGGGCAGGCATATGGCTTCTCACCAGTATGAGTTCTCACATGACTCTTTAACTGACTGTTAGAAGGCGCGCAGTAGCCACATCGATCACAGATAAATTTCTTGTTTGATTTGTTCGAATGAGACTGTTGATGTATAGAATGCTGTTGATCATCGGTAAACACCAAGTCACATGTTTCACAGTTCAGCAGGCTTAGAGTATCTGCTGTAGATTGAGATGAGCTTAACTCTGTGGCTAAAACATAAAATACATTCATCTATGACACTTTGGAGATAAACTACTCACTAATTGTATCCTTGTATTAACAAAAAGCAGCAGTATTTAGTTAAAAGCCTGATATGAATGAATAACTTTTGCAGGATATGTGAGTTACGCTTGTACACTATCCGTAAATGTCTGCCAAAGTACTTTGTAACAAAAAGACACCATTTTCTCACGATGCTGTTCATCTTTTGCGCGTAGGAAAGTTCTCGGCTTGGTACTTCAAGGTTGTACTGACACACTGTCGTTTTAAATTACTCATTATTTTTATTTTCATAAGCCAGATCAGGTACATAAACTACTAAAACATCTTATTGCAAGACTGGTATCTGTTCAGAAAACCACACAGTCTTTAATGTTTGTTTTTTTTTGTACTAAAACACAAATTGATCAGCTGATTTAAGTGAAAAAGTCCGCATTTCCTGATTTTTCTTTTAGTTTTAATGTGAAAATTTTTTCTATTTCATGCAAAAGGTATAGAAGGTGAAGAGCCACAAAAATGGACAGTTCAGGTCTTAGTGACGCTATGGGCAAAGAGAAAAAGGTAAAGTTTAACGATCAAGTGTTCTCTGGTACTATCAAAATAGCGCTTCAATGCATTGTCATCTACTGGTACAAATTCCACAATCTGTCTAAAAACATTAAAATAGATTATTATCATTGGAATGGGCTGCCTTTATTTAATTTAAAAGTGAAAACTAATAATAATTGCCCAGTAGAATTTCAGGGCAATAACAGGTAGTTTCCACTCAGCAACTTTGCATGCTATTCTGGGAGATTTGTGATGCATAACTGAATAGTAACTCCTATTTGCCTTATACCTGACCCAGTATCCCCCATCTTCAGCGTATACAACCTACATCGGCCCTGTATAGAGTGCTATACCAAATCAATGCTTAACCCTGGATCACCATTATATGATAAAAATGGCCTACCCCAGGCCAGGATCCTGAGAATTAGCCAAAGCACCCCGGTAGGTGGAGGGCTAAAGACCAAAAGCTGAAATACTCACCTATATACCACAGAGAGTATGGTCGGCAGGCGCTGAAGCTCAGTAAAAGAAAGCCAGCCTGCCCCACAAGGGATAAAAGCTCACACGCTTCACTGATTGGTTGGAAACGACTCACAAACTCGATAACCATGTGCTTGGCATTCTCTTGGTTAACTGCGTTTATGTGCACTATACTGCATATGATTATTTGCGTAGTTTATGTGTTGTTTTAGGCAATTGAGTCATCTCTAATAAGGGGATGAGCTTTTCTGATGTTCTCGCACAAAAGCAGAGACTCAATTTGTGTTGTACAGAAGTATTGTGGTTATTGCGCTGATATCGTCTCGTTGCTAAAAAAAATCCTATTAAATGAAGTAATAATCCAAAACTAATGTATAGCTATTCTCAGTCGAGGACTACTTTGCAGTTGTTAGTGCGAGATCGTGCAACCCCATGCGGAGTCGAATCGATGGAAGGCATCGGTCAGAGCGGGTGAAGTTTTTATGGGGTAGGCCCCATGAGAGGAGATTGGTCGTTATGTTTCTGTATAACTAGAAGTAGGGGAATTCAATTTTAATGCTGAATTTAGTGAGTCAGATCCAGTGTATGAAAAATGTTTATTCGTAACTTTAGAAAAGACTGACCATTCCAGGCAAAGGCTTTTTTTATATTCCATGCTTGTAGCTATGTCTAGTTTCACATGGAAAATAACAGAAACAAAAGTAGTTACCTAGCAAACGGAAAGGAACAAGTAGAAAAAGCCTTCAACTTAAAATAAGATTTTGGTTTTACATGAATGATTATGTGATATCATAAACCTTCTGACTAGATTGGTGTTGTTGTGTTATGTGAGCCGGCGATGGAAGTGAAGTATCAATTTTGCAACTGATTTGCCTTCCATTCAACACTTGGGTTGGCGAGTATCCCGTTGGTAACGATGTTCTCATGTTCTGCATCAAGAACTGTTGGACCGCAGCTTTTGGTGGTAGGTCAGACTTTATTACAACTTGTTTGAAGGATTGAACACGTCTTTTTGTTATTTCATTGGTTGCTTGATGAGAAGGTGCTCCAATCAAGTGCACGATTCCTCTTTCTCTGCACCAAACTTAAAATTCTTCTGGCGTAAAACTAGCTGCGTTGTCAGTAACAATGGTGTGGGGATAACAAAAGTGTGCAAAATCCTCCTCCGATACTTTTGTAGTTACCTGAGTGGATGTTGACAAGGATTTTTTGATAGATGGATATTTGGAATAAGCATCAATCATAACCCACCAGTTGCTGCCCATGGAATTAACTGCATGGCCTACATGTTGTTGGCTCCAAGGTTGCTCAGGAAGCATCTATGGGTGATTGGCATATTTCGGTGGGAGTATTTGGTGCTCCGCACATGATGTATATTGTTGGAAAGTCTCCGCAATGTCAGAGTCAAGTCTTGGCCAGTAAATAGCTGTACAAGCTAGTTTTGTCATTCTCTCCATACCAAAGTGTCCAAGATGTAAAAGCTGAAGAACTTTGCATTGGAGACCCAGCTGAATGATCATTCTGTTTCTATATAGTAGAAAATGCTCTGTCTCAGGTAGCGAGTCAGCCAACTTTTGGTTTAATTTTCCTGTAACTTCCTCAGTACTTGGACTTCCTTCCGTAGTGTATTGCATATCAGCTGCTAAAGTAAGATGGCAGTCCGTACACACGGATCTATTAGGCTGAGCGGACGACTAATGATGTCAGGGGTGCGTACACTGTCTGAATATTCTACATCCCCATGTTGCCAAAGCCTCCATCAGATTATGCCGGTAATCCGTTTAAAGCATCAGCATTCCGATGTCGCTAGGTCGATCTGTATTCAATGCTGCATTTATATTGGCTGAGTAATAAGGCCCATCTAACTAGTCCATTAGCAACAAGCGTTGGGGAGCTTTTGTTAGGTTCAAACAGTGCAAGAAGTGGTTTATGGTCTGTTACCAACATGAATTGTATTCCATACAAGTACTGGTGGAACTTATTTAGTGTGAAAGTGATTGATAATGCTTCTTTTTTGATTTGGCTATATTTCTTCAGTGTAATTCCTTAGGACTTTGATCTGCTGGAGATCGGTCTTTCTTTTCAACCTGCATCGAGCTGGAAAAGTACTACTCATATTCCAGAATCTGAAACATAATATGAGATTCCTATTTCCAACTTAACATCAAAATGAGTCAATGCTTGAATCTGTTGACAACATCTTTTCAATTCCGTTGATACTGGTTTGTTGTCTTGACCCCATCTCTATGGTTTGTCCTTCCAAGTCAGTTTTTGCAATGGTTCTGAGACTGCTGATCAATTTGGTAAGATCATTAATTTATAGCATTGATTCATTGGTAGGTTGGGTGGCCATTGCGATCTGCTCCGCTCACTAAAATATCATCAAAGTACACTGCAACTCCTGGAAGTCTTGTGTTCTTCTGTTCCATGATCTGCTGGAAATGAACTGGTTCTGAATCGATTTCCAAAGCTAATCTACTCTGTAGAGAGAATCCTTGGTGTGTAGACAAGGCTTTGTGGTGTTAAGAGTATTTGATTGTTGGCCTCTGCTAGATCTATTGTAATTCAGCGGTGTCCTGTTCCTAGTTTTCTGATAAAAGTTTCATGAAGTGGGATGAGCTGCTTGTGAGTTTTCAGTTGCGCGTTTACTGTCTCAGAAAAGTTTCCACATGCTCTGATGTCTCCTGACACTTCTCCTGGTTGCTTCAGCTCCCTCGCCAGTACTATTGGGGTGTCATAGTCATTGAAAATTGTTTGTTCCCAAATATTTTTCAAAATTCCTGCATTTGCTTAGTCACCGAGTAGTGCAAATGGTACTGGGCAGGCTCTGCAGAATCTAGGTCTAGCCGCAGATCTGAACTTAATCTCCAGCTGGTATTCATTGAGACACCCAAGTTTATCTTTAAGCGAGTCTGGAAATTTACCACATAATTTTCTGCATTCCTTCTGCAATGCTGTACCAGGTTTGTCGCTTGTTACGGTTAAAATGGTTTTCTCATGTAATTTATCACCAATGAAATTTTTTAGCTGTTGAATAGGTGATTGTCCCAGTAGGTGGAGACATCGGACAGTGCTTATTACAAACTGAGGCGTCATGTCCTCTTTAAAAAGTAGTCTAGCTTTAATTCCACATCTTCCAATAGTCTCTATAACATGTCTTGAAGCTGATTTGTAGTCAACATGTGAAGGTAGAAGAACAGGCTTTCCTAATTGCTTTCAGGTATTTTGGGATATAAAATTGTGGCACGCTCTAATGTCAAGCTCAGGGGTGAGATCTTGCTCTTGCAGTTGTATATCCTCATGTTGTCCTGGAATGTATTTAGTGGAAGTCAATGTGGCGTGCTGTGTGACAATCTTCTCTACTGGTTTGGAATGAGTTATTCTCTTGTTAATGCAAGCTCTCTCAATTTGTCCAAGTTCTGAACAAAAACTACATTTAGTTGTCTTCAAACAACAAGTTTCAGGTTGATGTCACATTCTGTCACATCTGTAGCATGGCTTCTTCTATTGTTCTTTGGCTGGATCTTGTATATGGTGCTGCAGTGGAGTTCAAGTCTTTCTTAGGTGAAACTTTAGTTCTTTGGCTGGGTGCCATAAAAGGTCTCTTTGGAAGCTTTAGCTTCTTCCTCAGTCTCCGGTGCAATTTCAATAGCTCTATTAAAAGTAAGCTCTTCGCCCTTCACACCAAAAATTGATTTTAGTACAACTTCATTGCTCACAAAACATAGGAATCGCACCCTCAGTGCTTCATCCAGGGGGTCTTGAATGTCAGTAAATGGACATGTTCTAGCATCTTGGCGTATCCTTGCTGCAAGTTCTTGAATTGTCTTTTTTGGTTTGCGCTGCATGTCACTCAAGTAATTGTATCGTTCTCGCACAATAAACTGGGCTGTGTCATATTGTTCCCTCAAAAAGTCTGACTATTTCAGCAATTGTCAAGTTATTAATGGGAATTGCTGCAGTTAACTGAGGTGCCATGTTGCTTAGCTGTTTGTATAATGCTGGTTGTCGAGTGTTCAGAAAAACTCACGGAACCTTTTTTCTCCGGTATCGAGTTCGCAGAAAAAAAGATATTGAATCTGTCCATGTCGTTTGTGAGTACATCTGATGTTGGATCAAATTCATAAAATTTTGGTACAGCGATCACTGTTGTGTTCTTGTATTTTACTCCTTGAAGTAAAAGACTTATCAACTGTTGCTGTTGCTGGTATTCCCGTTGTCTTTATTCGTGCTGTTGCTGATTTTCTTGTGGTCTTTCTTGTTGCTGATGTGTGAACAGTTCTACAAGTTTATCAATCGCTTCACTCAGTGTTGGAGCTCCTAGCTGTGATGAGTAGTAACAATGGATTATTTTGTAGTATAACTGAATCACTAGAAGCGGGTGAATTCAATTTTGTTGCTGAATTCAATGAGTCAGTTACAGTGTTTGAATAGAAGTTTATTCATAACCTCAGAAAATACTGATTACTTGGGGCAAAAGTATTTCATTTATAGCCAATGGTTGTAGTCATGTACAACTTAATATAAAAACAAAACATAAACAAAAGTAGTTACAAAGCTAAGGGAAAGAAACGAGTAGAAAAAGCCTTTAGCTTAAAACAATAAGTTGACTTTACATGAATGTTCATGAGACATCATTACAATGGTCGAGTGTGCACAAGGGCGAAAGGTGGAGAGAGGGTCATTATGTCCGTAGTAGATGGTGTAAATCTACTACACTACGAGTTTTTTCATCCACAATTTTTGTAAAATGTTTCTTTTCAACTTAATTCTGATGAAGTTAATGAAAACATTCAAACAATGGGGCCCCCGGCAGTTTCTCGTGCGTGACTATAGTATTAAATGAACCGGAAGCCCGCTTTCCATCAGCAATACTATTAAAGCGAATGTAACTTCAATTTAATGAATACTAAAGAACTGAACATTTTTTATTCACGGCAGCTGATAAGTTTTGGGGTATATAATACTGACAATGTGCCGTCAACATAAATTGCAACAGTACATCGGCACTGTGGCAGCCAACCACAGTAAACGTTCAAAGGCGAGCTTTCTTTATTTTACGTTGGTAAGCTCAATTAAACCTGAAATACGAAATTATGGTTCTACCCGTGAACATGATAGTGAAATTTTTTTTACCTCAATAAACCAAAATATCTTCAAAAAATAACTTCCAAAAGCTTTCTTGATACTTCGAGGTTCCTCAACAACATCATTTTTGTCATGTTATTTGCTCAAACTCCCTCAAATCAGAACAATAGTCAATCAAGTTGTGATTACCAATGAAAAGTTCAACAATCGACATAGCTACTTCCGGTGGCATCGCTAAAGTGAAACTACACTGCCGGGGTCCCATTATATCCAATGCTCTCTTCTTTGCAGCATTATTAGTAAAATAAGCTCTTACCTTCAACAGCTGACTTCTTGTCATCATGGACTTCAACCTTTATATCTATAAAAGAAATGATTCCGCTGATGCAAAATATCGCACCGCTGGATCCCTAGTAAATAGTAGAGTGTTACAGGTACTTCACAAAGTTACTGCGTTGTTTACTCTACCTCTTGGATAATGACATTCATCTGTGACCACTGGCCCCAATTTCACCTCCTCAGATTCTATAGCATGAAGAGTGTGTTTTTGTTTCAAAAAATAACTTCTTTCATTCGATGTTTGTAATCAAAACAGGGCAATATCCACAAATTGTCAAAACACGAACAAAATGTATCCTTAAGTTTTTAGTTTGCACATACATATATAATACAGCAGTCTCTTACCTTCAATTGCTGTCTTTCTATCAGCTCCCACCAGAACCTCTATATATGAAATGGCATTCAACTTCTAATAGTTCACGATACCTTCTTAGTTGGGTACTCATTTATAGTGCCATATAAAACTACAAGTCATAATGTTTTGATTTCTTACCTTTTGGATAAAAACTTTCACCAATACTTCTGATTCCTGGTTCCATCTTTACCATGTCGCATTCTAAAGTATAAATATATTTCTAATAAGAAACACCCATAGGGATTGTTAGCACAGCTCCTCACAACTTCAATAACATGTGTCATTTCAATAATGTAACATGTCCCAATTAAAAATATGGGTCATTTGCATGAGGGATGGGGAGAACATCAACAAGGGTGTATGTAGATGTAAATAGTTGAAACAAATTGTGACATTTTCGGTAGCTATGGAGGCTTCCCTTCTGGGAGGCGAAGTCAACCATCAAACTACACGAATCAACTATTCAATAACTAATAGACTATACACACGGTTTGCCATTAGGACTGGCTGGATTACTTCTGAAAAAAGTAAGGAAGTTTTAGTTGCACCAAACAAGAACTCTAACAATCACTGTCACCCTTTGTTTCTAATTCAGTACACCTTATCCATGATGCTATCAGAGTTATCTACCCAGACGTTAACAAACTTCATATTGGCATCACTTCAATAAAAAAGTATCAATACAAACATATATAGATAGAGTTATTTTGCTTGATGCTCTGATTATTACGGTCTAAAAATTTAGATCAGTAAATAAACAAAACAGAAAAAGGCAGTTACCTCTACTGGCTCAGAAAAAAGTTACCACATCTTTACTAATAGATCATAAAAAATTACCTATATGCTATTTGTGACAATTTATAATATTTTGGATCATAACAATAGCCAGCGCCAGTTGTTTGTGACCAGCTTTTTGTTACTTCCAACAAAAAGGAGCATGAGAGGGTTTTGTGCCATCTTCCAACTGATAAGTATGAACATGGTAACTCTTTGAACTTACACATGGATTAGAAATACTACACAAAAGGTTTACAAGGTGTTTTTAAAACCAAAACCCATACAAAATGGTGTAGACTTATCTAATTTATGATGAAGTATCAAAGAAACTTGTGAGCTTTTTATTAAAGGTGAAAATTAGACGCGGATGATGATTTTTTTAATTTGCCATTCGGCAAATATGCAAAGAACCGATGGAAATTACAGGATCTATATGCTGATTTCATAGCCAAACTTGATGAGTTCTGTAAACCA
This sequence comes from Cryptosula pallasiana, assembly GCA_945261195.1. Classification (NCBI taxonomy): domain Eukaryota; kingdom Metazoa; phylum Bryozoa; class Gymnolaemata; order Cheilostomatida; family Cryptosulidae; genus Cryptosula; species Cryptosula pallasiana. The sequence goes on along the minus strand of OX183134.1, from coordinate 14,355,219 downwards.
CATGTCAATCGATTTGTCTAGTGTCATCACTTATTGTCTGAAAAGTAAGGCTGCCAAACAACTGAACAGTTCGCAACAACTCCTCATAATATAGCCAGAGACTGTTATCGCACAAAACTGATCAAAGACTTGATACGTCAAGTTCTAATTCTACGTAGGTGCAGCAAGTGACCAACTTCTATGCAGGCTGTTTGAGAAAACAAAAACATCAGAAAATCAGGTACAGAAAACTAGGTTTAATTGCAAACGCACTACAGCTGCTACCAGCAGTGGCAATGAAAGCAACTAACACAAAAGCAAACTAAAGGGTGCTGCAGAAACTGTGACTCATTTTCCCCTCACTGCCCAGCCCTGGTGAGCGGTGTCATAAATGTCAGGAGCAAAGTATTTTACATCCAAGCAAAAACTTTTGCCCATGGTACTCACAAAAATAATTATATCCTTCCCCAGTTTTGGAGGAGCCAGTAAACATGTGTGAAAAGGGGCTCAGACTGCTAACCCATACAAAAATATAGTGCAGGGATAGCATAGAAACTTAACTAGTCAATAATGACCCTTAGAGGGTCAAAAATGACCTCTACCATGCGGGTACGCACTGTACTGGGTCAGTACAAAATGACTGCCTTGGACCAAGTTCCTACAAACAGCTAAGGAAACCCTCCAACCTGTACACAGGAGCTGCCCACCCAGTGCTGCATTAAACTACAGACTACAGAATAGATGGAACTTTAGGACTCATCGGAGATCAATCGGAGCTTTCTATTGGCTGCCAGATCTTGAATCTGTCTGTTAACAACTTAGTACCTTTTTCGCTAAAATTTACATATCGTTATATTTTTTGTAACCTACTTTGTGCTATGCCTTACTTACTCTACACCATTATTATGTCAATCGATGCTTGTCATTCAGCTTGTATGAAGGCCGCAGGTTTCATTATTCATTACATGCATTCACGAGGTATATTGTCCTTACATTTGTCTTTCTACATTCTATTGCTTCCCTAGAGTCGAACTCAAACCAAAAAAGGTTATTAATAAACTAGCATGCTCTCTAATTGGTCTGAACTAAAGGCTCTTTTTATAACACAATAACTGATTATAAATGTTGAATTTTTATCACCGGTGTGCAAGTGGTTTCCCCCGGAAGAGAAAAAAACTCTTTTAACTAATGTTATCTCGTGGAAACCAGATCAAAATCCACTAAGATATTGATTTTCAGCTCATACCACTTGAATGATATTATTCATGCCTAAAAACTTCCAGTAACCATCTAACTTGCTTACAATAAAAAGTATTAGAAATGAAGAATTTTCATAAAATGACAACAAGAATGAAACTGGAAGACTGGTGTACATGAATCAAATATTTTGATAACTATAAATATCACAATAATCAGTAAAAGTTGTACCAACCTTCTACGAGAGAGTCACCAGAACTTTCTCCTGCACAATGCTCATGTTTTGTGTTATTTAGATCCATTTTTCTCACTAGAACAGTTGGACAGCTAATTTAGTGCATGGAGCATGGAACATCCAAAGTGAAAAAAGTGAGAAATAACTAAATGAGATTTTAATTAGAAAAATAAAATGCAATTCAATTTAATAAAACATAAGAACAAGAAATGTCTCTAAATTAAAAACAAGTGCAAGGGTTTGACTGAACCGAGCTTATGATATGAAAAAATGAATTACAACTAAATAAGAACCTCAACCAAATAATCGAAGTTCAACCACCATTTGCCTGAAAACTAGGTTTATTCTAATCCAGGAATGAGCAATTTCACTACTCTAATCTCGTATTATATGTACCATACTTAGTGGGCAACCAGTATGTTCTATGAAACTTGTTTTACATGAGGAGTTGAATGTTGAAAACCCATCAAAATTCATCATTAAAGCCTCTTTCCCTGCAGAGAGTAGTTAAATAAATGCGCTATGGAGGAGTCCTGCTCAAACTCCACAACTGCAACAAGCCCACGGCTCCGAATGAAAACTCATTGCTTCCGAATGGAATGCAGTTATTGTCTTGTGTAACTTGAAAAAGGTAACAGCATTACAGCATCTAGCTTTCCAGGCGTATCCATATGTAGAATTCTGATACAGTAAAAAGCTTCGCCTATTATAGGCAGATGCACACAAAGTAAAAGCGCATTTAGCCAACAATAAGGAAGTGGAACATGAATGGTCAAATGAACACAAATAAATATAACCGGCCGCAAATAAAGTAAACAAGATTAAATAGGTTAAATACTGAGAGGTGGAAGGTAGAGTTTACGAGCAATACTGCGAAGACATGGTTGGTATTCCACCATCAACCTCCTGCGCTGGGTCCCTAGGGCTTGGTTAGCTTTCGATCCAACATTTCAGGTATTTTCGATTAATTACCCTATAGCATTAGGCTTGGTAACATCTGAGACTACTCTGGGCTTTCAGGCTAAATTAATTATTGCTGGCTCAGTATAGGCTGACTGCAGGGCCGGTCAGGTGGTTGCAGGGCCAGCAGGGCTGACTATGAAGCTGTAAGCTTCAAGGCAAGTAGGATTGACTGCAGGGCTGGTACGGTTGACCGTTGAACCCGTAGGGTTGACTGCAGGACCGGCAGTGAAAATACCTGCTTGCTAGAGTGATTTCTGGCAGTGAAAGATTAGTGGAAGGTTGGCTTGACACTCAGCAGTGGTTTAAAGGACTTTGGTGGTCACTACACCATCTAGGACATTATTTTTGTTTTTAATGAATCATTATTAAAGAAAATAAGACTAAATATGTGTTTTGGCAGCTCTTGTAATCAGAATGATTTATTGCATGGAATTAGATGGTACAATAAACTTTTGTGATTGTGGTAAAGCTTCCTTCATAGAAAGGGAGTCCTCATGGCTTCCAGTAGCTCAAGAGCAACTTTTCAGGTCTGGGTAAAGCAAACAAGAGTAGGAAGGCACTGGCAAACTCACTAAAGTGGTGCAGGTAGGGCAAGGAACTATTTTTCATATGAAAGACCGTTTTCAGTTGTTGGGTGATAGTAATCTTCACTGTATCGGCGGGGTGGTCATGCGCTCCATTGGGGAGACGTTTCAGTGTTGTTTGGCCTGAATTTCCGGGAAAACAGCTTACTGGCAAGAGTGGTATCGCACTGGCTGTGGTTGGGTGAGAAAGCTGAGGTAGGGCAAACTTTTCAAGGAAAACAAAGGCTCCGGTGACAGGGGCTCCTCTTCATAAATTAACTGGACTGGTGATTCTGACTCAAGCAGTCTTAGGCGTTGACATACTCTCCTCACTGCACTCCTCATGTTCGGTAAGCAGTTGGGTTTGAGCGCAGTCAGAGATTGTCCTTGTCTGGAGCTGTGTATCAATTTCGTTTCAAGTGTCGTTATCATTACCGGGTGTATACCCAAGTGCTTGCTGAACATTAGGCATTTTCGGACCAAGAACGTTCATGCCAAAACGGGCAAGTTTTTCGTTTTTTGGCGAGTACAAAACCTGATTTTTGAAACTCTATACTGAACGGTGGTTTCACCGTTCAGGGGGATGTTCACTATACGACGTTCTTGCTCCGAATACGTACAGTTCTGCTATAATAAATATTTTTGCATAACATGAGCCCTTTTACGAAAGCAACCATTTTTGCTTAGATGCAACACATATATATATATATATATTAACTATAATAATTAATTATTGTTTTTATCATTATGGATGGTGATAAAAATTATTTTTTTATTTATTGAAGTATTATTATAGTTGTTGTTAATTATCATAATAATTATTTATCACTGCTATCTTCTGTTGTTAGTTAGCAAATAGATAAAAAACGATCATGATTTTTAAATAACTAAAACTTGACAAACTCCGGGGGCGGCCATCTTTTTATTTGTTTCCGGATTTTTGCGACTAGTAGACAACAAGGGAACAAAACTCCTAATATATAAATTTGCATTTTTGAACGTTCAACTCACAGAAATTATGCCAAGAACGAGCGTCAAAATTGCATTCGGAAGCACTTTCCCGTACCAATTTTTTCGAGGCAGGGACGTTCTTGATCCGAAAATGCCTATTGTCTATCACGTGTTTTACACATGCCATTTTATTTGACGTACTTGTCGTAGTTGCTGCCATTCTCAGCATATCCTACAACACCCTTCATCACTTCGCTTGCAGGTGTTTTAGAGGCTATCGGGGCTGCTAGCAATTTTTTTAAAATACTGGGCCAGTTCACCACTGGCCTCGTTTCAAATAATTGTGTCGGTGTTTAGTAGAATGCTGTTGGCGTTGCTGATGAGATCATCAAAGTTAATGAACTGTTGTATGGGATAGTCAACCTCTCCAGAAGCGACCCCACCACAGCTAGTTTCCTTATAACGATCATCAGCGCCTTCATATCTATCATTAAGCGGAATGTTATCAGATAGTTTCATATTTATTCTGTATATAATACATTACGTAAAGCGGAGAACTAAATTATTCCATGTCTACAAGAAACAGAGTGGGCTCTAAAGCCTGGTTTCCATGCATGTCCCAAGCACTCGCATGCTGTTGCAAGTCGAGCGCAGAAGCTTCTGCCACAATCTATGATTTATGGAAACCGTAATTCCGCGATGTGACCCGGTTCCCTGCGAGGTTGCCGCGGCGTCCCGCGAAAGTTGTTTGCCAAATACATTTCTGTGATTTACCCACGACTGGGACTAAGTTTCGTGTCTTTTTCATAAAAGATCAGGGTTAAGGTCAGGAAAGTTAAACATGGCCGAGACAATTAGCCTTAAGTAAAATCAAAATGTAGTAGTATTAGTAACATAAGTATAAAAATAATTATTATTTTTTGTCATTGAAAAAAAAATTGACTAATCGATAATGATAATTTTTTTACTTCATTCATATAAAACCTATAGCTTGTAATAATAAAAAGTGCAACAATAGCAGTAGTTTGTTTTTTGATAATGATAATAAATAAGGATTGAATAATTGTATTAAATATTATATGTAATAATAGCTACCAGTGACAAATATAAAATAACTTTAGAAGTTTTCACTTGTGAAATTGTTATGATTAATTAAATAATAATAATACTATTGAGTCGATCATTATTATGAATAATAATGATAATAATTTAATAATAATGGCCTGGTATAATTGTTATTCATTACTTATTTACTTAAACTGCAGTAGCAATAAACTTATATTATTATTATTATTATGGTTACCTCTTATCATTATCATAATAATTATTAACATAAAAGCTCTTTGCATGATAAAAATAGCTAAGTTTCACATATTGATGAAAAAAATTAATAGGATGATAATAATATTAATAACTAAATCTACCACGTATTCACAAAAAAATAGTAGCGCGGGCGTCACCAAATCCAAAAGTATGGAAACCAGGGGATCGCAAACCCTCGTGAGTCGCCAGAGCTTGCAGGCGCACAACTTCCAATGCCGCGATTACTTGGGAGATGTATGTAAACTAAGAAGACAAGGTACAAGCTCGTTTGAATCATCATCTTTTCAAAGCCACTCCGGAAGCCAAACTGGTTGTAAAGAATCCCAAGTTGACTCCGCCTGTATCTCGTATCAGGGCATGTTAAATCCTACTTACAACTACCAACTAGACTGAGACTGCAGTTCTGGACTATCTGATGACACTAATTGCTAAGGGTTTCAATATGACAATCAAGGGGACGACATTACCTGGCAGTTTATCAAGAGTTTTGGCATTCAAAGGATAGACACGAAACAGAGCTAACACACAATAGCATCCAATCGATCGCAACAACAAAAAACAGGCGCAGGTGACCGTCTTCTGTAGACAAGGAAGGATAGCATTTCTAACTGGGTTCATTCTTTACTGAAGCGGCTTTCCACCCTCAACCTCTTCACAATCTAAGTTTCACATCAAGCTGGTTGCGTGAGAATACACTCTTGAAAACATTTGCCTGAAGTAAGATTACATACTGGAACTTACCATGGCTAGAGAACTAGCTCAAGACTATCTCAGCCACATTAACTATAGGGCTCACACTACAAAGGAAGTCACGGTTGATAAGTTGGACTTTAAAATACACATTGGAGCCATGTAAAAGTGTTTTAGGACCGTACTTGTATTTATCAAGGCCAACAACAAAAAAGACATCGCTTACAAGTTTCCCAAATTTGCCAACATCAAGGTAGACATTGACGGAGCCACTAACTAACAGTTTATTTCCGACTATCAGCTCAAGTACTTCTACGGTCATATATATATCAACGGTGATGATATGCGGAAATACACACGAACAGTATATGAGGATATAATCTTTTCATTACTTGTTACGCTCGGTCAATCCCCCTACGAAGCCACTGCAAGCAAAAAAGTGATTCATTCTTAAGGCATTATTATTACGATTTTTTTAAACTCACTCTTCAGTATATTGATAAAACTCAAGATAATTTTAAATAGCATCAGTGAACTTATCAGCTTCTTCTGCTTGACAATTTGACGCTAATTGTGATTGTGAAGAGTAAACTTATAAATTTCATCTGCTTTAGCTATTGTTGCTGTATTATCATGTATGTACTAGTTACTAGTAGTAGTAGTGCGCCGTATCATTCAATGTATTGACAAACAAGCAGTAGCAAGTAAAAACACCCACATAAAGTTGCAGATATTATCAATAATTATGTAGTAATACATCAAACCATACCGAGTATATTAAACATATTACACATTTAGGTCCACTAACCTGAAGCGTGTAGGCATCACTCTATCAACTATTACTAGTGACTGTTAATTTCCACTACCACTAGGCCTATCTACGTGTGCGCAGCTACTAACCGCTGAGCCGTGAAGAAAATACACTAGCTCATCATTGTTTATCATTGAGCCACCGCATTTGCATTAATTTCGTTTTAGGAGTTGAGCTATTGATTAGCCTACAGCAAAATGTTACTAAGCTATCAATGGATCGTGTGCTAATGCATTGTAACATTCAATCGCAGTGAAACTGCAGCATTACTAGTAGTAGCCTGCTTGCAGTCCGAAGTGATGGAATGAACACCACAAGTCAGGTTAATGGGGATTTAGTACACTGTGTGTACCTGAGAGTGCACTGCATTTTATAGCTAGTTTAACTTAGTTTTCCAAATCTGATTTTCATACTAAAAACTGATATCAATCTGCCCTGAAAGAGCTGGTGTTTGCATTAGTGCTAAAAAAATAGTTTACATTTGATTAAAACATAGAATAATTGATTTTTAAAAAGTTTTTTGGGTTGAAAGGTACTTTGTTTCCTTTTTCCCTGTGACTGTATCAACCAAGCGCAGCTCTCAATTGACTAACTATAGGCCTGTGAGTAAACTATTATGATATACTATGTGTATATATGAACTGTATAATCTGTGTATTCTGTATAAACTGTATAATCTGTAACCATTGTGATTATCATAATGATGGTCAATCAACTTATTATTGGTAATAATAGTAACAATTATCAATAATAGCAAAAATAGTTTTTATATTCAACATTAGGAATGATAATAGTCAGGCTGAAAATCATTTCAGCAATTTTGTGATAGCCAATCAGTAAAACTTTATTTTTCCAAAACTATTTCGGTGTTCTACATTTTTGCATGTTCATTTAAACATAAGCATATTTGAAGTGTTTAGAGCATGAGCTATATATATGTGTGATTAATGAAATATAACTTCAACATTAAACAGCAAACTCCATACACAGTATGCATCAGCAGATCTATGCAATGTAGCTTGATCTATATCAGGGTTTGTGAAAGAAACTAAACAATTATTAAGTTAGTGACACATCTTTGGGAACATACAGCGTACACACAAACAGACGTAGTTGCCAATTATTTTATATGTGGTGAAAATGCATGGCTGATACACCATCAGTACGTAAATAACTTTTCCAAGGTAAAGCAGGCGGCAGTAGCTGCTATGATTAAAGGACTATATAGCAATGTAATCAATACAATGTAAAAAATCACCTGTCTCTTAGTCAAACTATTAAAACAAATCAAGCTGTATTTTTTGATCTTGGCAGAAACTTAAATCCCTCTCAGCCTTTAGAAACTATTGTGAATAATGTAAGATCTTCTAAACAAAGGCTCAAATTTGTATAATGTCAGTATTTGTTCAATCTACACTCTTTGACTGGCTACAGAATATTAATGGATAAGTCTAAAATGCAGGGGTAATAACCTATATGCTTATAAACTATACAAAGTCTGATTTGCTGTCTGATCTACTGCCTTTTCCAATTAAGAAAACAAAATCACAATAATATAAAGGCAAATCGCTCTCAGAAAGTCAGGCGTGACCTAATGTAGGGATGTCCCAAGTAAGTTTAGCTCCTATGAAATGCTTTTTTGAAGGTTTGGAATTATCACCATGCAGACAGTACATCTTTCAGCTTCTATACAATATTTTAAACATTCAAAAAACAATAACAAGATTCAAGCCTCGCTAGAAAGCAACTGTCTCTAAAATGCTGATGATCCGTCCGTCATGAGCTTTTTATGTCCCTTAGAACTAGTGTTAAGGTAGCATTTGTGCATTTCTTACTTGGCTGTAAATGTGCCGCTGTCTTTTTGATGTGTTATCTCGTGTATCTGTAGAGCGTATTTAGTTGTGGCTGTGTAGTCACAGCGCTTGTATAAGTATGTTTTATGCGTAGTATGAAGTCTCAAATTATGTCTATGTAGATAAATACCACTCGCCGCCCTATAGTCACAATGCTTGCTTGCATATGGTTTTCTCTCCAGTATGCGTTCTCATATGACACTGTAGTTGACCATTACTTGTGGCTCTATAGTCACAATGAGTACATTCATACGGTTTCTCGCCAGTGTGAGTCCTCTTATGCTTGCCGAGTAAATAATAGGTTGTAGTCTTATAGTCACAATGTTTGCATGCGTATGGTTTCTCTCCGGTATGCTTTCTCATATGATACTGTAGTTGACCATTACTTACAGTTCTATAGCCACAATGAGTACATTCATACGGTTTCTCGCCAGTGTGAGTTCTCAAATGTATTTTTAGACTGGAGTGAGCTGTAGCCCTGTAATCACAAAAGGTACATTTGTAAGGTTTCTCTCCAGTATGGGTTCTTGTGTGCATCAGCAGGGTACTATTGGTTGCAGCTCTATAATCACAACGAGTGCATTCATACGGCTTCTCTCCAGTGTGAGTTCTAACATGAGATTGTAGAGTACTACAAGCTGTAGCCTTATAGTTACAAAAAGAACATTCATACGGTTTCTCTCCAGTGTGATTTCTCTTATGTTTTTCCAGAAAATAATGTGTTGTAGTCTTATAATCACAATGAGGACATGCATATGGCTTCTCTTTCGAGTGAGTTCTCATATGACATTGCCGGTCAAAATTAGTTGCAGCCCTATGGTCACAAACAGAGCATGCAAATGGCTTTTCTCCAGTATGAGTCCTCATATGCCTGTGTAGATTATTGCTACGTGCAGTTTTGTAGTCACACTGAGTGCAGGAATATGGTTTCTCTCCAGTATGAGTTCTCAGGTGCCTGTTTATATCATTGCTAGCTGTAGTCTTATAGTCACATTGAGTACAGGCAAATAGCCTTTCTTTAGTATGAGTTCTCATATGTATCTTCAGTTTACTGTTACATCCAGCATTGTAGCCACATTGATCACAGATGAATATTTTGTTTGATTTGGTTGAATGAGACTCTAAATGTGTAGTGAGCTGTCGTTCATTAGTACACACCAAATCACATGTCTTACACGTCAGCGAGCCTGGAGTATCGGTTGTTGATGGAAATGGACTTAGCTTTGTAGCTGAAACACACAATGCATGCATTTAGCACAGCTTACAGAAAAATTCAGTGCTAATAGTAGACAAATATTCTTCACATGAAAAAAAAATAAACAGCATTTGATTGGCTTGAAAAAAATCAAAACTGAACCGCATGGATTGAAAACACAAAAAACTCCATAAAAAGAGCCAAATAAATGTACAAAACATTGGGAGCTAATAATTATTGCTATGGTTTGAATGCTATATTCTAACACCTAACAAGCTTAACACTATTCCCTATCTTAAGATCTAACGGAGGCAGCTTTGTCAACTGAAACAAGCAGACAACTCCTACTTAGGTTAGTTGGAATCTTGAAATGGATACTACAGAGCTCTGAGAGCCTGGAAAAGGCATTAGTCGTGGGACAGGATTAAGTGCAAGAGACTGTACTAACTGAACAGAAGTGGATACAGGGGTGGATACAAGTGTGGATACATGGGTTGATAAAGAAATGGATACAGGGTTGGATATAGGGGTGGATACAGGGATGGATACAGGGGTGGATACAAGGGCAATCATCAGATCTTTATACGAAAACTTTTGTGGGCAAATTTACTGCAATCGTTTGTTTCAACTTCCAAACAAAACTTGATCGGAAAAATGGCTCATGCATGCAAAAGAGTGGATAGGACGATCTGATGAGAAGTAAAATTGACAATAAAACTTGGGGTTTGGCAGTGATAGACTCTGTAATGGAGTTTGGGCTTGTTTCTACAAAAGCCCACTACTCTCAAGTATTATGCCTCTCTCCAGAGGGGACACGGTGCTGTTTGACAGTGACAACTCGGTAGAACACCTTCGAATCATTAGGCATAGGCAGGGCCCTCGGCTCAAGCAAAGTACACAGAGTGTGGATTGAATATTGGCTTTTATTTCTCAATAACCAAAATCCTAGGGTGGCAATCCACTAGGGTGATCGGCAAGACATCAGTGAATGAACGGAACGAGTATATACAATTCCAGCTCTTTTATAGATAGCTAGCAGAAAGTGATTAGCTTAAAATCA